>CM030862.1:4223161-4588543 GCA_018105865.1 Metaphire vulgaris
TATGGGGTTTGGCATTTTAAGTAACATGTCTACCGGTCATCGCTGCTGGAAGTCAACTCTAAAATCTCCGTTTCTAGAGAAATCGTAACCAGGACTGAGCGTCAGTCTGGAAAGACACTACCTTGGTGATTCCTATAGCGCCAACATTTTTCACTGTACGAAGTTGCTCCTGAACCAGAGCCCCAGAGTCCAGAACACATCCAGGCCCTCAACGAAGATCCTGGAAAAGACAGACAGCGCCCGTCGCCTCAAAAATACACTAACAAGTCACACAATATTCAAACCCAAATTCCGACGGATTTCACTTAATTTCTATGTAAATAGTGTCACAGTGACATTTAGTCCTCAAATGCTACTGCTCTCACACGGGCAAAACTTACTGAACCACTTTAAACCTTATTATTATTATTATTATTATTATTATTATTATTATTATTATTATTATTATTATTATTATTATTATTATCGTAGTTTTGTGACTTGCACACACACACAAACACACACACACACACACATATATGTATACAGTATATATATATATATATATACATATATATATATATAGTTCATGTTGATAGCATATAGTTACACTGTAGATAAATAAATATTTATTGGACCACTACATGAATTTAGTAATATGCCGTATATAGAATAAGTAAGTCTCGTTCGATTTTTGCCTGTCTGCAATGTAACTGACCTCGATTGACTGCATGGATAGGTGGGGTGGAGCCCCTGCCAATCTAGCGCAGGCGAAGTAGTCACCTATGGATTCGATAGCACCTGCCATCACCTGCCACCATGCCGAACACGGCTCCAACGCTGAACGTCGGTATTCCCACTGACCTATGAACATTCATTCACCCAGGGATGTGACCAAGACAGTAAGTGGCAAGACCGAGACCAAGACCAAGACATTAGGTGTCAAGACCAAGACCAAGACACTAAGGCTCAAGACCAAGACCAAGACATTAGGTGTCAAGACCAAGACCAAGACACTAAGGCTCAAGACCAAGACCAAGACATTAGGTGTCAAGACCAAGACCAAGACACTAAGGCTCAAGACCAAGACAAAGACAGTAATTTTAAACATAAAGAAAACAGACAAAACAGGAGTCACACATTTTTTTATTAATATTAGGAATCAAATTATGAAAATTTGGATGCTCAACTAAACTGACTGGCAGACTGAACCCGACAATTAAATTTTTACGATTGAATTTGTGAGCATTCTTTGTTGTGGATGATTTGTCGGATATGTTTCATCTTGTTTCTGACAAATACAGTGGAAAAACCCACTGTCTCGGTCTTGAATCTCAAGACCAAGACAGTAATGACGAGACCGAGACCGAGACACTGGCCAGCAAGACCAAGACCAAGACATTGAAAATACTGTCTCGAGACTGTCTCGAGACGAGACAGTGTCTCGAGACGTCACATCACTGCATTCACCTCACGAAGACACAGTCTATATCAAGAAATAAGCATCACTTGCAGCATTTTACTCGTCGGGGAAAATACGCTGCATCCGACGACCTAAGCAAGGTCGTCGTCGTCGTTAACAATTTAACATCATCGCTATCGCATTCATCGTAAGTTTTAGTTACCCAAAGCTTTAGCGAGACTTCAATGCATGTCTTTCTTGTATTAGGTAAGTAAGTAAAATCTCGTAAATTTATATAGCGCTTTGGAAAGCAGTACAGTAGAAGCTGCTTATTCTTATGCGCTAAATCTTTCTTGAAATAGCTATAGACAAGAAGATGGCTTGTCTGCCGGGCAAAGGCCAGTGTATCCATGAGGCGGCGGGTTGGGCTGTTATAGCTATGGAGGAATGACTTTTGGAATATGAAGGTTTTGAGTTTAGACCTAAAAGCTGGGGGAGATAGTGAAGTGATTAAAGGAACTGGGGATGCGTATTGCTTAAATACAACTTCATTACGTAGGTTTTACTGGTCGAATATCAAAATTATTCAGTCGAAGAAATTTTAATAAGAAACATCTCCGAGAACTAATCAACGAATTTTCTCTGATGGATTTTCCCTAAAATCATTTAGCTTTATGTCGTTTTAGACTTCAATTCAGTCAGTGTTTATTCTAGCCACCTTGACATTGGGGAGTTTGAAATGTTTGGGGGACAAGATTTGTCTCTCCACACTTTTTTTTTTTTTTTTTGGGGAATTTCCATCCCCAAGCCAACATATACAAATTTTTTTGGGGGGGATTTTAAAACTTTGGGGGGAATCCCCCCAACAGGCCTAGAATAAACACTGAATTCAGTGCAACCTTTCCGCACCGACTCTCGATCGACAATGATCGAAAGACAGACATTGAACCGAAAATGAAACTTAGGCTCACATGGATACGGAAACCGAAACCAACTGGCCTCGTCGAGAACGCGTATCTTGACGTCAGTTCGTGCGCTGTAGCTCCAGTGCCTCTTGTCATTCGGAATGGCGTTAGTCACCGTCAGTATCATGCACAGTATCCACGATGCTATGATCGCCATAATTACCTTTACAGATACACAACGACAATCACAATCAGGCACTCAGCAGGACTGACAATGGCTGTCATTGGCTGACGTAAGTAAGTAAGATCTCATTAATTTATATAGCGCTTTGGAGTGCAGTACATTAGTAGCTGCTTATTCTTATGCCCTTAATCTTTCTTGAAATAACTATAGGCAGTGGCGGCGCCAGGTTGTGAACTGAGGCAGGGCCTGTGGCAGGGCCTGGAATCTTTTGCCAGGGCCACTAGGCCAGTCTGGCCAGCCCGACTAGAGAAATATTTGGTCAATCACATAATTATGCAATACATGCACAATCGATTGAACTTTAACTTTTTAATTGCATTAATAATCATAAAGACATAAACTAATCATTATTAATTTTCTTCGTGCTGAGATTACAAACACACCGTTTGTTACAGGATCGATATCACTAGTATACAATCTGAACGGACAAATTGGACAATATATGCTGGACAGTAGTGACAGTATGATATCTGAGCTGAAAAGTACCGTTTTTCTAATTTTGTCACTTTTCTGTCGTTCTGTGTATGGTACAAACAAGAAGTTAACAAGGAAATCGCAAATTATTTTTAAGTCACAGCTACTGGCGCCTAATGTTCCAGAAGGGCGGGAGGATCTAAGTCAGTTGCGACAGATCATTAGGGCCAGGGACCACTTTTCTTCCCACATTTAGCCTACCCTTTCCTGCATCGGTCATAGAACATCCACTGTCTCTTCATCACCGCAGAGCCGTAACAAGGGTTTCCGACGCCCGGGGCAAAAATTTCCATTTTGCGCCCCTAAATTTCAGTGACGACCTTTTTTTAGTAGTCACGAAATTTTCTTATTCCTTTCCTCGAAATAAATATAAATACTCCTCCGTTTTCGGGGTGATTACCTTTTTTGTCGTCATGGCTCTTCTTTAATTCACACCCAAAAATTTTTTATTCACACTCAAAAAAGCGCCCCCTCGGGTCGGCGCCCGGGGCGACTTGCCCCCCCCTAGTTACGGCTCTGCATCACTGTCCTGATCTGGCCGATTCTCAGCAATACTGTCATTGTCATCAGAGTCTGAATTTTCTGGTCTGTTGACAGCGCTGTCTGCTTAAGAAAGCTGCTGCTTTTGTCTTTTTAGATCACTGCCGAAAAATTCTGCTATGCTTCGTTTCATTATAAATTTAACTGTGATCTGCAAAACAGAGTATTTGCGCTTAGCAGAAGCCAGAAGGAATATAAAGCTCAATGACAATACTTGCTATCTAGCTTTAATTTGCAGCTTTGAGTGTTAGGCCTACATTTCAGTCTTGGATAGGTCTATCAACAATCGATTTCATTTTCATAAATTAATGCAATAAAAGTAGCCTACTTGTAGGGACCTGCGAATCACATATTTTGCTCGAATCGAATCACGATTGGAATTTTGGAAGCGGTCATAAAGTTTAGAATTCGAATTAAATATCGATTCGAATCAGTGAATGACGCTTCCCCTTAGGTTAGGACAGGGATACTTTTGCAATGCAGGTTCAGCTGACGTTTCAGATGCTACAGTTGTTACTGTGCCTCACGAGCATCGAGGGCCGCCGAGAGGGGAGACAGGGGCAAATGCACAGGGGCCCGGCGGCCTGCAGGGGGTCCGGGTCCGGCGATGATGCTGTATTAACAATAGCATGAACCCTGCAAAAGACTGCACAAGCTAAAAACTATGGGTGCTATAATGCTATTTCAATTTTAAGCAAACTAAGCCATCGAGGTACTTGTCGGTTATCAGTTGCCAATTGCCATGCCCCAACCGTAGAGTTAGGGTTAGGGTCGGGATGGCGGCCTGTCCTTTCACCCTATTTGAATATACCCCAACGCGAGGCCCAGCCGACGCCGCCTCGGCCTACCGGCAGCCGTTGACCGTTGACGTTGACGGTTGAGACATGGCAACAGATAACCGACAAGTACCGCCATCGATTTATAACGTCTATTATTTTTATCACCTGTAAAATCTGACAGTTCACGAAGTTCCAGCTTTCAACAAATTAAACACCTTTAGCTCTACTGTAATTGTACGTTGTCAGTTGTATGTGAGCGCATATCAGATATTCGGGGACTGTGACTTAGAGAAGCTGTATAGCAGTGGCTGTAGATGGGAGCTGCTAATAATCAGCAGCTCATCTCATCTCATCCATCAACGGATAGATGGGATGACCTGCTGATTAATTATCAGATCGCAAGGAAGGGGGGACGAAAGGCGAGTCCACGGCGTTGAATGAGTTAATGCCTGAGAACTGTTGCAGACCTAAATTCTTCCTCTTAATTTGCTTTGGTGACTTATAATGAAATACGTCAACGGGGATTTCAGCACATTAAATCTGTTTCACTGTTTGTATGGCAGGACCCGTGGCAGGGCCTAGCCAAAAATGGTAGGGCCTATGCCCTACCTTGAATGTGTGTAGCGCCGCCAATGGCTGTAGGCAAGGCGGGTTGTCTGCCGGGCAAAGATCAGTGTATCCATGAGGCGGCGGGTCGGGCTGTTATAGCTATGGAGGAATGACTTTTGGAATAGGAAGGTTTTGAGTGTATACCTAAAGGCTTGGGAAGATAGTGAAGTAATTAAAGGAAATGAGGATTCAGATGTTATGTTTGACCATGTCGTCTTTCGGTGAGTCATCAAACGATATAGGCCTATTAATAGAATTATTATATAAACTGACTTTTAAAACTTTATCCGACGCTGTTTATACGATTTGAGGATGACAAAACGAAAGCAGCAGAAATTAAAAGGAAACATCATGATCCTGCAAAGTCATCTCGCAACGATGCTATTGCTCGAATAGAAGTGCATTGATGTTTTAAAATGTACTCTTAAGTTTGACTGACATCTTCGTTCTATGACACAGAACGTGCTTTGAAAAGTCAACCTGAAATATCGCTTTTACACGAAAATACTTACATTATAATGGACTAAGGATCTTATAGAGAGAATAATACTGTCGCCTAGACTTTAAAATAAACTATTTAAATAACAATTGCAATCACCGGAAATAATGAAAACAGAGGAAATCTCATCAGAGAAAAACTCCTCTTGCCATTTGGGACAAAGCACGGAACTTTCACGTTGCGCATGTATTGAGAGAAGACGATTATCAAAACTGACGTCCTGAAGAAAGAACGTAACATGCGTCATTCGAACGCCTTCTACATTTACCGCTAATGATTTAAAAATCAAAATAAAGTATTAGATCAGTTATCGTTTCGGAAGGAAACTGCACGACTCTCAGCAAACTATTGACGTCTCAATTCTGCCTCACTGCAAGTCGAAAAGTATTTTGAACACGTGATAAGATAAGTGAGTATTGACTCACTCAATTTCTGCCGAGTGTCTTTCACTCAGTGGCTCAGCAAGATGAGTTTTCACTAAACGGTGGATATTGCAAGACTACGATTAGTCTACATATAGTTAGGCCAATCGTCGTTTTCTCAATGAAGTGAATTGAAGTTTATTTTTTTCAACTCAATAAACATAGGCACAAGAACATGTAACAGAGTAAAATGTAGACTGATAATTATTAAGCAGCATTAATTGATGAGTTATTAATTACAAAAATTATATAGAATACATTAACTATTTATAGATAGACAGAAACGTATTGACATAGAATCATTGCTAAAAAACGTAGGCGAAATTAAATGAAACAGTTTCCTCGCTAATGAGAAACAATTAAAACTGAGAAGATCAGCAATTGATTCGAAGCAAATTGCGTAATTGATCGCACTTACGTTAGGGCAATGTACCAGTTTTTGGATGCGAAATCCGAAGCAGCCGGAAAGAGGGAGAGGCCGACGAGGGAGATGGTAGGTGCAATGGACAAAGGTCCGATGTACCTGAGGAGGACACCTATCAGACCGCTTACGCCCAGGAGGATCTCAAACAGGGACGCGAGGATGATGGCTCCTTGGACCTACAACGAACAGCCATGACAATATCATGCAATGACAATATCAACAAAGTAGGGCAGTCTGTGCAAATTAATTGGAAGAAGCCATGCATAGTATTCATGTAGGAAAGAGTTGTACTGTTCAATAAAATAAAATATGCATACTTCAGTATTTAATGTGATTATACCCTTGGCCTTTAGCATTTTAGAAACACGTTTTGACTTTGATCTACTTTGAAAAGCCTCGCCTAATGACAGCATCCGGTCTAAGCGTGTTTTCGTTTTTTTAAAATCGAAACTCGGTGAAAATGAATCACTATTCTCCAAATTTTCATTATTGCCAAAATCTGAACAAAAGCAAAACGCACAAACACAGTCGAACACGTTTCAGTTGTTGGATCATAATAATTATGCACTTCTATAGCGCCAGTTCTAATACCTAAGAGTATCAATCATGTAGGTCTATTACTACAGCGATCGTAGCTAACTAGAGCTGCTTGATGTTAATTTGTGCAGCTACTATAGAGCTAATGGCTCACCTGCTATAGCTAATGGCTTGTCTACTATAGCTAATGACTTAGCTAATGGCTTGGCTACTATAGCTAATGACTTATCTGCTATAGCTAATGGCTTGGCTACTATAGCGGCTTGGCTGCTATAACTAATGGTTTGGCTACTATAGCTATTGGCTTGCCTCTCTCATGCGAGACTTCCATATATCTCTATCCAAGATGTTCGATAACGTAGTGGCATTGTCTGGTTCTGTTTGACGACTCGACAGATCTTCTGTAGACGTTATGTAGACGGTTGTAGCGTTGTATGATTCATCGGATTCGTCTGCATCTGTCACTGGAGGCAAACGTCAATCTCATTAAAAATCATGTTTGCACTGAGTGACCCCTGACGCAACGTCATACATAATCCCCATAAGAGGGTCATTGGATTCTGTCCTCATTGTCCTCGCATTCTATTTATAGACTTATATGTCGTCGATATTAAGACCTCGTTCAACTTCAATCAATGCTTGAGGGGGAAAATTGACGCCGTTTTTCATTGTCGGTATCATTTGCGTCACAACAGCTGCAAGAACAAATGCCATTGTCCATAGTGTAATATCACAACCTCGACCACCACGGACTACGGATTACGGACTATGGATTTACCTAGATTGAGCGCTCGTGAATAAGCTGGTGCACTGCGCCAAGCTTTCGGGCAGCGCTACAGAAATTTCGTGTTTACTTACTTACTTACTTACTTACTTACTTACTTACTTACTAGAAGAAAAGACGAGCGACACAATGGAAAAGATCCATGCCGAATGATGTCACAGGTTCGATTCTGACCACGGTCACTTGCGTCAAGACCTTGAAATTGTGGCTTAATCTGGTGACATAAAACTAGTAACTAAATAAAATATGCCATGTGAGCAGTATTAGCATATGTAATGTGCTGTTTTATAGATTTCATTTGTGACAGTTAAGGATTCTTGATCTCAAAGTTACAATCGTTGAAAGTTGTCGCAGATGTCATCACTTGGCATTCGGTTTATTTAAAAAGACCAACAGAATCTCAGGCAGAAAAACCATCGACCTGTGAAATGTTAAATCCCTGTTAAAATGTCAAAAACGAAAGTATCGATGGAAATTTACCCGAAGGACATTTCCACTGCGGTAGATTCAGGATTGCAAACGTTGGGACAAGAAAAGCAAACGTGGCGCCTTGCACTATGGGAAGCCTTCAAAACAATTCAAACATTACAAAATATATGGATCTAACTAATCGACAATATAGGTCTACAGTGACAGGTAGGGCAGATGTTCCTCTGACAACCACTTAAAGGGGGCGCCAAAAACTCTGTGATCTTACTCTGTAGAAAGTGAAAATCGTAGGACACTGACTTTGATCACGTGATCATAGACCAGTTCGCATCAGTACAAGCAAGAAAAGCGCACCTGCAGTTTTAATCTTGTGTCAATAAAATGTCATGTTTTGTTAATTAAAGATCTGTCAAAATGCAAATTTAATTTTCCGATCCCCTGCTATGGGCCCCAAATAGGCCTGGGTGCGCCTCTGCATATACGAGCATAATAAATTAGTTATTATCCTTAATTTAATTTAATTAATGAGGGCTCATTTTTGGTTCTGCGCCAGTTTTTTTGTTTGCCAACCTATTTTTGCGGTAAATTTACAAAAAAATCAACTGAAAAATACTGCGGGGGACGTTTTTTTGCTTGCCAGTCTTTTCCAGCAAGGTTTTTTAACATTTACTGGGCAAAACACTAAGAAGAATTACCTTTTCCTCTCATTTTTTAAAACTTTGCAACCCCCACCAACTTTCTATAAAATATTTTTATCCCCTCACCAAGAATTCCTGGAACCGCCACTGGTTTTCAGTACATTTTAACATGTATTAGGCTACTAATGTGTGTTAAGTCCTCAGCTTGACAAAATTTTATGTGTCGTCATCTGCTTCGTTATCTATCGCTACGTGCAGATAAAAGATTTTGCATTCGTTGAAAGCGACGACTCATTTTCGGTTCCGCGCCAGATTTTATAATCTTTCCGTTGATGCGTTTTACATGTTCTGCGCAGAAAATCATTTCAGCACGAATTCCTCCTCCCCCCGCCCCTATGAAGCATGTTCAGCGATAAACATAAGCGCAGCAGTTCTTAGCAGACATCGGTTTAAGCACTTCAGTCTAAACCATTAGAATCGTACAACCACAGATGACGACCGCCTTTGCCAAAATCTCAATGGTTTTCAAGTATTATGGTCTTAACCTTAACGAATTGGGGATTTCCACTTTCACTTTCGATATTCACGATACATTTCTTTACTCTTTAGGGCCAACTTCATTACCACACATTGTCAAATCATCACTACTTTAGCAATCGCTTGCCTTTTGTTACAACGCAGCCTACATTTCTATAGGCCTATAGCAGGGATAGGCAAAGTGCGGCCCGCGGGCCGAATGCGGCCCTCGAAGCTCTTTTGTGCGGCCCCCGACATCGAGAAATAGTGTATTAATGTGCGACCCTCTAAAAGATATGAAACATTTGACAACGTCTCACTGGAAAATTCAGCATTGAAATTGGATTTACACTTTGGCACTTGACTGTTAACTAGAAATAATGTTTTTAGCATTTTACTAACTTTTCTTCGACTTGACAGTCTTGGCTTATTAATAATTTAGCCTACTTATAGGGCCTACTGAATAGTATATAATACGCTATGTTAAAGTCGTTTTGGAAACTACTTAACAATTGAAATCTAAATCCCGAGGAAATGTGTGCGGCCCTCGGCTTCCATCGCAGACACTTTTGCGGCCCTCGGATTAAAAATTTGTGCACATCACTGGCCTATAGGGTCGCTGCTATTAAATATATTACAGATATATAATTTGCTTGGCGCAAAAAAAGCCACCTGTGTACTAACTTACTTTTTTATAGAATCATACTATACGATGATAATATTTTATTCTAACATCTATATGAACATTCATTAACATTTTTATATACACTACTTATGTCTGTACGTCAGAACCCGCCTTGGTTGGATTCAAAGCATATAAACTGAAAATTCTCATTTCAATTTTCGATTTCAATCCAACATTCACCTCTAATCGAACCAATGTCTTCGTCTTAGTTCCCCCCACCGTATAGTGGAACAAACAACGGTTCACTATAACTTAATAACAATAATTATTACTGGTAATATAAATGCATTAAGTGGTGAAAGGAGTTTCCATTTCTCAGACCTAGTTCCGAATGTTGATTGGAGAAAAGTGACGATTCCAGCCATGAAGAAGATTGTTGACAATATTTCGCTGACTGACCGATAATCCACGACACACATTGCGGGGGTAACGACCAGGGCGACCGTCAAGTTCGCTCCGAAGCAAGTCATACTGTGCTAAAGGTATGCATCGAAACATCGAATCAGTGGCGGCTCTAGGATTTGGCAAGTGGGGGCCGTTGGGGGGCAACTTCTAATCATGGGGCCAACCATTTGTTGTTTTATGTATGTAGCATTAAGTATAAGGTCCCAACTGGGGGGCCACTGGGGGGGGCAGGCTCTCGATAGGGGGGGCACGGGCCCCCCCTGGTCCCCCCGGTGGAGCCGCCACTGCATCGAATGTGGGAAATTCAGAATGAGAGATAATTTAGAGTTTCACAAACATATCTAAATAGTACTGTGAAAAGCAATAGGCCTAATGCTCTGAGAAAGTGCAACGAAGAATGCCAGAATTCGAAAATTTCCGTCTTCTCATTCGCGTCAAACTTTCGTTCAAACTCTGTCATGTCTCAAGATAGCATATTTCGACGCATGATTTCACTATTATGCTTGGCGTCAACACTCAGTGCTAGCGAACAATGATATCAATAATCTATTCTCTTCCAAAAGACTGAAAAGAGTAAGTCTACACTAAAACTTCAATAGATCCTACGGCCGATAGCTAATTTAATATTAAAAACCTTAAATTTCTAAGTGTCATTTGGATTTTGACAGTAGAAGTCGAACAAGTCGAATATTATAGAACTCTTCTTCACCGAAGTCTTATGTGACTTATACCAAATGCTGTAAGCAACAGTTTCATTATGACTTTCAGTTCACAATCAAAAGGATCCAATGACAGTGTAGCTTAAGAATCCTCAAAACTTTCCAATTTACTTTTCGTGCTAGTCTATGACGTCACGCAACTGAAAGTGAATGCGGTCCAGTTTTTAAATTTGAACCGAATGACGTCTGTTGTGTTAATCTGCCCCGCAGTGCTCAGAATAGGTCAACTGCGAGAAGACGGGCGTTCGATTGCAGTCAATATTATTAGAGATCACTTACGAAAGCTCATCAATCAACAGATGTTAAAATTAATTACCTGTAATCCGAGGAGAACGCAAAGGTACCACGGAGGTGTATCTTCAACGCCGTACAACAGGTCGTCTTTGGCATCACCACTGCTGCTGCTGCTGCTATGTCTGCTCCCTTCTCCTTCTCCTCCTCTTCCTTCTCCTCCACCTGCAGCTGCTCCTGTCGGTTCCATTCGTCGAATAGAAGAGCAAACATTTGTGAGTGAGTTTGAGATCGCCATGTCCTCTCCGCTGAACAAACGGCCGTTGGCTTCGCCCGGTGTCAGTAGATCCAACTAAGAGGCAGAACCGCCACGACGCGATATAGGTTCATGTCGTTAGGTATCAAGCTTAATGGGGTTCCGTAGTGTAGTGGTTATCACGCTCGCCTCACACGCGAGAGGTCCTGGGTTCGAAACCCAGCGGAACCAATTTTTTTATATAGTGATTCTCACACAGGACAGACCCTACTGAATTACTATAAAACATATTATTTATTATTATAAGTAATGCTATGATGTACCATGCACTCTCTGAATTCTGCACAGGAAATTCTATTGAAATCTTCATCTGGAGCTGGGTTTCCGCTTGACGGAATAGTTTCTTGTCAAAATAGTCATAAGCTTTGTATTTCTACACGAGATCTTGTTTATAAAAATGGCAGATGGCTTCAAAATAAAAAATTTGTATAACTAAAAGATTATTGAATGGACGCGCTTATTTTGGATAAGATTTATTCAAATGAGATGTGACATCAGTCGTTGATAAAAATAGACGATTCAGAAAGTCCACATTAGATTTTTTGTCTCAGTTTTCGTTTTTCAATTTCTATAGTTTAGAAAGTTTAGAAATTTGTTAAGTATATCAGATTTTGCTTTATAATTTAGTGCTTTCGTTACTTTACTAAACGTTTCGTTACTTTATAACGAAAGGGATTAAGAATTTTACTACCACGTGAAACCTGCATAAACTCACCTTGGTCACGTGAAATATTAGTCACCATGATCCAAAATGGTAAATTGGTGATGCATTATTTTAATTAATGATTTAGAAGTAGGTAGGCCTAAACGACTTGGGCACATAGGCCTATACAAAAGTCTTTGATTTATTTATACAGCCTGACTTTGTAGGAAAATATTTAGAATATTCTTGAAATATTCGCTCACTAAATCAAGATTTGTCAATAAATTATTAATGTTATCTGTTCAGACAGGCCCGCCGAGAGAAATTCAGGGCCCCTGTGCGAAGGGCCGACGGGACCCTGACAACCAACAAGTCTGAAAATTCCTGATGACCTTTCTTGCTTGTCGCCGTTTTTTACGCTGTTTATAATGTTCTCGGGGCCCGGGCCCCCCTTTAACTAGTCGGGCCCCTGTGCATATGGCATGTCGACCTCTTCTTTTTCTCTTATTCCTGCTAATAATTCATCTTCATCATCGGCGCGGACCCCCTCCAGGCCGCCAGGCCCCTGTGCATTGGCTCCTGCCCCCTCTCGGCGACCCTGCCCTGTGTTCAGACCAAGAGAGAATGTTGGAGTCTGAGATAGTTCCTGATTGACTATAAACCGGAACTTACACCTAGAAATTTTTAGAATTCAGCTCTGATGTCTGTCTCAGATTCCATTTGAAAGTCTGGTACAAACGCTGTCTAATGATAATTAATTTTCGACGGAGAGCAACAACCGCAAAAGAATTTAACAGTTAGGCCTAGTCAGGTGCATTGCCATTCGACGCATTCGCATAAGTCTCTGCTGTTCACGGCTGGTCGTAGGCCTATTTGAGAAACGCAAACAATGAAACTGGGGAGCTTGGGCTTCGTAACCCATGCCCAGACGCTGCCAGTGGTGAAGATATTTGATCAGGCATTGATGTTCGAGTTATTTATGAAACTAATTTCATAGAATTCATGCTCAAAAAGGCACCGAGCGAAAACTAGGATATGTTATCCAATGAAATTGATAGGGCAAAACTTATCTGAAAACAGAAGAAAAAAACAGACGACCAGGACTTTAGGTGCCATTCTATGTTGGTTGACTTCTGTCTGAGTAATTTTACTATTCTAGAATCAGTCCATAGAGCCAAAGTTCTCATCGTTAGCGAACACAAAATAAAAAAAAAACATTCATAAGATGCAAATGAAATAAGAGAAATACTAAGTTTAATCTGTTTTGCATTGCATGACTCTCTGTCGCCGTATAAAAATATAATTACGCAAAGCATTGACTCAAAATAAATATATTAGCACTAGGCACAATGTATGGTGGATCAAGAAGCACTAATGGTGTGCGGAATAACAGGCAAAGTAAACTAAAACTGAAATTAATTAAAACCAAGAGTATTACGAATAAACCATTAAAACTATATTAAAATTAAACCAATCAATATTTTCGGTAACTAAAATATAAAACGAACAAAAGACATATGAACACGCAGCACACACGTTCGTTGGTAACATAGGCTACAAAGACGTGTTACTCTATTTCTTTGAAAGAGATAAAAGACAACTTTGAGAAGTTCTTGTCATGCATCGGTGTGAAAAGCTTCGACCTTTTATGAAGTCACTATTTGCCGACAGCCTTCGTTGTGTCCAAACAACTCAAACGAAGCAGTACAAGACGGACGCAAAATCTTCAGGAAATCGTGACTTCCATTAACTCTTATGCTGACGCTCGTCAAAAAGCAACCGTTCAAATCCACAGCCTTAATCAACAATAGACTGCGCACAATCTCCATTGTGATATGCATATGCATAGAGCTGCACAGACAGCAGTGATCTAGGTAAATATGCAACAGATATAGCCTATTGATATGTTTTATGAAAAGACGCAGGAATGAATTATTTGAAACGTGGCCATACGAAGTATGGCTGCAGTAGTGCAATCCACGTGACCTTAGTGTAGTCACGAGACGGTGACCCGAGGGAGGGGAGGCATTGACAGGTTGGGACCGGTCACAAAATCTGTGCAAAACCGATAAGAAATTTTTTATTGGGTAGTGTGATTTGGCTAAACTGACCACTAAAAGTAGAGGGAATATATGCTCTTTTATAAAACTAGCTCTATTCCAGCAAAGGAACAATCGATGGCACCTCATATAGTATTGCATACAAACATCAATATTAAGAATATCCGAGTGGTTCCAGCGAAGCAGAGTGAAAGAAAGTGCAGATGCACTTAGGCCCCTATGCCTAAGATGTAAAGAATCAGAGAAAAAACTAGACATGGCAAGGAAAATCCAAATCGTTACTTTATAACGAAAGGGATTAAGAATTTTACTACCACGTCAAACCTGCATAAACTCACATTGGTCACGTGAAATATTAGTCATCATGATCCAAAATGATAAATTGGTGATGCGTTATTTTAACAGCACAACTGATTATTCTCTACTTTAATGTGATTCTCACACAGGGCAGACCCTCCTGAATCACTTAAACCGTATTATATATTGTTATTATTATTAAATCAAGCCTATTTAGTTCTACTGTTGCTTATTTTATTTGCAATGATATTCGGGAATGACGTAATGTATCAAAACTACTAAAACTACTCCTAGAGAAACTCAAATAACAAAGTTACCTGTAAATAATTATAATATAACTGAAGTTATCTTAACCAAGAGTAAAATCGAATGGTCGTTTCCTGCACCAATAATCCAACAACTGTCCAGACAAACATAGGCAGTGTCTGTGTATTAACTTATCGGTGCCTGATAACGCCCAGACTTATCAGTCATATTAGACGCTTAATCGGAATTACAGTAGTTTTAATTACTGTAGGCTGTACTATGTCCGATCTACGACCGATTATTTCAACGCACAATTTACTCTTCGTCTATGGCGAAAAAAAGGATTTGTGAAATTGAGGTCCAATGCCCGATTAAATCAAAGAAGTTAAGCAGAATTGCTACTACTGTACGATTTAAATTTCCAATCCCTCACTACTCGTTAATATTTTACGGTAAACTTACAATTTCCGGAGAATCCGTTGGCGAATCTTTCTTGGACATTTTGTTGCACGCTATGGAAATATTTCTAATCCACTTAAAATTCCAATCTTATCACTAGGTTTACTGGACCGAAACGAATATTTCCCAGCCAACTTCCCAGACCGACGGACACGAAACGAAGACAGCGTTGAACGGTCTGATGTATTTATTAATCGAGACCTCCAAGAACATAGCAACAAGAGTTCTCGTCGCTTAAAATGGTCGAGACAAACTAGAAATCATTAAAACTACGACTGACAAGAATCTCGTTTGGACGTTTCGAAAGTCACGCATCAAGTAATTGCAAATCTTTCACAGCAGTCTGAAAACTGAAGCTGAGCCCGTGCTCCAGACAACAGCTCCCTCGAATTGCGCCGTGTGTCAAGCATGGCTGCAATGAATGCTTAGACGGGAGATGATCAATTTCGACGCACAATTTCAGCTGCTACTGCGTCTATGCTACATTCTTCGTTCGTCTACAGTTTAAACCTGACAGTTAGGCCTATAACGCATTTGAAGTATTCAAGTGTCCCGTTGTCCTGATAAGACTTGGGTTGACTTTTCTTTCTGGACCTACGTAACATCGAGTAGAATCGCGTTTCATACTGCCTCAAGGTTGTCTGGTGCTATGAAAAGAACCCGAACGACGGTAAAACCAAAAGCTAAATCGGACTGTTTGCTTAGCGTAAAAAACGATTCGGGCGTAACGCGGTGACGCAGCACACGCACTTACTACATAGCAATGACGGTTCGGACTACTTCGACCTCAACATTTTCATCCGCAAATTGCTTTCCATTCATAAGCATATGAAATTGTATTTGCTGAAAGTGGAATGTCAGGAACATTAGTAAGAATCCTCTGGAAGGAAAAAATCTGACTCTGCGGATAATCTTTCTGCAATTTTCCATTGCCAATTCTGAGATCGTATTGTACTTTTTTGCAGGTTTGGTCAACAATGGGGATGAAGTGGGAGGCTGGGGGCCAGGGATTTTCCTACACTCCCCAGCGGGAGGTTGACATCTCCAGTTTGTGACAGACACCGCCCTGCCCCTACACCCTACCTAGGGGTAGTGTTGGCTATCACCAAAGCACACTGATGTTAAAACTATTCATTTAAAATTCTAAAGGGGAAATTCACCTCTGGAAATTGGAACTTGAGCCACTATAACTGACTCCACAAAAATTAGATTGGACCGTATGAAAACGGAAGAGACAGCGGAAACCATATTTTTACTTGTACTTTCCTCTTTCCCGGGGGGCAGACACTGAACTCCCGCCACCCACCTCCCCCGCTCAATTCTATTTCCCCTGGGTACAAGGAGTCCAGATGAAACACTGGACATCGACACCCCTGCAATTATGCGACACCCCCCGCAGTGGCGTAGCGTGGTCTTGTGCCGCCCCCAATCTGCTGTTCTTATTTCGTATGCCTGACAAGCAAAAACAAGGCCCATATAAAACGGCCCGACAAGCAAAAAAGGTCATCACCGCTCAATCTGCCGCCCCTCCACATGTGCCGCCATGACTCGAGCCCCCCGAACGCAAATTCATGGGAAATAGCCTGCTGGGGACGCTTCAATCCTCCCGGCCAATACGGCCGAGTACATGTGACCCTCACCATTTACTGTGTAGGCCTCTGTACATAGAAATGGATATTACAAGTGTCAAGAGTACCAGGTCCCTCGATATATCATGAATTCACAGGAATAGCCAAGATTTGCCATTTAATTATTGGATGCAAGTTACTTTTTATATATCGATTTTGCATTTTTTAAGCAATACGTAGGTCTATAGCATTGAGTGAGACATAGGTTAGCAGATATATATATATATATATAGGCCTACGAATATTAGGCTGTTGCTAGTTAAACGTCTATAATTAATTCTATACATCCATTAGTAAAGCACTGAATTCAAAGCTTAAGAGTTTCAGTCATTTTTAGTTAAGCAAGAACATAATCGATCTTAAATTCTACACGCAGTCCTGGATTTTTAAATGACGTGTCAATGAACTTATTGAGCGTTTACAATATTGTCAATATATAAAGGTCCTTTAACAGCAGTGGCGTAGCGTGAGCTGCGTGACTTTTGGGAGCCCGGGGGCACCTTTGACATGGGGCCCCAGAGTTTCGAGCTGACGAGCAAAAAAACCTTATCATCTCCAACTTTTTCCTTTTTTAACCCTGACGAACAAAAAAAGGTCCTCACCGGCATCATTTCCATCACTTCTAGGGTTAGGGTTGTTTAAGTTAGGGTTAACCCTAACCTAACCCTAGCTTAGACCCCTCTTCGGGGGCCCCCCGCCCGGGGCCCCGGGGCAGTCAACAAAGTGCCCTTCTAGTTACGCCACTGTTTAACAGTCAATGCTGAACAGAGTACAAAGTGAATGAAATGCGTCTTGCTGTTGTCACAACACAGGGGCACCGTACGTCAATATTGGCACAGAATCTCACAACCTATTCTTTCCAAAGGGTGATCAGTCAATAATTCTTTCGTCCACTCCAAGTTCTTTAAATTTCACAAAGACGTCTCTCCGCTCAGTCCGCTGGCCACCATACAGCGATTCATATGCTAGTCTTCGTGACCGATCAATTCGACATAAATCAACAGTTAGTATTCGATCTGTACAGTACATTCGCATGCATTCAGTTAGGCGCTTTCTAGAAACCGAATTATAGATTGCCTAAAGATCCCAGTGGTACCGTTTACTCGTTGTTCAAACAGCTAGGTTTTATCCAGAATAAGAACAATTCAATATTTAACATTCAAATTTCATTTTAAATTGCCAAGCTCCGCACGAGTGACGTTGAAAGAAAAAAACAGAATTCTTCGACAACAAAGCGACTCTCATTGAAGCAAGACAATATTTAATAGCGGCATCGCAGTTTCTTTAAGGCTCCTCCATTCTAGTTTCAGTTAAAATGCTTGTCTGGCTCGAACTTTTGTAGTGTAACGCTCACCATTGGCGTTACCAGGGAAGGCGATCGAAGGCAGTCATTATAAAGTCTTTGACACAAAGATATCTTCATTGAAGATCTAAAACAGACAATCGTTTTGGCGAAAAAAATTGCAAAAAGCAAAAACTCCTGTCTAGATTCTATTCTTAACCTAATAGATATGGGATGGCGAACGCGCGGTCCGCCAGCGTAAAATTGCCGACCCGCAGGGAATCTTTTAAAATTAATTTTATTGGTAATTTTTGTGCATACAAATTGAGCCACGAGTAAGGCTTTTAGCTCCTGTCAATGACGTAAATACGCCCGGGCAATTAAGGCAATGCCCGTGTTATTTTGCTTTCTGCCCGGGTTGAAAAAGTTAAACAAAATTACGCCTTTAACTTGTGGGTTTGTTTGTTTTGCACTGCCATGTACGTCATTGCAATACTATTATAATAGTCACTACAGTCAGTGGCGGTTCCTGGGCGCGTTACATCATTTATGGACGACCCTTAAGCCAGAGACCAGCGGTCAAGCTATAAAGGAAAGGCTATAAAGGAATGCAAGGTATTTGCTCGCATTGTTATTAACCGTTGAGATTTAACTTGGTGCGCAAACAACGGGTGCGCAAACTCCCAGGTGCGCATACTAATGTAAACCATAACAGATGCGTCCAACGATCCAAATTACAGACGTCTACGAGAGCAAATTCTCATTGGTTGGTCGACGTCCCCGAAGAAACTGCCCAAGGACATCCGCCCTCCCTTATTTAAAGACTTTCAGACTTAACGGTGTAGTCCCTACTCACTATAGTCAGTAAATTTCAAAGTAGTATTAAATTTTAAGTTGTTTAACTATTTATTTAGTTCAATTTGGGCGTACTTTGTGATGTTGCTTCAATTTAAGCGTCTGTCAATTTTTAATTTTGTTCAGGAAATATAACGTTGCATTGCCATCGTCAGCAGCAGTCGAACGTTTGTTTAGCACTGGTGGTATGATTGCTTCAGCAAGAAGAAATCGTCTCCGACCTCCTCTGTTTGAAAGTTTGCTCCTACAGCGTGCCAATACTGGCCTTGGTTCGATCAAAAAAATGAAACAGCATCTTCAGCAAGCGCCGGACCATCCGAACAGTCATAACTCATAATCAACAGTCCCCGTGACTAAATTCGTGACTAAACCGTAACTAACTATTACAGTACTCCTCGAATTTTCTTAGTTAAGAATTTTATCTAAGTTTGTTGTCAACTTGTAAGGCTAACAGACTTACACTGTTCTTGTGAGTTGTTCTCGTGTTCAACAGTTCAGGAATTATGCTAACTTTGCCGAGGAACTGACATTTGCGGTTGGTTTTTTAGTTTTTACTGGCCATAATGGACGATGGACTGTGTTGAATCTGCTGCTGTAGAAAACCTTAATACAATATTGTGATGCAATGCAAGAATCAATTTATTGACGTAAGGCAAAGTATTTTACGAAAGTATTTTCCAAAAAGTATTTTGAAAATACTATTTCATTTTTGTATTATACAAATACTTTTGTAAAGTATTTCATTTTGTTATTTTCAAAATACTTTTTGCACTATTTTATTTTCTATTTTGAAAATACTTTTGAAAAGTATTTTGCCCATCACTGATATATATATATATATATATATATATATATATATATATATATATATACTGTATATTCAAATACATATATATTTTTATTTATTGTGTACATCTAAACGTCTAGCACGTTCATCCCTACTCTTAATACTCTAGTTATAATATTAATACGAATAATACCTAAATTTGTGTGCTTATATCTTATTTGGAGCCTGGTTAAAGTACCGGTATTTACAAGTTATTTTCATTATGACATTTGCTATTGATACGAAATTACTCTGGGGTGGAAAATTGCTTTCTTTGGACGATGTTATGACCTGAGATCGTTGTAGCGTATGGATGACCCCCTCCATTGTGCGCATTGCAGATAGCCCTACGCCCATCCGTATGCCCAGCCTTTATGTTGAGTCCACCGTAGTTCGATGCCTTTGGCCTGTTGCTTGCCTGCTAAGCCCTGGTATAAAACCCAATGTCAGCCTGGTTTAAACAGAGGAGGTCTCCTGAAGTCGTTGGTAGTCTGGTCCTTTTGGTCGCCCGGTTGATCGGTTGGAGGAAAGAAGAAAGGAGTGGAGTCCGCCTGACCTGTTTTGTTGGTAGAAAGTTGGTGAGTGGGTGCAGAAGAGTGAGACGCCCGAAGAACCCTCCCCGTAATGGTCTATCTTGATCTAATACCCTCCCTAAAAAAGTGCGCATCCGTGAGGAAATTCCCTGCCCTTGTTCGCCGTATCGACCCGTGATCCTCGTCTCTCTCTGTGGATTCCTGTAAGTTTTCTTTGTTTTATTATAAGTTAGATATAGCGACGATTGCCTAAGTTTGGCTAACATTTTAATTCCTATAGTAACATGTATTGATAGAGTTGTGTAATATTATATATGCCTGTTTGGCGAAAGTGCAAGAATGTTTCCTTAATTGTCTCTAAATCATAATTACCGCCATTAATAATATACATTCTGAACAATCAAGGGGAGGAATAGGGCGGGGACAACGTACCCACGAAGCCAGAATTATTACCGTCGAATTTTAGTTAAAACCATCTACAGATAGTGGACGTATCGGCGGCATCCTGGTAGATCTTTTGAGCGTCCGCTACCTTAAGCCATTGATATCTTGGCGATTCGCCGAAGGGACGTTCTAGGCGCTTTAGAAGCGTAGGAACGTATTAGTGGTCCCGAGAAGTGGGGTACTGTCCTGTCCTGTCCTATTCAGCCCTGCAATACCTCACCCGTAGACCTAAGTTGATTAAACCGGAATATGCCCAGACGTTCTGAGAAGAAGGGGAAAGGGGGGCAAACCACTAAAAAGGGGAAGCAAAATTCCAAATCAGTAAATAAAATGATATTACCTGCTGAGGAGCCCCGAGATAACCTTAGTGAATGCTCAGAAGATAGTTTTAACGAGCCAGTAGAGCAAGTCCCGGAGAATAGAGCCCATGATGAAAGGCCGGTTTGAGAAAAAAGGAAAGAAAAAACCTTGGCATCCCAAGATCAGTTAGTGAGGGAACGAAAATCCTCCACAACTGATCGAAAGACAATGCAACAACACACAACAAATGACAGAAGTTTATACAGACCAAGATGTGTGCTTGATGATTGTGAGAGTGAATCAGAGGAGAGTATAAGAAATCGCCCGTGTGCGAATGTGGAAGGTGACAGAGAGAACCACATGGCTCGCCCCCAGTCCATCCACAGAGCCAGAGAATGAACCCCAATCTCAATTCTCACCGTCCCGAAGACACTCACCGACAGACCAGAGACAATAACCATAGACCTAAGACAACCAATCGACCACCCAGAGATGCTAGTCCGGACATCGACCACCCAGATCACGCTCCCATATCTATCCGATACCGTAGCCCAGCCCCTGACTGTGGTAATCAGGATAGTTTTGCATGCGACCCTAATAATTATAATCAGTTAGGTATTGGTCCGAGCGTACAAACCCAGCCCCAAACCATTGCATACTCTCCTACACAGGTGGCTACGTGGCACGATGATCAAACCCCAGATCATTGTGTGGATCGCCATTTGTATAATGCATGCAACCCCCATTTCAGTGAGAGGAGAAATGCTAGTCCCGGCATTCCTGCTCACGCCCAAAATTTAATAAATATACCTATTCCTAGAGCCAGGGCCACCCCCTATGGTGATCCAGACCCTGATCATCATGTCCCTAGATCTAATGCATGTGTCTCTCCCTCCCACAGTGGCCGTATCCAAGCGCAACCAGGCGTCATTATACGCGAACGCGCGCGCTCCCCCCATAGTAGATGTAGTTGTGCACGACAACCAAACCACTTTTGGTCGTCGCAATGAATTATTTAGTCAGTTTAGTAACCGTCTTAACGAACCACCCGACCCACCAACTGGAGTGTTGCACCCAGACACACCCATCGAAAGAGTAGGCAACGCAGACCCACGTTGTTTAATCGATCAATTTGCTAATGTGCATGCCCGCAGTCCTCTCACACCCCAATTCGCCCAAATCCCTAATCATAATCGCCCGCACTCTCGAGGGATGCAGAATGATTTTCTAGATGGGGGAGAAATATTCGGTACCAACCGAAATGCACCTAATACAGATCATCAATTCCCTAATAGTGATAATTTCCATCCATTGCATCAATCGTCACACCCTCTCGTGCGTCAAAATGCCTTCAGACCGAATCGAGCGTTGTTTGCTGAACAAATTCCTTTGCAGGGGCATTTCAACCCATGTGGAGACCACAATGGTCTGCCGAACCTCCCTCCAGCTGAAATCATCGATGGACAAGCCGGTAACTATGCCGGTCACGTAAGTAATGTGGATCGAGGTAGGATCTTTCCTTTACGACCTGATTCTTTCGATGGAACTGGACGAGTCGATAATTTTCTCATAAAATTCGAATTGTGTGCTGATTATCATAGATGGTCCGAAAAAGAAAAGGCCTTAATGCTTAAATGTTCGCTTCAAAATGATGCAATTCAATTACTCTTGGAAAATGATTCAAAAACTGATATTTCCTATGTTGAATTGGTGGAAAAATTAAGACAAAGATATGGGTCCGTGGGAAGAGATGCCACATATCGCAGTGAATTAAATTTAAGAAAGCAAAAGGACCGTGAATCCCTTCGTGACCTTATGACCGATATGAAAAGATTAATGTCTTTGGCGTACCGAAATGCTAAAGGGGAGACTGCTGATTCCATACTCTGCGATGCTTTTGTCAACGCCCTGTCAGACCGGACGCTAGCCAGACGCATACGTGAATTGGAGCCGCAAAATATCGACATAGCATTCCACCATGCCATTAGATTAGAGGCCTATAGAGATATGTATGACGAGGAAGAATTAGAGCGTAAACGCCGACCCCAAAGATTTGTTAGAGGTACTGTTGACGAAGAAACTCAGAGCCCCATATTGAATAAATTAGACGAAATTCTAAAAATTCAGGAGGAAAATTTTCATTCTTGGCGAACAGATCTTGAGTCCAGACTATCTAAGTTAGAACAAACCGAGGGAACAATGACCCGTCCGGTAAATGAATCTCCAGAGTTCACGCCTGACACGACCCGTGTTGGTGAACGACCCCGCTACAGTGAAAATCCGATAACGCGTTCCTCCATCCCTGCTTTAATGTCTCTAAATCCTCTACCCACTAAATCGTTCAATTGGCTATTCCCGCAGCGCCCTGACGAATATGTGAGGCCACCTAAAACCAATTACCCCCTCCTTGACCGAAGAAATGAAACCCCTGGTAGGAGATACATGATGTATAACAAAGCTAGCAAAAAATTAATAGTGGCCCGAACACGTACGCGGCGGAAGCTAAATCTTTTTATTTGAAAGCCTGGATAAATGGGAAATATGTCCATGCGTTAATTGATTCCGGATCGCAATCAAATTTAATCCCCTATTTTTAACCGCAGGAATGAAATTGGCTAGATCAGTCAAGACCTTAAGGGCAGCTAATGGGACCGCCATAGCCGTATCCGGAGAAATCGAGGCCAACGTAACGTTTCAATATCGTTTAAAAACTAAAATACATTTTGTTGTTTCAGAGGAAATTGGAGAAGTCATTTTGGGGGCGGAATTCTTGACCAAACATCGTTGCGTCATTGATTTTAATCAGTATGAACTACAGTTAGGCCAATACAACCTGGAATTAATTCAAAAAAATGGGCGATTGAATGTTAATCGAATCGTTACCACTGAGCAAACAGTGTTAGAATCCCATTCCGTGCAGTATGTAAAAGCTGGTTTATTGGTGGAGGAAGATAGGAAGGCCGTGGATAAGGTGTGGATGGTCGAACACCGACAGTTAAAACCAGGCATTTATATAGCGCGTTCTCTCCATTATTCCAATGAGCCCGAAACCGTACTGCAGGTGATTAATACTAGCGATAAGACGTATACCCTACCCGCCGACCAGACGCTCGATCAGCTAGATCCCATAGAAACCGTCCCGCCCCAGTTCAAAGTGGGAGCCGACGCCGAGGTGTGGAATGACAAGATAGAGAAGTTGGTTGAAGCAGTGGCGCCTGATATAAATGAAGTGGATAGAAACCGCCTAAAGGAATTGTTGTCAGAATTTGGCGATATTTTTTCCCAAAATCCGGAAGATATAGGAAGGTGTGGAATATTAAAACATCGGTTGTATACGACTGATACCCCCCCCCCCCCTATAAAACAAGCCTTGAGACGCCAGCCCCTGAACTATCAGAAAATTATAGATGAGAAGATAGAGTCCTTGTTGAGACAGAAGATTATAGCGCCCTCTGTTTCTGCATGGGGAGCAAATGTGGTTTTGGCAAAAAAGAAAGACGCACTTTTAGATTCTGTGTAGATACCCGTGGTCTGAATAATGCTTCGATCAGTGACGCGTACCCTCTCCCCAAAATTTCCCAGTGCCTTGATTCCTTGGGTGGTTCAAAAATATTTTCTACGCTCGACCTAACTAACTATTATCACCAATTAGAAATACACCCTGATGACACGCATAAAACTGCTTTTATTTCGAGAAAAGGCCTTCACGAATTCTTAGTAGTGCCGATGGGTTAAAAAAACAGCACCGCCATGGCACAGAAGACCATGGACATTGTTCTTTCTGGAGTGTCCTTCTTTTTTTCTCTTGCCTACCTTGACGATGTTGTTGTTTATTCCCGAGACGTACCCACCCACCTAGAACATCTGAGAGAAGTTTTTATGAGATTTAGAGCCGCCAACTTAAAATTCAAGCCCGAAAAATGCTCGTTCCTTTGCACTGAAATCCATTTCCTAGGTTTTAAGGTTAGTAGAAAGGGGATAGCACCCGATGAAAGTAAAATTAAGAAGATAGTGGATTGGCCCGTACCAAAAAATCTAACGGAAAGTAGAGGATTCGTAGGACTCGTGACTTACTACAAACGACATTTGCCCTCGTTTGGTGAGCTTACCCGACCTTTGACCTTGTTAACGAGAAAGAACCAACCCTTTGTTTGGACGAAGGAGTGTCAAGAGTCCTTCGAGCAATTAAAAAAATTACTCTCATCTGCCCCGATAGTAGGAATACCCCAAGACGAAGGCGAATGGATCCTGGATACAGATGCGTCTGATCGATGTATTTCACGTGTTCTGTCCCAAATTCAAGGAGGAAAGGAAGTTGTAATTGCCTACGATTCCAGAGTTTTAGACCCTAGAGAAATCTCCTACAGCGTGACGCGCCGTGAGTTATTAGCGGTGGTGGTTTTTGTTAAGAAGTACAAACATTTTTTACTCGGCCGACGATTTACCCTAAGAACTGATCACAGTGCGCTCCAGTATCTGTTTACCTGTGCAGAACCGATTGGACAGATGGCCCGGTGGTCAGAAACACTTGCTTGCTTTGACTTTAAAATTTCATACCGAAAGGGACCCTGCATTCCAATGCCGACTCGTTGTCGAGGTACCCCTCTGTACACCCTCCCCCCAGTCCAGAACATCCTGACACTAATATAGGTCTTGGCCCCGCTGTAGAACAAGTTCTTAGTGTCTACGCCGTCCAGCAACCGACAAACGAAATACGATCTCCCTGGAATGTATCGTTGGACTATGTGAGAAGAAAACAGATGGCTGACCCCGTGATCTGTACGTTGAAAAAGTGGATCGAATTAGGAGCTCCTCACAGAGACGTAGGCCTACTCCGGTCAAAAAGTCCCGAATTGCAGACGTGGCATTTCCAAAGAGATAGATTAATAATAGTAAATGATTTAGTGTATAGAAAACATTACTCTGGAATTTTGCAGCTCATTTTGCCTTCATCCCTGAAAACAGAGTTTTTGTCAGAAATTCATGGAGGTATAAGTGGGGGTCATTTTGGGCAACGTAGAACCCGTTTGCAGGTAAGAAGGCGTGCATATTGGCAAGGATGGGCCAAGGATTGTAAATTATTTGTAATGTGCTGCCAGAAGTGTCAGCGTAGAGCAAGGATACCAAATTATAAAAATGCACCCCTTAGCCCCATTATAACGCAAGATTTTGGAGTCATGTGGAGCATAGACATAGTAGGTAGATGCCCTCCAAACAGAGAAGGTCATAAATACATTTTTACAGCCCAGGAAAATTTCACTAAACTGTCGGTGGCCGTACCTATAATGACGCAGAATGCAGAAACTATTGCTCGTGTAGTGTTTGAGAACATAATTCTGAAATACGGATTTCCTATTAGAATACATTCGGACCAAGGTTCACAATTCCAAAGCACCCTTTTCCTCGAACTATGTAGACTTATGAATATAAAGAAAACCAGAACCAGCCCGTTTTATCCACAAGGGAATTCGCAGATAGAAAAGTGGCACTTTAACCTACATAATCTATTGGCTAAAACGGTAAAAAAATCCCAAAAGAATTGGCACGAATTAGTACCCCTGGTGGTCTTCGTCTACAATTCCACAGAACATGAAGTCACAAAAATGACACCACACGCCTTAGTGTATGGACGAGAATTATTAGCCCCTGTAGACGTGATTTATGGATGCGCCCCTGGAGAGACTTATGAAAGCCCCAGCGAATACGCCCGAACCATATGCGAAAGAATGAGTGAAGCGTATGCCCAGGTAAGAGAATATACACAAACTGTCGCCCGTAGAAGAAAGCTGAAGCATGATTTTGATGGCCATTTTCCCAATTTTGAAGTAAATGATTTGGTCTACTATTATTATCCCCGTAAATTTAGTGGTCTTAATCAAAAATGGCGTCTTCTTTGGGATGGGCCATATACCGTGATTGCCGTGATAGGGAAATCTGGATATAAAATTAAGCATTGTGGACGTAAGTTTGTTGTAGTAACCAACGCCCATAAATTAAAGAAAGCGTTAGACTGGAATGAAATCCAAAAGTTAACACCCAATAAGGAAGCGACGACCGATATCCCCGCCGCCACTGCTCGCCCTGACGAATCGCCCGACATGTCAATCAAGCGACGTCCTCAGCGGAGGGTCAGCTTGCCCCTTAGGTATAGGTAAGCCTGAAGCTACTGCCCGGGGCCGGACATGGAGTAGATTGTGCTGGTCATATCCCTTAAAATAGCGGGTTGTCGTTGAAAAACATACAGTCAGTTGGCGATATCTCAGAGATAGATAAAAGAATTAATAAAATAGCGAGTCATATTAACAGGAAAGGGATTAGTACGTAAAAAGAATGGCTTCTTCTTCGGAAAGGTGAGTGAAATTATAGTGTAGGTGCCCTGTCCCTGGATTAATGCCTGTAACCGATATTGAGGTCGAGTTTAATTGAAATGTTTGTGATTTGTAGTGTGACGGTAAGCGCAACATCTACGTCCTCCCAGCCTACCGAAGCAGCGGAGAGGCGTTCCGCTGGCCCGCGTGGTTATACGAGAGGAGCGCTCGCTTTCCCCCATCTATTTTCATCTCGTGGGCTGGTGCGAGCTACGCCGCTGTCAGATTCTCCGACTCGTACACGAGTGGACCCTGGAGATCTACGTTGATCTCTCCCCATCGTGCCATTGATGAGCCTAAATGTTCCGGTTCCAATAAGGTATCGTCGAGTGGAAGCATCCTCCGGATCTATAACCTCGTCGACGGCAATTCCCTCGGTCGTTTCCACTTCCAACAGCACCAATGTTGACCTGTCCGCCTTTTCCCATGGACCGGAATATCGATGTGCCTGTACCTTGTATGCAGACGTTCGGAAGTTAATTGTGGCTAGCTTCCGATGGTCACGTACGGACGGACTGCCCGTATTGCTTAATAAAGCCGAGAGACATTTTCCAACGTTGAATACCCTCCTCCGCAGTAATGTCGTGGCTGCGGTGATTGATGCTCGTGAAGAGGAACGAACAACCCGGCCTTCCAGGAATCAGACGATGGAGCAGCACCACCAGGAATTCCTGAATGACTTCGAGGAGTGGATGAGAGAAAATCGACTCCGTGCGTCCCCAGAAGCTGATCCGGAGGACATTCTGGATAGTTTGCGAGAGCTGGCAGAAGCCCTTGGCTAGTATCGTGTATAATATAACGATTACTGAACTAATGAGGGTTTTTTGTTTGGTTTTAATAGCCTTAGTTGCTAGAAATGATGCATAGTCAAATTGTGTTGCTGTAGAGAAATAGGGTAAAAGACTGGTGATGAATGTCGGAACATTGGTTTCCCATGATGAACATTAATGTGTTTTGTTTTAATCTGTCTGTTTGGACCTGCTATAACAATGTAGTAGTAGTGTAGAATTTCTATCGTCGTTTTGAATGTAGTCAGTAGGATGCGTTTTACAATGGACATGAGCAGAGTAAATGTTGGACCATTTGCATCAGAACATTCTATTAGACGCTGCTTCTTTTGCTTTACGTTTAAACTAGAGATCAGAGAGAGACGTGGTGCCCCGAGGAAAAATTTTGGGTGCGATTTTCAATTGCATTAAAAACCTGTCCCCCCCGTGAGAGAAGATGATACGAAATTACTCTGGGGTGGAAAATTCCTTTCTTTGGACGATGTTATGACCTGAGATCGTTGTAGCGTATGGATGACCCCCTCCATTGTGCGCATTGCAGATAGCCCTACGCCCATCCGTATGCCCAGCCTTTATGTTGAGTCCACCGTAGTTCGATGCCTTTGGCCTGTTGCTTGCCTGCTAAGCCCTGGTATAAAACCCAATGTCAGCCTGGTTTAAACAGAGGAGGTCTCCTGAAGTTGTTGGTAGTCTGGTCCTTTTGGTCGCCCGGTTGATCGGTTGGAGGAAAGAAGAAAGGAGTGGAGTCCGCCTGACCTGTTTTGTTGGTAGAAAGTTGGTGAGTGGGTGCAGAAGAGTGAGACGCCCGAAGAACCCTCCCCGTAATGGTCTATCTTGATCTAATACCCTCCCTAAAAAAGTGCGCATCCGTGAGGAAATTCCCTGCCCTTGTTCGCCGTATCGACCCGTGATCCTCGTCTCTCTCTGTGGATTCCTGTAAGTTTTCTTTGTTTTATTATAAGTTAGATATAGCGACGATTGCCTAAGTTTGGCTAACATTTTAATTCCTATAGTAACATGTATTGATAGAGTTGTGTAATATTATATATGCCTGTTTGGCGAAAGTGCAAGAATGTTTCCTTAATTGTCTCTAAATCATAATTACCGCCATTAATAATATACATTCTGAACAATCAAGGGGAGGAATAGGGCGGGGACAACGTACCCACGAAGCCAGAATTATTACCGTCGAATTTTAGTTAAAACCATCTACAGATAGTGGACGTATCGGCGGCATCCTGGTAGATCTTTTGAGCGTCCGCTACCTTAAGCCATTGATATCTTGGCGATTCGCCGAAGGGACGTTCTAGGCGCTTTAGAAGCGTAGGAACGTATTACTATGAAAAGTGAATATTGTTTTTACACACCACAAGAGTTATTATTAACAAATACGGCTTGAACGATTATTTTTTACTAGATTTGTCAATGATGGTTGTTGAGCAAGAGATTGACTCTGATATGTCAGAACTACATTCACAGGCTATCGTGTAATTGCAACAGCACATCATGTCATAAAAAATTACTCGATTACATCTAAAAATTCGTCAACAGCAGCGCAAGGTCAGTACGTGCTGTACACAGCCAAAATTAGTTTAATCCTGCATATATTTTTCGTGTAAATAAGGTATTTTTTTGACTCGGTGAAGCATAGTGTAATGTAATTGCTCACCTTTTGATGATGTGTTATAACAATTGGTAATATTTTTCTTTTGTAATAGCATCAATTTACATTGTTTAACAACCGTTTTTGATTTCAAGAGATTGTCCAAGGTTACGTTAGTCGACATGTCTCGAATACTGTAAATTTAATGCTACAGCTTTTATCTTGATTTCTTGGTTATCACTTTACACCTAAATATTTTAAAGCACTATTAATAAAAATGGGAAAATGCTTAATAGGAATAATTGCAGGAAACTGTGTTAACAGCTCATTTCCGTCAAAATTTCAAATTAAGTAATGTTTCTTGAAATATAATTAGGAATAGAGAGAAATTTTTATTTTGCTTGAAGTATTTAATATTAATTATGCTGCATTGAGATAAGTTTGATTACGTGTAAAAGGCAGTATATGCAGGAACTATGATGTAATACTCCAATTTCTATCATTTTTGTGATGCTGTTAGGTAAATGAGTTGCAAAGGAAACTGTGTAATCAAATGGTCAACTTGAAATCATTTCTTGCCAATACAGCAACGTCTATGCAAGATGGCGGACATCTGTGTAATGAAATTTATCAAATATTCTTCTAATTTCTTGGAATAACAATTATTTAGTACTTGTTATATAATACTAGTTTAATCGGTGTAAACGAATTCACTAATTCGGTCATTGAACTAATTTCCTGGCCAAGGATGGCTTAATTGAAAAGAAGTTACATGATCTACATCACATGTGAGATCAACCATGCAGTCAAGGTGAACGAATTTGTCCTTCATTAAACACGAGTCTTCGACTAACTGAACTTGGTCGGTCAACCTTCATAATATGATCGGTGGTCAAGGTTGAAGTAATATTTTTCATTTCTGGAATTGATCTTCTCTCAGATTATTACCTACGAAACTTTCTTAGCTAAACCATGTCAAAAAAGGCTATTAAACCGGATGATATTATTGACTCATTGAATGATGAGAAAGTTGTGAATGCTCTCTTGCTCAAAATTCAGGACAAACTATCACAATCTATTTTGGATAAGCTTCAAGGTAACTTATCCGCCACTTTAGGCAACATTATTGATGACAAATTGGATAAATGGAAATCTAATAATGATCTAAAATTTGACAGTCTGAAGTCGCAGATTTGCGAATCGTTAAATGACACCATAAATAATCTGATTGACAACAAAGTGAAAGCTATATCAACCACATTTCAATCAAAGATTGACTCACTGGATAAAAGATTGAGTCACCTGGAAAACCTTTCCTTCAGAAATGATATCATTATATCTGGATTCAAACCAAAAAAGGACGCTCCACTTATGGAGTCTGTTATGGATTTATTAAATGTTGACTTAAATCTGCAACTGACCTCAAAGGATTTCAACTATATGTTCATTATGAAGAATAAAGTAAGTCCGCAGTCTTCATCTCAAATTCATTTGCATCCAGTAGTAGTTGGTTTTTCAAGCCAGCACTTAAGAAATGATCTTCTAGCTAAAGTCAAGCATATTAGGAAGCAGAAGCTAAGATCGGACAATATGAGCCCAAGAATTTATTACAATGAACACCTTTCAAAATCTGTTCAGGAAATCTTTTACCAATCTCGTCTTCTTGTAAAAGAAAAAAGGCTCCTCTCAACTTGGGCATTCAAGGGCGAAATATATATAAAGAAAGAAAACACTTCATCTCCTCGTAGGATCTTGTCAGTCAATGACCTCAAGGAATATCGCTAGTTATTCCTACTAATTGGATTCGGGATCTATGTTTTCATTAGTTCTCTTTATGAAGGAAATATGGGAATGAGCTCATTCATTCCCCTTTTCAAACTTATCTTTACCATCGCCTTGATTACTGGATTATTTGTTTACAGACTCCATGATGGATATTTTTATGCAGTACTTTGGTTTACCCTCAGTTTGAATTAACTAATAGAGGGTTGAACAATGATGCTTCAACTGAATTATTTGTTTGCAGACTCCACGATGGATATTTTTATGCAGTTCTTTGTTTACCCCCAGTTTGAATTAACTAATAGAGTTGAACAATGATTCAGCTAGATTATTTGTTTACAGACTCTGCGATGGATATTTTTGTGCAGTACATTGGTTTACCCTCAGTTTGAATTAACTAATGGAGGGTTGAACAATGCTTCAATGATGCTTCAACGGATTTATTAATAGTATTTGTACTTATACTTGGCTTAGTTCTTTTTCATTCAAACCCTTGAAGTTATGTTTTTGATGAGGGTTTTTTCAGAAGTATATGTAGTGATCATCACTAGTTTTCTTTACAATGTTTCTTTGTCATTCACTAAATCCAATTACCGTATTATCTCGGGTATAATACGCACTTTTTTCCCAAAAAATGCTAAAAAGTCTGGGTGCGTATTATGCATAGGAATAAATTTTTTCACTCTTCAGTCAAACATAGAACCAACGCTATGGTACTTTCCCGTTATCCGGACCCCAGTGAAGTGTAATGGTTGTTCGGACAGGAACCTGACCCTAGCCTAGCCCTGACCATAACCCGCTAGAAATGGTACCAGAAGTGGGGTCATTTATTTGTGACATTAGAGCAGACGGAAAAAATAACAAAAAAAAGAACAAAAAAAATTTTAAAAGAACAAAAAAAAAATTTAAAAAGAACAAAAAAATATTTAAAAAGAACAAAAAAATATTTAAAAAGAACAAAAAAATTATTTAAAAAGAACAAAAAATAAATTAAAAAGAACAAAAAGAACAAAAAAATAAATTTAAAAAGAACAAAAAAAGAACAAAAAAATTTAAAAAATAACAAAAACAAACAAACAATCGAAGAAGTCTTGGAGAGGGTAGAAGAGAAGAAAAGCCTAATTAACACTATTTGTACAAGACAAAAGAAGTGGATAGGTCATGTTCCGAGAGAAGAATCAAACCTGCTAAGAGAAGGACTAGAAGGAAAGATGAATGGGAAACCACAGAAAGGGCGACCAGGACATCGATGCTGGAGTGGATGTTCGACACTACGGAAAAAACAAGTATTCAGCTCTGAAGATAAAAGCTCAAGATAGAGAGGAGTGGCGGCGATGGAGTATGGAACCTGTCTTTGGACAGAGCACCTGAAGAAGAAGAAGATTAGAGCAGAGAAGATTTGTTTAATATAATTTGCTAACGTCGTGGAAGGTTATTAACATGGTTTTTATACATAAGGAGAGGCGATTTGTAAATTCGCTACATATGGTACCAGAAGTGGGGAGCTATTATTATATGGTTTTCAAAATTTCAGGTGCGTATTATACATAGGTTTAAAGATTTTTGCATTATGATAAATTTTGAAACTCAGGGTGCGTATTATACACGGCTGCGTATTATACCCGAGATAATACGGTAATACCAGATGTGTTTGTGGTGACCAATCACTTAATTATTATATAATTTTCCTCTGGCTAGCTACAACTATTCAATCTTGATGACTTTAATCTTTTAATTATTTGTCAGTGGAGATTTCCTATCAAACCTTGTCCCATTTCTCTTTTGGTCGTTTTCCTAGTTAACGATCAATTGGCTGTTTACATTATTTGCTTAATATGTGACCGACTCTGTGTATTTTGATATTGTTGCCACATTGACACTAGAGATTAGCCACCCTTTGGCTATGTCTTTGGCTTTATGATAGATATTGATATTCTGTTTTTGGTAACTGACTGGTAAAATAGCTGTTTACATTATTTGCTTAATATGTGTTAGACTCTGTGTATTTAGTTATTCATTGCCACTTTGATACTAGTTATTAGCCATTCTTTGGCTTTATGTTAGTTTTTCTGTTTTTTGGTTACCGATTGGTAACTGTATTATTTTTTAACTTAATTAAGTTTTCCTTATTCTTGCTTATTTTCCCCATTATTTGATCATATATAATGACCCATAATGGTGAAGTTAATGTAGTAACTGAAGACAAAATATTAAATCTTATAAATTATTTTGAAGAGAATCTGACAAACTATGAAAGAGACACTGACCCTGATTTAAATTTTTTCAGTAAATTAGTTACCTAAGAGCAATTATTTTGGTATTGAGAAGATAAACGATTACTTAGGCTCTCTTAAGTACAACCTCCCTTTTAATATCCTACACTGTAATTGTAGAAGCCTGTTTTATAAAATGTGTGAATTGAAACTATTATCTGACCTAATTAAACCTAAAATAACTGCCTTATCTGAAACGTGGCTGGAACCTGAAATTGCTAACTTAATAACATTAAATGGGTATGTCTTTGTACATAAATCAAGAGAAAATTCATCCAAGGGTGGAGGGGTTGGTTTCCTAATAGACAATTCAATTCAATATGAAGTCCTTGATATTAAATGTCCGGTCAAGACTTCTTTCGAATTTCTGGCTATAAAAGTTTCTCTTGATAAAAGAAAGACCTTTTCTTATGTGCATTTATAGACCTCCAGGCCTACCGATTGAAAATATCACAAATGATCTTGAGATACTTTTAAATAATAACTTTCTAAATAAAAATATTATTATTATGGGTGACTTTAACATAAATCTTTTAAAAGTTGATTCTCATGAACTTTCCTCTAATTTCCTAAACATGATGATATCAAATTGTCTATTACCATTAATTTACAAACCCACGAGAATAACGGAATATAATCAAACTTTAATTGACAATTTCTACTCTAATATATCAACTGATAATATGGACTCAGCTATCATTAAGTAATTACCTTTTTCGGACCATTGCCCTATCTTATTATCCCTTAACCTGAAACCTTCAGTAAATTCCTCAAAGAAAATAACTTCATATAGGAATTTTAACCAGTTCTCCATTGAGAAATTTAAGGACTTACTTAAAAATATTGATTGGAGTATAGTCAAGAAGGCATGCATCGATAACAATACTGACTTGGCCTACAAAACTTTTATAAATATATTTTGTACTAATTATAACGAAGCATTTCCAATCAAAATCTCTATGCTAGCTAACAAATTCAAAAAACCTTGGATGACACCTGCTTTATATAAATCTATGAAAACAAAATCGAAACTATATACAAAATATCTAAGTGATCCTACCCCGGCCAATAAAAGTAATTTTAATAAATTTAATAATAAATTCAAATCCATAAAAATTCTGGCCCAGAAAACTTATTACTCCAATAAGCTTCAAAAATGTCAAAATTCTAATTCTGAAATGTGGAAAGTGATAAATAGTATTCTTAATAGTAACGAACAAAAAAATTTCAGTTATATCGCTTAAAAGTTCAGATGACCAAAATAATAGCTATGAACCGTCTGATCGGGTACCTGATCAATTTAATAATTTCTTTTCTGAAATTGGTGAGAAAATAGCAAACCAAATTCATGCACCTAAAGTGAATTCCAAAATTGAAGATACACTAATCAATAATCCTAATAATAAAACATTTCAAATTTTCCCAACTACACCATTTGAAGTGTTAGATACTATAAATAACCTTAAATATAAGAACTCTTCAGGATATGATGGCATTAATCAAAAGATTATTATTAAATGTGCGGATTATTTAGTGGATATCCTTTCTGATATTATTAACTCATCTTTTAGATCTGGATTCTTTCCAAATGAATTAAAAATTGCCAAAGTAACCCCAATTTTCAAATCGGGAAATAGATCACTTGAATCTAACTATAGGCCCATATCAAATCTTCCTGTATTTTCCAAAGTTTTTGAAAAAATAATGTTTTCAATAGAATTTTGAAATATCTTGATAAATTTGATATGTTATCTATCTATCAATTTGGTTTTAGGCCTATGAATTCTACTTATATGCCTATTCAATATTTAATAGATAAAGTTTCAGCTAATCTTGAATCCAAATCTCACACCATTGGTATTTTTCTAGACCTCACTAAAGCATTTGATGTTATCAACCATGATATTTTACTGAAAAAAATTAAACTATTATGGGTTCAAGGGTCTCTCATATAATTGGCTTAAAAATTATCTTGATAATAGGTTTCAATATACATGTGTAAATAATCTTAACTCTCAACATAAAATGGTTAAATTTGGTGTCCCGCAGGGTTCCGTTTTGGGACCCCTACTATTCTTAATATATATAAACGACCTTCCAAATGTTTCAACGTTCCTTGAATTCATTATTTTTGCAGATGATACTAATGTAATAGCTAGCCATACTAACCTCAATGAATTAATTAAGACTATAAATCTAGAGCTGGAAAAACTATCCAATTGGTTTAAGTTAAATAAACTGGAACTAAACCTTTCTAAGACTAATTTTATAAAATTTAACCCTAAGAATAAATCCCCTTATCTCATTTCTGATAATATAATAATAAATGACCAAATTATCCACCAAACATCATCTTCTAAATTTTTGGGCATTATTTTAGATCAAAAATTAAGCTGGAAAGATCATGTAGGCCAGTTGGCAAATAAAATATCTAAGAATCTGAATATAATAAGGCACATAGAGAATTACTTAGAGCCGAGAGCTCTTCATAACCTCTATTTTACATTAATTCACTCTAACTTAACTTATGTAAATATTATTTGGGGAAATAAATATATGACTATTATAGATAAAATCCAAATATTACAGAACAAAGCCAGTAAGATTAGTATTTAAAGGATGTACATATATGGATACAAATAATCTATTTAAAAATTTAAAATTTTAAAATGGTAAATATTTTCAAATATCAAGCTTCTATCTTTATATTTAAATATATTCACAATCTTTTACCCACCATTTACTACATCATTAAATTTCTTGATTTGCATAAGAATAGCTCTATCAGTATACTTAGAAATAACATAAACCTATATATCCCTTATGCTCACACCAACACTAGACTATTCACGATAAAATACTCAGGACCCAGAACTTGGAATTCTCTTCCCACTAATTTAAAATCGATTATGACCTTATCTCATTTTAAGATAAATCTTAAAAAATTGCTTCTACAAAACCAATCTGTAATTGAGTAGTATCAATCTGTTATTTAATAAGTATCAGCTACCTGTCTTTACTCAAGTATTCCAACAGTTTAAGCTAATTTATTTACCTCATTTAGCCAATTATTATTAATCTTTATTGATCATTTAGGTAACTCCACCTTTCTGTTAAAATCTTGTCCTCAGTTGCTAGTATTTAGTTCAATTATACTCATTCTTTCTAGAATTACCACCTTTCGGGATCTATGATTCCTTAGGTAATCCTTATTTTCACATACAGTGTCACTAAGAAATTATTTATGCAATTGTTGCTTCTTTTCATTTTATTTTTTGGTACTTAGTATAAGTTAGTTAAAGTTAAATTTTCTAAAGTTTGCATTAAATATACTAGGTATGTATCCTGACATATTTCTATTTGTATCATTTGTGTATGTATTGTGAAAATAAAAGACCATTTGAATTTGAATGATCAAGAAAAGTTTTTACTTGCCAGTTCAAGGAACAGAAACAAAGGTATTGCTTGGACGGTTCGAACAATTTGGAAGACATTCCAGATTAGATAATATTATATTTGCAGTGCTCAGGGATATGAGTTTATTCGGAGTCTTAGCTATCCTCTACCATCGTATAGAACATTATGCAATCGTATTCAACAAACATTCATCAACTGTGCAAGAGAGACTGTGTCTTAATGCTGGATGAGATGGCAATACGTAAATTTCTTGAGTACGACAAGGGCCTATGAACTTTTGTCGGTCACATCACCGATGACGTCAGTACATCAATTTCAAAAGAAACGACAGAACTGGCAAGTCATGCTTTGGTTGTCATGCTTCGAGGTTTAACCATAAACTGGAAACAGGTTGTCGCGTATTATCTCAGTGGTAGTTCAGTTGATGAAACTCTTGTGGAATATGATATCTTCAGTAATAAGACACTTGGCCACTGTAGGTATCAACGTTCGTGCTGTTGTCTGTGACATGGGCAGCTGTAACAGAGTTATGTGGCATACAGTAGGAATAACAGCTAGCAGGGAAACAGTTGTCAATGCTGTGAAACATCCTGCAATGCAAGACCAGACACTATACTTTTTACCTGATGTTCCACATGTACTGAAAAATGTTCGCAACTGTATGCTTACACAAGATATTTTATTGCCTTCTGACATAGTTACTCAGTACACGTTGCCTGGACCAGTTGTAACAGTTTCACATGTTCAACGCTTGTTCGAGTTCCAGGAATCCTCCGAACTTAAAATTGCACCGGCGCTAAAACGAAAGCACGTAAAACCAAAGCAATTTGAAAAAATGAAAGTAAGCTATGCAGCTCAATTATTCAGTCATTCGGTATCATCTGCATTGAGATTTTGCATTTGTGCTAATTTAATGCCTGCTGAAGCTTTGACAACTGCGCGGTTTCTGGAGTTTGGTTTGATGTTTCAAATGCACGAACAAAAATGCAAGCTTTGCATCCAAATTCTGTGTAAAAGATTTCTTTGTTAACTTTACTCTGGCCCCAAACTTAACTTTTCGGTCTCGTAAATTGTCATGCATCACAACAAGGAAATCTATTCTGACAGGACTGGAAATGGCAAGCAAATCTCTGCTAGACAAGCATTCAGAATTTGTCCTATCCGGTTACTACACATATTTGATGCCATCACGCTTAACGCAAGATGCGTTAGAGAACCTATTCTCGCAAATACGTGCGCACGGTGACAGTGAAGTTTCGGCACAATCTGCGATTGATAAGCATATCACAGTTCACTAAAACACCGAAGAACAGCTCCTACGATACCACTGACACAAGGTTCACTTTGCAGCCCCTCTGCTTCGGTCTAAACGTAGTGATGCTGATGTGCATAATGTCGGTAAGATGGAATCAAAAAAAGAACTCGATGCTGTATCTTCAGTTGCTGGCAATTGTTTATCTGTGTGTAAAAAATGCTCTTGCCTACATAGCTGGTTGGATTGCGTTTAAGTTAAGTCAAATTTGTTCTGCGATGTTTGTATCAGCTGGCTTGTTGCACAAAATATTGATGAAAGAGTTAAAGCAGCTAATTCAGACGAAATGCAGCTGACAGTGCTCAAATCATATGTCGGAAGCAAATACGGTCATACACTTACATCCAAGAATCTGTTTACACTGCTGCACAGCTTTGAAAGCATTTTTTGTTTCAGCAGATCTGAACTTTCACGAAGTAACGCCATTCTGGATTTGTTGTTAAGCAGATCATCTGTTTTGGCGAACAGATAAGACATTCCACAATGCCATGAGTTGTACAACAAAATTGCAAAAAAATTTTAGATTAAGGCTACAAGTATATTGTAAAGAAGTCATCAAAATGTAAAATGATGACAGTCAGCACAGCAGCAAAAGAGCCAAGTCAAGAACTGCCATAAAATAACTATGTTTACTGGTTACTTGTACTTTTGCTAACATTTTTATTAGTGTATGTATTTAAATGTATTGCATTTCTGCATACATATATTTGACTTATGTGGAATTATTTCAGCTCATGTTGAGCTTATGTTTTACTATGCAATATATATATATATTGTGAAGCGATATTTGCCGCTAGAGGGCACAGTTCTCCGGATACTGACCGCTAGAGGCGCTGGCGGCCCAGTATAAATAGGGCCGCCGGACGGAAGCTCTTCCCTTCTTCGGCGGGAGCATTTTGGGCGGTGGGCTCTGGTGGCCGTAGTTTTGCTGGATTTGCTTGTTCTAATTAGTCTGTTTGGTTTGTAATGTTTCATATTAAGGTGAATTTGAAGTGAATTTGAAATAATAATAAGCGATACTGAGAATCTACACTCGTGTTAGCGTTCGCTCATTTAAATCGACGACGTACAGTGGAACTCGAAGTCCTCGACCTTCTAAGGCACGAGGCCGAACCACGACGCGGGACGCCGCCATCCTGGGGTGCAAAGGGCGGGCGTCTTCCCCTGTCGTTTTCATATATATATATATATATATATATATATATATATATATATATATATATATATATTGCATGGACCTATCTCAGCTGTCTCAGAAGAGCACGGGGCTTTGCAGCATATGGAGGACTGTGAGACGCTTGAAGCTTTTTGAAGCTACGCCTTTGACTTTAGCCTTAGCTATGCGTACGGCATCGAATAAATCGTCCTGAATAATAATAATAATAATAATAATAATAGAGCTTAAAGATGGCAACGTTCATTTACATGGGCCTCACTCAAGCCCATGCCGTGGGTCAAATCAACCCCCCTTGACAAGGAAACCCTACGACCTGTTGTAGACCCGAGCGCAGGAGCTAATTTGAAATCTTCACCAACAGACGTGAGCTCGCCAATTGCAGTCGAAACCACTAGCACAAGAGAGGATGTATTTAGCAGCCCAACCCCCTTCCTGCACCCTGTCACAAGAGGGTCAACAGCTAAACACATTCCCAAGCCAGCTAGACCGGCCATAGGGCAGCTGCTTACTAATACCATAAAAAATCATAGCAGCACCGTCGATAATCAGCCACTGGCAGGAACTGATGCATTTTGCCCCAATTGTGCTAAAACAACCCTCTAGAGGAGGCAAAAGGCATAACTTTATCCTCTGTTTTCAAGGAAAGGGTGCAAAATTTCACAGAGACACTATGCTCCTACATAACTTCATTGCCACCTGGCTGTGAAGACCCCGCTATAAAGCCGATCAAGAAACGAGACCGGATCAATGGGAGAGCAGCCGCAGTGTCCTCGAAACTGGAAGACAGGAATATTAGGGCGGCGGTGCGAATCCTGATGTCTGATGAGGACCCGGTAACTCTACATTGCACCCGTCAATACCGGGTCATATAATCATTACCCACACCATAACCCAGACACGAAACACTAACTCTAAACGATATTGACGGCAGCCATAGCTGGGGTGGTCATGGCTGGGGCGGCTATGATGTGATACCCAAAATTACATCAAATAGAGAAGAGGGGTATTTTCGGCATCCTGGTAAGATCCGTCTCATCCTCCCCTCTCACTCTAGCTCATAACATCAGGGCAACTCACCGAAGTGGTCGACCCTCAGGCGCTATAGAAGCGAGTGTCGTATCAATATACGTGACTGCATACTGAAAACTTTGGCTTTAGTAAATCTGAATCCTTGTCATATAACTTCAGTTGCATTTGATGGGGCAGCTAACATGAGCGGCAGAAAGAGTGGAGTGCAAGCACTTCTTAAAGAATATTCTACTAATTTGATTTTTGTCCACTGTAGAAGTCATCTACTGGAATTGGTTCTGGTGCAAGCAGCTGATCATGTTACTGTGGTTAAGAGGGTTCTCGTAGTTGTAAACAAACTGTATTCCATGTTTCAGCACAGTCCGAAGCGCCTTGCTGTCCTGGAGGGCATTCAAACTGCAGTCAATGGTGTGCCCCATAAACTGATCCAGGCCGGTCCTACTAGATGGTTATCTTATGATGGTAGCATTGCAATAGTTCGCAAGCATTATGCAGCTCTTTGTCTCTTGAAAATATTTATGCAGATGCTGCAGATCCGTCCTGTGATGCAGGTGGATTGCTGCTTGAACTGCGTAATGAGCAAACATTGTACTTAATTTGCTTATTACATCACATACTGCAACCACTTGCATGACTTAGTATGGCTCTACAGTCAAGAGATGCTGATATTTCAACTTCAATGTCATTAGTCAAGGTAACACTGGGAGGTTTACGAACATTTGACTTTGCATCTGTTGACAGTGAAGTAAAGAAAACGTTGGAAGAACTGAAAGCAGCTGGTGTTCTTAATACATCAAACAGTGATGGTAAATCAACAGGAGCAGCCAATCAATACAAACAGTATCAGATGACTAGCATGCAACTTTCATTGAAGCAGGAGTATTTTTTACACTTTTACACCCCCTACACCCCGCAATTTGAAACCACCACCCCCAAATCTGAGCCACAGATGACCTTTTTTTATTTGTCAGCTTTTCCGGCGGAGGAGACCCCCAAATACCGACACCCCCAAATTCACAATCCTAGAAATAACCCTGACCGAAAGATTAAATTAACCCATCAAGCACCATGGCGGGGGATCCCGCATGAACTGATTTTTAAAAATCTAAGCGAGATTAAGTAAGCAATCCATACGCAATCCATACGCTTTCATCTATTCCTACTGTGGCATGTACCTTGCATTGTGGTGTACATAAATTGTTGCTGCATTTCCATAGATTTAAATAAACTGCAAGTAAATGACGGCACTCGACTTTATGTTTCCACTACTCTCGCGGATCGTGAATATTCATAAGCAATTAGTGAAGCTCATGAATATTAATGAACAGTTAGTGTGGCGAAATCAGAAAATAGCAATAGAAAGAATTAATAATCAATAATAAATAAGCCTGAGGTCCTATAGAAATAATACATAAATAATAATTGTAGAGAGGCTAAGCAATAAGTATTCGGTAGATGGCGCTAGACGTTAAGGAAAGGGAGCAATATTAAGATAGTGAGTTTAGCACACCTTTCTTTGGCCAGTTAGGAACTCCTTAAATAGTGGTCCCAGCAATAGATCAGGGCCGATAGCTGAGGTCAGCGTGTGTCCGGAAGGTATAAAATAACAGGTCCGTCAATTTCCAGTCCTGCATTTTCCACCCCTGAAATTTCGTCTGTAATTTTCTAGTCCGGCATTTTCCAGTTATTGACATTTTTTGGTCCGTCATTTTCTTGTCCTACCCAGATGGCTGTGATTGCACTTGGTGACCAAGCTGGACCAATGACCTTATAATCTGATTTTGCAGAACCCTTAGCTTCTTCTGAGCCACATGAAGCTGGAACTGAAATTATAGCGGCATCTATAACTAAGCCGTACGATGCAGTACAATATATTGAAGAGACAACTGAGAAGAGTCAAACCAAGACGACAACAAGCAGTACAGATGACGATAGTCAAGCCCTTAAAATCTTCTTGCTAACAGTAGAGGATTTGCACCATCAGTTCAAGACAGCACCAAACGATTACCATAAAATCTTGAAATGTTTGGGAAACATTAGAACTGAAATGCACTGGAAGATATTTCTGAACACTCAAGGTGGTGGTGTCAGCTGCTTGTATCGGAGTGGCTCCGCAATTCGAGTCCAACCAACCTCATTGAGCAGAAGACAAGCATCAGTCACGCGAGGCAGCAAGAGGATTGCTGCAGGAAGACCTCCACTCTCAGAATCTGCTAATTTACGATGTAACCATGCCCGTGCGCTCATCATGAATATAGGGAAAAACCAACCTAATGACAAGTCTCATGGTCAATGCCATTAGATGATACTAGTTCGATGTGATGTTGTGGTTTTTGTATTTGAATGTCATCCTACTTTCTTAAACAGACAACTTATCACATGTACATTGTACATCGTTTAACTTTCACCTTTGTGTCAGCTCTGACCACAACAGTCTTTCATAGGCATTTAAACTAAATAAGTCACTGAAGGCAATGTAAAGTTGCTAGCTTACGATCATGATAATTGTAAGCGTACCAGACTAGAGTACAGGTGCTAGAAAATTAGAATGCAAAGAAAATTTAGCCGCATTATTAGTCTTTTTAATGTCACTATCATTACTTCAATATTTTATAGATAGAATAATGATTGGTTTGGTAAATGTTTTATTAACACAACATTAATTTATTTTATTTTTAATTTTATTTAATCTCTTTTTATTTTCTTCTATTTTATGTTATTTTTTATTTTATTTAATTTATTTTAAACTAAATCAAATCAAATAAACTTTTTTATCAAATATTTTTTTAAAATTTTCTCAACAGCCTGTTGAATACATGTAAGAAAAGAAAAGAAAAGCTTAACTAAACTATAAACACGGATAACCATATTCTTGGACAGACTTTAAAGAATAATGATTCAAACTCATAATTGATATAAATGAAAAATCTAAAAATCTAGTACTAATATTTAACCCTAATCATACTGAGTGGGGTCATTTCGAACCCCAGATGCATAATCAGTTGAATATTTTTTTTACGCTTCAGAATTTTTTCACTAAACTTTAGGAGTTTGTCACATATATGTTTGCCTTTCTATAAAACATATTGAAGTTAAGAGTCGTAGTAAAACTGGAGGAGTAGCGTATAAATAGTGTTGGGGTCCGAAAAGACCCCAGAGCTTTTTTGTTGTAAATTTTTAAATTCTGTTTATATTTCATCTTTTTAATTAGACCAATTACCGTATATACTCGAGATAAAGTCGATCCGAGTATAAGTCGACCCCTAGATTTTGGGTATTTGAAGGTGTCTAAAGTCATTGACCCTACTATAAGTGACGCCACCGCTGGCGAACCCTCTTGAGGTGATAGTGAGAGTTGGAACAATGGCGGACGCGAAGTGGGCATGTGGCGGCAGCGGCGCCATTGTTTTGATTGAAAAACTGCGTTTTAGCTTTGAACTATCGAGAAACTGAACGATTTTGACATTCCCAGATTGATTCCTGATGATGAAGAAAATTTTAAACCTGCTATTCGCTCATTCTTGACAATATAAAAATCTTAATTACCGGTAATCTTGATTTTTTTATATTTATGTAGCGCCAATATTTAATAAATATTTATGTGGCGCCTATAAATTACCAATCTTAAAAGCGCTGATGTCAACTTTTATTTAGATGCCGTAGCGTATGTTGAAAATAATTACGCAGAGTTAGCTAAATTAATTATTTTCGACATGCTATGTATGGAAACTTTGCCCAACAGTTAGTGCCTCGAGTATAAGTCGAGGTCAGGATATATAACCTGTGAATTGGCCTTAAATTTCTCGACTTTATCATGAATATATACGGTAATTCAATTATATTCAAAGTCAGACATGTCTAGCAGACCTATGGCAATTCGTTATCTAGAACCAGCTGAAATTCGGACCTTATTAGAGAACGATTCTAGTAGCCTACGGATGAAAGTGACTTTAGCGATCCAGAAACGTACTCAGATGAAGATCATGTATCAGAAGTTTCTGATATATCGGACACTGAAAGCGCAAGTGATTCTGAAGTAGATAGAGTTGTTGGAATTCCTAATAGACAAGAATCTGATAGAAGAGGAGCATTACTAGGTCGTGGAAACAATAAGGAGACACAGCGAGGCAGAGGCTGTTGAAGAGGCAGAGGTCGTGGAAGAGGCAGAAGTCGAATAGAGAGACATTGGCATAGCCACCAATGCTCTAGGAAAGGATGATCATGATACGTTGCTTGGTAAAGATGACACTGTATGGATAAAGACACAGCCAGCTCAGGGAAGAAGATGCGAAAAGGATATTGTAAGGCAGGCTGCCGGTATTACAGCCGAAGGCCGATGTTCCAGTAATACTGAAGCCTTTCGACTTTTTCTTACTCAGTCAATTGCTATTCAAATTGTCCAAGAAACCGATCGAGAAGGTAATAAGAACATTTATGAGTGGAATCTTCTTCATCCGGAAAGTCCTAAAGAGTGGAAACATGTTGATGAAACTGAGATTTATGCTTGGATCGGTCTGTGCATCTTAGCAGGTATCAGAAATAAAACTTCGAGCCTGTATCAACTCAAATGTTGAAGGAAGGCCAATATTCAGAGCAGCGATGTCGTGTGATAGATTTCAGGCCATAGTGGAGCGCATGAGGCTCGATAATAGGAACACTAGAGGTGAAAGACTGATTACAGAAAAAATAGCTGCTTTTCTGATATTTGGAATATGCTTCAAGCATAGTTTCCTAAAATGTACATTCCAGGACCTGATCTGTGCGTTGATGAACAGTTGGTTGCTTATAGAGTTATAGAGGTCGTTGGCCTTTCCAGCAATATATTCCATTGAAACAGCCAGGTACGGAGTGACAATCTGGTGGCTATGGGATTCGGAGACAAATTAGCCACTGAAAGGACAAGTTTAGACTGGGCGCAGAGCTAGAGAGCAATAAGAAGTTAGGGTGAGCAGCAGTTTGTCTGTGACAGCTGCATATAACCTGTTATGCAGATTATCAATAAAGAATTTGTGTTCGAGAGTTGCATTGAATGACCTATGGAAACATTTACAATTTCTAGAAAGTTCATTTTCATGACGACTAAAAACTATATTTTTTTTAGTTTTATAGGATAAACAAGCCAGATAAGTCTACCATAGACATTGATTTATGTCTTTTATAATTAATTTTACTCATTTAACAACTGTTTTTATACTGAAGAGACTTGTTGTAAGCCGAATCATAGAAAGGTTTGTATTAATAACATGGCAATTCATTGGGGTCGTTTTGGACCCCACTCAGTATAATTAGGTTGTGCAATATGTTAGTATGATTAGGGTTAATAGTGAGAATGAGAATTATAAAATTGATCTAGGTAACATAGTACCGGTAATAAGATTATATATGATCAACGTTCCCTCTAAGCTGCGCGCGCAGCAAGTTCAATCCTGCCTCGCACTGAAAATATTCTGCGCGCAGTCAAATAATTTAGGCAAAAGTACAATTATTTGCATGTATTAAAATTTTAAATTCAATCTGTAAGCTGCTCATCGGTTGACATTTTACGATAAGGTCATTAAGACCACATTTTACGATAAGCTCATTAAGAGGGAGTTCCCATTTGGCAACAGTTGGATGCTTTTATATTTTTATATTTTATGATCTCCGCACTTTATCACACAGTATGGGGTTCCTCATTCATTATTTTGGGACGGCTCACGTATGGAAGCATTAGTACAAGCCAGTCAGTGGGTGCATCCCATTCCCATTTTACAGAGTTCAACGCGACGGACCCGATGTTAATGACTAAATACATACTCGGGTCTAATTAGGCTATAGGGCTGCATGCCATTAACACGTTGGCTGCCAGGGACGAGCGGCGCTCGTCGACGTTTTGCTATACTGAGCAGCCAGGGACGAGCACCGCTTGTTCCTCTCTTTAAAGTGTTATATCTATGATTCAGTGTCTCAGAAAAATATGTGTTGGCCTCCTAACAATAATAGTTATATGGTGCCATCTAGCGAATGCACATATGATTATATTATACTGAAAATCAAGTATGCTTTAGACTTCTATGTAAGACGATCCTCTTTGTTTGCGGAGCCAAGCCAGTCCTATGCACAGCCAATTTTGGAAATACTTCAGTGTATAGAATTGATGAAATTGAACAGTAAATATGGCTCGTAAATCGCGAAATTTTACTTTAGAAGAGGTCATGCGCAAAATTGAAGATTCTGATGATTTTTTCGAGGAATGTGATGACGAAAGGGACAGCAACTATTAGCTTTCAGATGTTGAACCTGATGGAAGTAGTGATGAGTCTGACGACACAGTGACCTACTTTCCTTCAGTTAGTGATAAGAAAAGGGCTAAGCTTAGTGATATAACAACTATGATGGCAACACAGGCTTTAGCTACGCCTTCAACGTCAGTGACAATGGAACAGATACAAGAAGACTCCTGGCTGGTATTGGATGAGAGTGACACACCTATGGAATTTGAATTCACTGATACGCCGGGGGTTCATATCGGCTCCCACACAGCTCAAAGCCTTCTAGTGGATTTCTTCAATTGCCTGATAACAGAAGAAATAATAAATCTGCTTGTAGAAGAGACCAACAGATTTGCTCAGCAATTCCTGGCGTCAATGAATATAAAAGAGAAAAGCCGAGCAAGGAATTGGTCTCCCACAGATGCCACCGAGATGAAAAAGTTTCTAGGAATTATCCTAACAATGGGCATCATAAGAAGTCAACAAGAGCCGATTACTGGTCCACAGATCCAGTAATCGCCACACCTGGTGTGAACAAAGTAATGCCTCGTAACAGATTTGAACTGTTACTACTGAAGTTCTGGCACTTCAGTAACAATGAAGAGCAGGTGGAAGGAGATCGTCTGCACAAATTGAGAGCTATTCATGAGGCTCTTTTGTCTCGATTTCAGGCAGCCTATACTCCATAAAAGAATTATCCATTGACGAGTCAATGGTTTTGTGGAGAGGAAGGCTGCTGTTCAGGCAGTATATTCCAGGAAAGAGACACAAGTATGGAGTCAAGTTGTATATGCTCTGTGAGTCCAGTGGATATGTGTGGAATGTGCTGGTGTATTGTGGAAAGTCTGATCCAATATCTGGCCTTGGCCATGCTGAAAGTGTCGTCATGAAGTTAATGGAGAAGCGGCTTGACCAGGGACATTCACTATACGTAGACAATTTCTACACCAGCATTCCACTGGCTAAGCAGCTGCTGTCTCGAAAGACAGTCTGTGGAACATTGAGACGTAATAGGAAACACCTCCCACAAGCTGTTGCAAATGCAAAGCTGCGGCCTGGACAATGCACTGCTCGTCGGAGTGGCGGCATCACTGTCCTGAAGTGGAAGGACAAGAGAGATTTTGATGTTGTCCTCTCATCATTCAGGGCGCTTATCTGATTCTCAAAAAAAATCGTTCAGGAATTTGATAAAGAAGCCAGACTGTGTGTTTGATTACAATAATTTTATGTGTGGGGTCGATCGCATGGACCAACTTCTTTCAAATTATTCACCACTTGGAAAATCCTTGAAGTGGTACAGAAAGGTTGTCCTGCAGATGGTAGACATGGCTGTGGTGAATACTTTCCTGCTTTACAAGAAAGTGGGAGGAAGAAAGCGTCATAAATGGTTCAGACTCAATGTTATTCGAGCTCTTCTCGGAAGCCAGGACCGACCAGAGCCCGCTGAACCACCAGACTAGGAAACTGTTGACTCAAAAAGCATATTCCTGTGGAATTAGGCAGCATTTTTTTTTACTTATTCTGACAGAGAAGGAGTTATTTGTAAGTCTGCTCTGATGCTAAGTCTAACTGCGATTTTGCTCGGGGCAAGTTCCGGGATCAATGGAAGATGGATTACATGAAAAGGCACACAATGCACAATAGGGTGTAGTGATGTCAGCTATTTTTATGCACATTTTAGGTTTTGTACAATTAATTATCCTGATTTTAAATATGAAAAGAGTTTTTCACTGCAACAAGTAGAACACCTCCTTTTTACCACAAGAAATGTCCTTCAGTTAGAATTTCGATCTGTTAAGTTCACTTTAAATGTTTCGTACTTAAAATCGATATTATTTTGATCATGAACTAAATTTTTTCCCTTAATGTAGAGGCATAACTTGTATAACTTTTCTGGTGGTTGCATACTGCTGATATATTATGCTATTAAAATTCATTAGGGATGAAAATAATAAGTGACATCACACATAGTACTAACAGGCGTGCGACGTCAGCTGTCGGTGTTATGATGTTGCTTAGTAAACAAGATAATTTCATTACGGCTTTGCCACATCGCCTACATTATTGTATAGAACGTTCAAGTGATATTTACTTATTTAGTTCCTTCATTATTAGTTTTAAAGACCAGATAAATGTTGTCGATCATCACAAAGTATGGAGGGCTCGACAACAGTTGAGAGGGGCTATCAAGGCAACTCCTATCAACAATGAAGAGGAAATCATGACAATATTTTTGATGGGCGAAAAGACAAGACAACTGGTGAGAGAGAAAAGGGGAGACAAGTGGTATAGTATGAAGTAAACTGAAGAACACGTCGTACTGATTGGTGAACCGGGAACTTTCTATCTATGCCATTTAACACTGGAACGAGGCACAGCTTCTGCTATTGCTTATAGCATTCACCGTACATTGGAAGAAATGGGTATTACAAATAAGATCATGCATGGCAGTTGGAGCCGATTGCACAGCTAGTAACACAGGGCACCGCAGTGAGGCAATACATCTGTTAGAGCTTCACACCAGTCGGCCTCTGCAGTGGTTCATTTGCTCTTTACACTTGAACGAGCTTCCATTCCGCCGCCTGTGCAAGGCACTCATTGGTCCAACTGAAGGACCCACACTATGGAAAGGACCAATTGGAAATGCATTGGCTACTTGTGCATCATTGCCACTTTCTGCAGAAGGATTCAAACTCATTACCGATGGTGATCCTCTTCCAGAAATCGACATCACCGAACTTAGTAATGACCAAGCCTACCTGTACAAAATGATCACAGCTATTAGAAGTGGGAGCATCAGTGACAATTTACTGCAGGAAAAACCGGGGCCCATATCTATGGCCAGATGGCTCACCAGAGTCACCACTGCTAGTAGAATATGTCTGCTGTATGTGGCAACAGTTCAACCAAGTAACCAACTGTATTCCCTGACACACTTCATTGTCTGCAGTTATGGGCCTACATGGTTTAGCATCAAGCTTCGCCCAAGATGCAGGGACGGACCAAAGCACTTGCTTCAACAAATTACGCAGCAGAGATTGTTATCATCCGCCTGCAGGAATATAACATGGCCCGTATTGCAACGAAACTCATACTGGGCCCATCAAGAAAATGTCCTTCTGTCGATGCTTGGAGATGACGATGCAGTCAATAGGAAAGCTGTAATGGACATAATAAAGACCATTCGCCAAGCAGCTGGCGGATCTCAACAGCAAATCAAAGAATTTCGACCTCCCAAAATAAAGGAGAATGCTCAAACGTTGCAAGACTTACTGCCCTCAATGGAGGAACTCACACTGGAACCACCTCTTACACTCCTCCGATGATGAACTCCTGCAGCTTGTCGCTCAGCCCTTCATCAGTCATATACCTTGCCACTCTCAGGGAGTCGAACCCTGTGTCAAGACAGTGAGTGAGGCCTCAAAATCAGTTTATGGCACGGATGCTAGAGTTGGTTACATTCGAGCAGTCATCAAGTCAAGACACTATATGCCGTCATTTGAGACTAAGCAAGATTTTCGTTTACCCCATGACTAGAAACGAAAACCGGTCCCTGTAGTGTTTCTATTATTGAACACTGCAAATATTATTAGAAAGTAATCTTGTGTTGAAGCTATTGAATATAGGACTTTTGATAAAACGGAAACATTTAGTTTTAAAGAAAAACACGATCTTTGCATGTTTTGGGGCAGAAAAAGAAGGTGTTTCGCTCTATGCAGATTTCTCTGTTATACATTATTTGAATCAGCATAGGTGACTGTACAAACCCCCAAATGTGCCTGTTGATCTGTTAAAATTCATTGGATGACGCTACACCCTAATGCACAAGGCACATTTGGATTCAATTGTGAAATTGAGAAGGCTGAGGTGTGGAAGCAGTATAAATAATTTGTTAACAGAATCAACCATCGATCGAGAGATGAGGTCAGAAAATAGCGATCGTCAGCGTAGTACAAGTGAACAAGTGAAAATTCTAATTGACAATGTTTTGTTAGCAATTTCAATGAATGCATCAATGCTAGTAGTTCAGAATATTGATGAACATTTATCCAAATATGTCACAATTCCTGAGAGTTTGTGCAGCAAAAATTATGCATTTGAAATTGTTGAATGCATAAAGCAGTTGTTCAGGAAGCGATAATGAGCGAAATTCGTGAATCTGAATTTCACATGCTAATAGTCGATGAAAGTACTGACCTTTCTGTTACAAAAATGTTGATTGTGCACATTAAGTATCGACCAACTTCCTCAAAGTGCCACAAAACAGTTTTTGCTGGAATTGTCAAGCTGACTGCATGTGATTTTTGTAATTATGCATTATGTTGTTTCATATGACAATAATGTTAACTTCTACAAACTATTTTTATCATGTTTCTCTGGCACTGGTTTTCTCTGTGCAACAAATCTAATATGGCGGACAGCAACCTTTTTGAAATGTAATGTAGCCAAAATTTTGATAACCATCTTATAACAAGTGTTTTTGCTAACTTACATGCAAATTTGATCAAAATTGGTAAAAAATTTTCAACAGTTATTTAATTTAATCTTTCGGTATACATCCATCGGCAAGCATCTTCAACTTTAGACTCTTGCAAAGTTAGCCTCAAAATTTGAGAGGGACATAGGAGCTAAATCTTCTTCTAAGTTCTAATAGTCCCCAGTACATGAATCAACAATAAAAAAGGTAGAAACAAAATGGTCACGGATCCAATTGAAATGGCTTTCAGACGACTCTACTATCATTACAAGTCCGAGCCACCAAGCAAGATGACACAGTAGCAGAACTGGTTGCACAAGTAAAAGACTACATGGAAACTCAGCGGCGGGGTCAAGAACAGTGGGTGAAATCAATGGAAGAAAAGATGTTCTCTCCACATTGGCATACTGCCATACAAGTTCACTTAGAACATAAATTTAATTATGAACAGAGACAGTTTGCAACAGGTTGGGGGCCCTGCAGGAATAAATTCCTCTAACGAACAATCGCGAACCATCCATTGCTACAACTGTCAATGTCTTGGACTTTTGAGCAGAAATTGTAGGGTTCTGCGGAACGCAATACAGGAGTGTCTTCTGTAAATTACAACACTAATGCAAGATCAGTCGGAACAAGTAGTCTTCAATCACTATATGTGCGATGTCAAATCAATAACCAAGACTATGTCTTCTTGACACTGGATCAGAGATTAATTTGACAGCCGCATTCATGGTTGCAGGGAGATCGCTAAACATTACCTCACAGTAGTTATATGTCGCCAATGGCAGTGAAAAAGAGTTAAAGGAGAAATCTGTCTTAACGTGTATTTCAATCGGAACTGCAAAAGAATGACCATGATTGTAGTATTCGAACAGATTAACAAGGCTATGTTAGGAATGGAGTTCATGACAGAAAACAAATGTGGGTTGAGTTTTGCCAAAGTGTTTGCTTCTACTCAGCATATTTCTATATTCAAATTTCCCATATTTTAGCAAATATTGTTTTAATTGCAATTCAGTATTGACTGAGTCACAATTATTTTGCAATCTTTTACTTTGCTTTATTGAAACGGTTCCCGCCGTTTCGCTGCACTGGCGCTAGATAAGCGCCCAGGGGCAAGGAAGACCACTGGACGGTTGACCACAGCGGACTTTTGACCACTGGACGATTGACCACAGCGGACTTTTGACCACTGGACGATTGACCACAGCCATGAGTGTCAGGCTTAGCACGCTGTCTACTGCATGCGCGCATGCATGCATGCAGAAAAAAGGAAACCAAATGTTGGGAATGATGAAAAGGACAATAGGCCTAGTAAAGATATATATATATATATATATATATAGGTAGTCGATATATATCACGATATATATCACGACAGCGATTCAGCGTTTCAATATATATATAGACAGACAATAGTGAGTCGAGAAAACAATATCATAAAACTATATACCGGTAAGTCGTTAGTAGGGCCTCATCTATAGGGCCTCATCTAGATTCTAGAATACTGTGTTCAGGTATGGAATCCATTCTTGGAAAAAGATATAGAGCTTTTAGAAATAATCATAAAAACATAAAAAATAATGAGTGGGAAAGTATATGTGCCATACGATCGATTCTTTACATTGGCGCACTACAGCAGCACAAGAGTCCACAAGTGCAAATTATGTAAGCTGAGGGTTGGTCCAAGAAAGAAAAATGTTTATAGTGCGACGGTTGCGGACAAATGGATCAGTTTGGATGAAGGGGGAATGAAAGTTAAAACAGTAAACGGATTCAAAGGCTATATCTCGGAAAACTTGGTTATTGAATGCAGATGGTTACATCAGTGGTTTTCACACAGGCATGCTTAGCGTCATAAACCACTTAAAAGCACATAATTATTGGTATAAGGGCATGCTACAACATTTCAAATTCGAAATGACAAGCCGTCGTCTTAGCGAGCCGTTTTTGTGGGGAGGGCATTTTGCCAAAGTAAACCGAAGGCAAACTGTTTTAGCGGCGTCGTTATCACTGAATACCAGCCGGCTGTAGCGACAACTTCAAATTTATAAGGCACAGTGGTAGGCCTGTCTGCAGTTCGTTATAAAGAGAGTCGGCTGTCATAAAGACACGCCATTAGTTAAAACGGAGTTACTTTGAAACGAACCGAGATGGAATTGAAAATAGAAAAGCGGTGTATCTAAACGCGGAAAAAACCGCACTTTTCAAAGGATTGAATATTGGAAGCATCGCGAATGTAAAGATGGGAACGTGGTCTGGCGTTGTTGCAAAGCGCCGAACTGCAAAATGTAACATAATAATTGTTACGAAAAGGAGAAGTCGTTGTGAAACATCAGGAACCAAATCACTGCCACGAAGGAAAATGTCGCAATCACTAGCACGCGGGCAGTTGGTGAGATGAAGTCTCGACTGATGGATAATCTTGCAACGCCATCGACATCGCAAACTGCTGTCATGAACTCTTTGCCTGACAATGTCCTAATGGCTCTGCCAAAGCGTGTGAGTGTGTCTCGTGTTCTGCGTCGCTTTAGGCAAAAGCACGCGGACCAGATGGCGAAGTAATGCCGCCTATTCCTTTGGATACAACATTGAAATTCGGACCGCTTCCGAAATTTCGTCGTGTTTGATTCCGGTCCGGGCGATAGCCGGATTCTACTCTTTGGGTGCCAGGAACTGCTTGACGGATTAGCAAGAGCTGCAATGTGGCTCGCTGATGGGACTTTCAAAGTGGTTCCTGCACTATTTTTCCAATTGTACAGCATTCATTTTCAGTTAGCAGAAGGAGTTAATCCAGCTGGTATTTACTGTTTATTACCGGACAAAACGCGTCACACCTACAATCGGCTACTAGAAGCATTGGTAGGCTTGATACCAACGGCTCACCCGACGCAAATACTTACCGACTTTGAAAGCGCCGCTATGCAGGCATTCAAGCATCGCTTTGCAGAGCAACGATAACTGGGTGCTACTTCCACCTTCGCAGAGTCTCCTGCGCAAAGTCAACGAAGTTGGTCTGAAAGCTGTGTGTGAAACGGATAACAATGTGCGGGAGTTTGTCAGGAGCATTGCAGCTCGCTCATGTTCCCGTTTCGGACGCCCGACGCTTTCGACCAACTAACTGAGACAGCTCGAACGCCCCACATCTCGATTTGAAGTAAGAACTTATTTCAAACACCCATAACTTCAGGGGCTGCCCATTAATTAAGTCAACGAATAAGGGGGTTGCTAAAGTTTGACAGTTGTTGACAAGTGGGGTGAAAAAATTGCCACAAAATTGTTAACCTATTCATGGACAGTCCCCAGTGTTAATTCTAGGCCTTCTTAGGCAGATTTTTCCTCCCCAGGTGTGAAAATTCTCACCCAAAAATGTTTCATATGTTGCATAGGGTGGTGGAAATATGGCCCCCAAAAGCGTTATGACGGGGCTTCTTTTTATGAAGAGGGAAAACTGTAAGGATTACAAAAAATTGTTGCTGGCGAAGGTATGTGGAAAGGGTAGGCTGACCTTGCGAAGCAACCACCATCGCTAAAGCATTTTTGATCACGTGATATTACGATTCGATTTCCGCTTTTCCTGCTAACGGATCAAGGTTCACAATTCCAGTCCCTGTTATTTAAAGAATTATGTAGATTAACCGATACAAAACAAAGTAGAACGTCGCCTATTATCCGCAGCTAACGGGAGCCAGGAACGTTGGCACTCCTCATTACACGCTTTATTATCCAAATCCATTAATAAGACCAGAAAAATTGGTGTGATTTTGTTCCATTAGTGACCCACGCCTACAATGCCACCCCACGAATTAACTCCAGTTTCCCAACGAGTTAGTCCATGGAAAGCAATTGAGATCCATTCCCGAAATCCTATACGGTGCTGCCCCTGGCGAAAAGATTGAAAGTCAGAGCAAATATGCCTAGCCCAGGGGTGGCGAACCCGTGGCACACGTGCCCAAAGTGGCACGTGAGATGATTTTGCGTGGCACGCGATGCTGAGACGAATAATTTATTTTTTTCTGATGTAAATCAATGAAATATTGTATTAATTGTATTACAAACATAGCCTATGTGTGATTTACTGACTTGCTTACTTATTTCATTAACGTACGGTATGCAGTAGCTCATGCGTATTATAACGAGATCTCGTTTACTCACGTCTGCCATGTTGTTGATTTAGAAAACTATTAAATAAAAAATTTAACTAGTAAACGCTTAAATTGAAAATGTCGTTTTCAATGCCGAAGAAGCTAAAGCTAGCCGAAGAAGGAAGTGGCAGAGAATTCCATGAGTGGTGGACTCAACGATATGGAATGATCAAAAAGCAGGATAAGGCCTTTTGTGTCATGTGTTCGGATAGTGTTGTTTGCCGAACATTCCGGACAAATAAAATAACCCGGGGAAATGTTGACATGAAAAATCAGGAAACGAGTACCGTCAGAAGAATATTCCCAGAAACATTAGTGACCCCCAGATATTGAAAATACGTATCTTTCGGAAGGGGGAAATTTGATGAAAGGTATTTACAAGGGGAAGATTCTGGGGATATCAACGCATGGACAAGAGGAATAAAAACGATACTTCTGATGCAGGCGGGAGAGTTTTCTCCCAGCAGATGATAATTTTGGGTCTTCAAACAAATATATAGGTACATCTTTCGAGGAAAGGAGACATTTCAACCAAAATTTTATATTTCGCTAGGAGATTCCATAACCGCCGATGCAAGGGAGAAGGGGAGGTAATTAAAGTGGCATTTGGAAGGCGAGTTTAATGTCGGCTGGTTTTAGGAAGGGTCCAGAGGCACAAAGGGAACCTGTGTTTGAAATTCGCCCTCTGGTGACCAGCCATTAAATTATCCACGCTGGGATTTGTCTTGATACAAAAACAGCTCAGAGGAGGGGTGGATTCTAACGCTGGTTATGAGCCTGCCTGGTGCCTGTTGTAATTTGTGGTTGGCCCCTCTCTGCTTGCCCTGTAGATGCATTGCCTTGTGCGCTTAATTCTGCCCGCGTATGACTTTAGCCTCCACGCCCGATCAGGAGATATCTGCCTCCTGTGCCTCTAACTCTGCCCGCTGAAATGAGTGGCGAAAGTGGTATAAAAACCCATGTTTGACCGTAGATAACGTGTGCGGGTGTGGTTGAGCCCATGTATGTGGAAGTCGGAGTCGAGGGATAGGAGAAAGCCCGTGGAGATTTGCCTGACTACGTAGTTGTTTGATGGTCTTGAAAGTGTTATTCTCTCGTCCGTCCAATATAGCGATTGAAGCTGAAGACTTCCCTCTACATTCCTGCTAAGAGGTGTAGCTATCAACTCCTGATAACCCTCCAACCTATATGCCCGCGGCGCTCTCCTGAAGATGAAATGTAAGTAAATAGTTTTCTGTCATGTTAAATTGCATCTATATTAACGAAAGCTTATTTTGACTGATGATTTCGGATAATGAACATGAATATACTAATTAGAGCAGAAAAGATGTGTTAAAGCTTGTTCTTCACAGAATAAATCTTGAGGTGGATTTAGAGTTAGAGGAAGAGGCTGCTGTAATAATTTCCTACAATTAGTGTCCAGTGAAATAGGGGACACGCCCCCGCACGGCATATCATATTATATATATGTAAATATACCGGCGAACAATACTTCCCATCTAATCGACAGGAGGCGTATCGGCGGCATCCTGGTACGATCTTTCGTGCGACTCCTGTCTCCAGCCATTATTAGCTAGGCTATTCGCCGAAGGTACCTTTTAGGCGCTATAGAAGCGGTAAAAGTGTAACAGTCTGCGCTAGCGATAGCGAGGAGTAAGGAGGGGTTTCCCTTCATTTGCAGTTGCTGGAGAGGCGTCGGTTGAGCTGTGGACCGAGAAACAGCAAGTGCGAGAAGAAGAGGAGATAAACTGATACTGGATCATCGGTTGGAACTTGAAATTTTGAATGGAGCCCGTGAGAGGGGGGTGATGTTAGTCATGGAAACCTACCCTATTTCTTTGGAATCAAAGGTGATATCAGGTGGCCGCGGGCCAGAGCGGGAATGAAACAACTAGCGCTGATGTGATAGGCTGTTCAAACTGGAAAATTCGGGCAAGACCCAGAAGGCGGGGGATCTACTGATTAGTTCGCGGAATAGTAGCGCAAGGCGTCTTACTGGTGGGGCCGAAGAGGGAAAGAAGAAGGAGGGGGCACCAGCTACAGAAGAACGGCGTCATTTGGATGAAATCTTCGGAGGGAACTTCTTTGACGATCAGTTACTGAACCCCGTTTGGACCTTCTCTCTCGGTGTCCGCTTTAGTCCCAATAGTGAATATTATTTTGTCTTCTTAGATAGTTTTACCCCAAAAGTTACCTTTCCCTATACCTGCCCCATTCATTTTCCTCCCACTCTCCTGGCTCTGCATAGAGATTTAATAGTCAGCATGTTCTCACAAATTTTCATGGTTTTATCAATAAATGTGTAATCATAAACCTGGTCTCATCCCTTAGACTTAGGCTACAGATTATATCTCGCAGTTACGCTTCTATCTCTGTCCCAGTCATCTGCCTCCTTGCAGATGCCTTACCCCGGACCTTACCACTCAGCCCAATCTTAACTGCCCTTGGGTTGAAATAAAATCTAGAGTCTAGTTCAGGTTGCCATCCTGGTATGATCGGGCCCATTAAGTCTCAAAGCTATATAACATCTCTAGCTCACCAAAACTCAAACGAATACCCCAAAACTTAAATCCTGTATCAATAGTGAGTATATTTTCTACCGATTAGTTAAGCCCGATAGTGTGTTTACCCTAACCTGTTTCACCCTATGCATAAAATACCGTTTCCCTCCCGTTGCCTGGCTCTGCATATCTAGATTAGTCTTAGCAGTTTAGCCTTATGATTACATATATGCTGTTGTGTGTATTAATGAAGGTTTGAACATGATCCTGCTCTTTTCCCTTAGTCTTAGGTCATAGATTATATTTTGCACTTACACACTTCATCCTAGTCATCTGCCTCCTCGGAGACACCTTACCCCAGGATTTACCGCTCAGCCATCACGTAGATGCCCTTGGGTTAAAATAACAGAGTCTAGTTTGGGTTGCCATCTTGGTAAGATTGGGCCCAGCTACTTCTCATAGCTATTTTCAACACCATAGCTCCCATTGGCTAAATCCCTAAAACCCAATCTTGTATCACTATTAACACTTAATTACTGTTTAATTAATGCAAAGTCATTTTGTACCAATTAATTATTGTTAAGTTTTGTGTTCAAAATTTTTTTATTTGTTCTGTACTTATATTGCTCAAGCATCATTTTTCTGTCATGGATCCTGTGGCTGTATCTCCCGTGCTTGTTAAAGTGGCGTTGGAGAATATTTGTAATATGTTGATTGAGCAGTTGAAGTACGAATTAACAATCTGGGTCAGGATGTCAAAGGGTGGTTGAAGCCAGCTGTGCAAAAATGTTTCACTAAAATGTTATTTGATAAGAGTTCTGTTGATCCTATTACTAAATTGCAATTGAGACTTAAACAAATGGAGTTGAATGATAAATAGTTAACTGCAGAGAGAGAGAGAGAGAGAGAGAGAGAGAGACAGAGAGAGAGAGAGAGAAAGAAAGGGAGAGAGGATAAACTTATAGAAGCAGAAAATTTGAGAAAGAGAACTCGATGTATGGAAGCAGGAGAGATAGATAAATAGAGAGAGAGAGAAGGCATGAATTGGAATTAAAATCTATAGAAATTAAAGAGTTTGAATTGAAATCTGTAGAGAGTAAACAATTGCAGAAAGGGCTTTCTGATATTGATTCTGTTAAATTTTCTCATGATGTGAAATTTGTGATTAAGTATTTGGAGTCTGTGGATATTGAAGTTATTTTGTTAGCTCTCAAAAAGGCTCTATATCAAGCTGAAGCAGTATGTGCAAACAGTTTGGAAATGGAAGAACATGTGTGTGAATCACCAGTTGTTAATGTCCATACATCATTGGCATTAACTACTGATTCTGACTTTAATGGATTACCAGAATTTGTTGATGGTTCAACACAGACCGAAAGTGCAGCTCTTCCTGATACTTCAGTGGACACACAGACCAATGAACAGCCTTTACTAAGTGTAGAAGCTTGCTGTCATGATGACAGTGTGGTTCATTTTTACAATGGGTTGGAGAACTATTCTAAGTTTAAGTTTGTTTTGGCAACATTAGCTTCAAATATCTGTTATGGTTCAGTACTTGACATTTCTGCAGTTGATTGGGTTTTTATGGTATTGATAAAGTTACAACAGAACAAACAAACTTTGAACTCAGCAAACTGTTTGGCATGTCTGAGTCAGATGTGTTTAATATTTTTTAACATGGGTACGGTTTATGTCTGTACAGTGGAGTCAGGTTGACATTTAGCCGACAAGTGATTTAGTGCATTTCTACAGTCCACTTTGACTTCCAAGAGAAATTTCTGTCAACAAGAGCTAGCTATTAATGATGGTACTGAATGCCGGTTCAGAAACCATCACTTCCTGTGGTGCTGCAAAGAACCTTTTTCCACGTACAAAAATAGAAACACTGTCAAAGTTCTGGTCGATTACACGCCTTTGGGAATGATATCTTATGTGTCTCCAGCTTATGGTGGGTCAACTAGTGATCGACAGATTGTAAAGAAAGCGATCTTCCATATCACTGTGATGGTGGAGATCTGTCATGGCAGACAAAGGTCTTGATGTACAAGATATTTTTGCAGCTCACAATGTTACAAAAAACATTCCGAGTTTTTCGTAAGAAAAATCAGATGTCAACCAAAAAGGGGTTTACATGATAGGAAGGTCTCTAGCAAAGCGTGTACATATCAGCGCATTATTGGCTTGGGTAAAACTTACAACATCTTGAAACATCCATGAATACATCAGAAACTCTATTGGCTTCAGACATTATAGCTGTTTGTTACATGCTATGTAACTTTTGGAAATGCATTGTGCAATACAAATGAGACATGTGTTTGTGTGGAAACAGTCAATTCTGTGCCGACTCACAATTACATCTATTACATTTATTAGTACTGACCAGCACAGTTGACAATAATATTAACCCATTTGTGCCTTGCATCCCAAAAACTGGGACAGTAACATATATTCCTTAAATTTTTAATTTATATATATAAGTAAAATCATGCTAATAATTGTATCTATGGTCATGGTATACTTCCGGTTTTGAAAGTGAAAGCTGCTGTTGTCGTCGTTTTTAGTTAATTAATTTCTAGTTTTGTCAAAGTATTGGAATTGAAATTTCTGAATAATCTTAAAGAATGGAAAGGTGAGTGTACTTTGTTAATAGCAGCACAGGTAAATATTTTGTGATAAACATTGTTCATTAGAGTATCAGTTATCACCATGATTAACCTCTTTAGCGTTTGCCCCGAGCCCAGCACGTCCAAGATGGCGCCGCCTTATATGTTTGCCCCGAGTCCAACTCGTCATGAACTTCACAGACCCGTATCTATATGTTTGCCCAGGCTGAGCACGCAAAAAGCGATCTAGGCATTTATTGACATATTCTGCGTTCAATGGCGCATCGAGCCAGTCTATTCCTAAAAATAGAATCGTAGTTGAGGCTGGAAGAGGGGGTCGTTGTTGTTGAAAGATGGCGTCGAGAAAGAGGTTAGCGGCGGCTGAAGCTTTGAGATGGTCATGGAATCGGACGATGATCTCTGAATTGAAGACACCGACGGTGACGAGCGTCCTCGGAAGACGAAAGTTCCGGGGACAGCGGCGAGACGGAGGGCAGTGAGGTGAGGCAGGAGTTCCAATGGGACAATAGAGCATCGGTGGAACCAACCTGCGTGGCGTTCACTGGGGAGTCAGGTATGACGGTCGACCTTCCTCCCACCAAATCCCCATGGATTACTTCAAGTTATTTTTACCACGGAAATACTTGGGGTAATGCTGTTGAAACTAACAGGAGGGCAGCACAATTGCAGCAAGTAACCTTGGCCAGGCACTCAAGGTTGCTCAAATGGGAGGACGTGGGTATGGATGAGCTGCTAGTTTTCCTGTCTTTGATTATCTACCATGGGACCGATCTACATAATTTTTGAACTGATCTGTTCCAAAGACACCCACCTACAACTGTACTGCTGAACCTAGGGGTCACCACTGAAAAATTTCTTTTATTGACCTTAGAAGAAAATTTTTGGCAGGGGTCATATTTTGGCCTGTAGAGTGGGCCAAACTCCCAAATTTTCTTTTGCACGGATGGATGGTAAGTACAATAAAAATGCTAAACAATGATGCAAACCACATCCTTGTAGCTTCTATATAACCTGTTATGTTGTGTGTTTCAGATTTCAGGAATCTCGCTAAAAACTCTCAATGCCCCGAACAACGGGTGCTTGGTGTAGAAACATCATAACTCCCCCAAATTGGGTCCAATCTTCAAACTTTTTGAACTGATCTGTTCCAAAGACACCCACCTACAACTGTACTGCTGAACCTAGGGGGGTCACCACTGAAAATATTTTTTTATTGACCTTAGAAGAAAATTTTTGGCAGGGGGTCATATTTTGGCCTGTAGAGTGGGCCAAACCCCCAAATTTTCTTTTTTGGCACGGATGGATGGTAAGTACAATAAAAATGCTAAACAATGATGTAAACCACATCCTTGTAGCTTCTATATAACCTGTTATGTTGTGTGTTTCAGATTTCAGGAATCTCGCTAAAAACTCTCAATGCCCCGAACAACGGGTGCTTGGTGTAGAAACATCATAACTCCCCAAATTGGGTCCAATCTTCAAACTTTTGAACTGATCTGTTCCAAAGACACCCACCTACAACTGTACTGCTGAACCTAGGGGGTCACCACTGAAAATATTTTTTATTGACCTTAGAAAATTTTTGGCAGGGGTCATATTTTGGCCTGTAGAGTGGGCCAAACCCCAAATTTTCTTTTTGGGCACGGATGGATGGTAAGTACAATAAAAATGCTAAACAATGATGCAAACCACATCATTGTAGCTTCTATATAGACTGAAATATAGTAAGTTTAAAAAGTACATGTTTACAGTTCAAATGAACGCTTTCCCCCAAAATTAATTACACAAATTGGTAACGTCTTGGAAAATTTTATTACACGCTAAAGGGGTTAATAGGAGAACTTGGGGTTAAAATTTTCCATAGTTTTCAAAGCAGAGACTGTGTCCCATTTTTTGGGACGAAAGGCACGAATGGGTGCTTGGATTTTTTCTTCGATTTCATTAAAGAAATTGTCTGAATTTTTAGTTTTATTTGTTGCATAAACTATTTTTTAGTGCAAACTGATACAAATAATGTTAACACAAGCCATTTTATTCAACTGCCACTTTTTATGTCAAGTTGACCATGAAAAAGTACACAAATCTGTGAAGCATGCATATACACTGGCTGGCCATTATCATAATATGTGAATTTGTCCCAGTGCAAAACATTGTAAGTATATATAATCATGGAAAGATGTATGAGAGCTAATTAGTTAAATGGGTTACGCTTTATTTGTATTTTTAGGATATCACAAAAGTGTAAGTATAAAGTACATGAAGTATTGTCGATGTTAGAAGATGATCACGAGCAGATGACACATGCTTCATCCGTTGATATTTTCATCTGCCCACCAAGCAATCCAAACTGCAGCGACGAAGACAGTGGTGATGACGAAGCTGGTGGGAACTACAACAATATTTCTGGGGAGCAACTTCCTGCTGAAGCTACTGCGACCATAAGAATGGTGGATGGCAGCAGTGTGGAAATTGAAGCCGGCAAAACAGATGATGACGATGATGGTGATGAGGATCAAGATATTGATCAAGATATTGTTTCTAGCCACAGGAAACAGAAAAAAAACAAAGGCACCACCACCAGTTCGAAAATTGGTTAAAGCGGACCTTCCAATTGCAGGTAGACATGAACCAGAAGTCTTCACAAATCAATATGAAAATTTGGATTTTGGACCTGCAGCACTATTCAAACTTTTTTGACAATGATGTAATTGACATGACCATTGAGCAGTCAAGCTTATATGCTATGACACAAGGAAAACATTGTTTCAGGGTCAGTGCTGATGAAGTACGCTTATTCCTTGCAATTTTATTCAACAGTGGGTATGCTCCTTTGCCACCGCGTAGACTTTACTGGGAACCTTCTCATGATATCCAGAATATAGCTATCAGCAAGGCCATGACTAGAAATAGATTTGATGAAATCATTGCATATTTGCACCTTGCTGATAATCAACAGCTTTCGTCCACAGATAAAGTTGCCAAAGTGAGACCACTGTTGTCAATGATAAATGAACGTTTCCTCACATATTTTCCAAAGCAAGCACTGTTGTCAATAGACGAGTCCATGCTACCCTACTATGGCCGGCATGGGATGAAGCAATTTATTCGTAGCAAACCAATCCGGTTTGAGTATAAGATTTGGTGCTTCAACACCCCACAAAGCTACTGTGTACAGTTTGAACCTTACCAAGGCGCCAGCAACACAAAGATTCCTGATGTTGGACTTGGTGGTTCAGTTATACTTGACCTGGTCTCTGAACTACCACCAGCTAAATACCAGCTCTACTTTGACAACTTTTTTATCAGTCCAAAAATTCTCGATCGTTTGCGTGAAAAGGGGTTTCGTGCAACAGGAACCATCCGTAAAAATAGACTGGAGAAATGCCCATTATCAACGCCTGAGGAAATGAAACGGCAATCCAGGGGCATGTATGACTTCCGTCATGACAAAAACAGTGGCATTTTGGTAGTTCGTTGGCATGACAACAGCATTGTAACAATTGCTACGAATTGCCATGGAATTGAGCCAGTTAGACAGGCTCTTAGATGGTCATATGGCGATTGTAAAAAAATTGCCATCAATCAGCCACAGGTCATAGCAAGTACAATATCAATACGGGAGGTGTTGATCGAATGGATCAGAACATTTCTCAGTATAGAATATCCATCCGGGCGAAGAAATGGTGCTGGCCTTTCTTCGCGTACTGTGCTGATGTTGCAATGCAGAACGCCTGGATTATTTACAGACAATCTGCTGCGTACACCTGGATGCCACTTGATCAACTGGAGTTTCGTTGAGCAATTTGCAAGACCTACTTCGCAAGGTATACAGTAGAGTGACAAACTATATGTCAACCGAGTGGACAACCAAAATCACTTTTTCATAGAGCTCCTAACGAAGTGCGTTTCGATGAGACCAATCACATGATTGCTTCTGGTGAAACACAGGCGTTGCGCCTGGTGCAGCAAGAAGACCATGCATGTTTGCAAAAAATTCAATGTGGGTCGACACGTTTGCTGCTTTAGTGATTTTTACTTTAAAAATTGAAAAAGAATTGTTTATACAGACTGTATTATCTGTTCTTTTACATTATCAAAAGACATTAACCACAGGAATTGTAATGATATCATAAATAAATAGTTGGCATACATTTTTCATATTCAATGTTCAAGCACCCTCTCGTGCCTTGCGTCCCAAAAATGGGATGCAGATTTGAATTCCGTCCAGTCAAATACCGTTACATAAATTTACAAATGCCATCCATATATTGTCATTTCAGCATTCAAATAAGACAACCAAAATGCTCTTTTGAAAAAAAATTAGCTCAGGCACTAATGGGTTAAATTGCGATCTGTTGATTTAAATCAAAGCTGTTGAATTGTGAAGTCCTGCTGTCTATGTTATTGATAACAAATAGCTGTATGTGCCGTTCGATTAATTCCTGCTTCCGTCCAGACTAGGGGGCCAACGAGTACCATGAGGAAAGAAAAGATGTTGATTTTTAAAGTCTCACCCTATGAAATTGTTCCCTTCTATATAAGAAAACAAAATGCAAAGCTTTAACAAAATGTGTCAATATTTAGTGGTTGCACAATGCTGTTAAAACAATGCCTTATTCGCATCGAACTTGCTTAGAACTAGAATCAGTAACATGTGTCAAGATTGGTTGCTGTGCAACAGTTTTAGGTTTTCTAGTTCACATTTGCGCATAATCTATGCTGAACTTTGATTATATAATACACATTACATATTCTATGCAATATTGAATAGGCTGCTTTTAGTGGTTTTATCATTTAATAAAAAATTTTCTCATTTTCTGTAATTGATGTTGTACAATGTACATTATATGGATAAATTGTATATAAGGCTTAGAAGCATTAAGCATGAATACATTTATGCGTGATCAAAGCAGGATTTTTTCTGTATTGTGTTATAAAATAAAAATTACGTGTGTTTGAGTGATAATAGAAGAAATAGCTTATTTGTAATAATAAGATTTTATGCCGCAGGACGCTATAGAAGTCCCCTTCCCTTAATGGTGCCCTCACTGAGTTTAAGCTATGAGGTGAGCATTAAACCGCTGCAGCCCTAGCCCGCCTGTCCAATACTGTGAGAGTATGATGTCAGTGTCCGTCGTTAGAGGGCGGCGGAAGTTTATATAAACCCTTGCGCGTTCCTTTTGAGGCTTTTTTGGTCAACCAGAAGAAGAAGCTTTGGAACTATCCCTCTACAGACCTTTGAACCACTTTGGAGTGCAGAAGAGGTTGCGCTACCCCATTGTCCGTCCTGACAAAAGCCTCAGCCAGAGTAAGTTGCCTTAGATCAGTGGTTCCCAACGTGGGGCGTACGCCCCACTGGGGGGAAATTTCATTATTTAGGGGGGCATTTGGGCAATTTCAATGTTTAACATTTTTAGAACAGGATAATTAAAATGACGATTGTTAAAGAACTTATGGAATATAGACTCATAGAAGAAGCTTACGTATATTAATGCTATTCAGTTCTATTTTACATGTTTTGTATTTGTCGTTGCTGTTTTTCATATAATTTCATGTTATTCCGATAATACAATTTCTGTGATTGCTTCTGTGCGTGTGTCATGGGGGGACATAAAGATTTTAAAACGACTTTGGTGGGGCATGGCCTAAAAAAGGTTGGGAACCACTGCCTTAGATATTATATTTTACCCAACTTTACATGCCCATTTCCCTTATTTAAGCCCCAGTCCCATGTCTCTCCCAGTCGTATCATATCACTTCATCCATATCGCTCATCCTTAGTTTAGCTTGTTTAGATTTTTATATAATCTACAGACACTGTCCAGAAAAGCTATCGCCTTATGTGTACTTCTTGCCCTTAGTTTTACCCAACTGCCCCAGTCGTCTGCCTTCTCGGAGATGCCTTATCCACCGCCATACCACTCGACCACCAGCTAGACCGTAGGATTTAACATCTAGAGTAGGGGTTAGACTAGCCATCCTGGTAGACTTAGTTTAGCTCCTATCATCCTACTCCATCATTAGACCAATCCCACCATCACCCTTCCCCAGCCATATATCTCTCTCTCTCTCCCCCCTTATCCCCTCACACCCCCTCTCATTTTATTTGATACCAGATATGGCGCATTAGAAGTCACTCTGGTATCTCCCTCACCACCCCTCTCGTTTAAGTAATATCACAAGCAAGATCACTGGGTCAAGAAGTGTCCATTATATTACATTAAATCATTGTTTCTCAATTGAAATTTTGCTGTTGAGTTGAGTAACCCACTTCAATAAACATTTAGCAAATTTTGTTTTTATTCAATAGATATCTGTTTATATGATGACACAATCTACTGGATCAACATAAAAACCGGGGCGTTTGGCTTATTGGTGGGACAGATGAAGCAATAACCGGGTCCAAACTGCCATCCAATCGACAGGTGATGAATAGATTCTTCCACCTGCATACGATAAATAGAAAGACTATACAGGAAAGTGCATCAGAAACAGCACAGGAGGTTGTTAATTTCTGGAAAAAAGCATGCATTCCAATGTAACAAAGTTATCACATAATCAACAAAATAAAGCAACAGCATGAGAAGTGGTAACGTCTGAAGAAAGCTGCTTCCAGGCGAACAGCTACACAGATGCAGAATGAAGAAGAATTTACCACATCTCTGAATGAGACAGATACAGAGAAGACGATAGGACTTAACAAGGAGGAAACGAAGGTTCAGTCCGGGGTGGCTATAACAGATAATAAAACAGGCAGGCTTTTGAATAAGAACTTTGTACATTTATGGAAATGGATTATAATCTTGTGTGGAATAATGTGGTCTGTTTTTTTTTTGTAGGAGTAAACAATATGGAAGACAGCATGGTGAGTCCAAATCAATGTCCGATTTGCAGTAACGCTAGTTACTGTAACAAGTTACTATTTTGTGTAACTAGTGGAGTGACTAGTTACAGTCAGCCAAGAGTAACTATTGTCAGCAACTAGTTACAACATTTAGTAACTAGTAACGCTAGTTACTAGTTACTTATCTACAGTAGTTACTGTTATTGCATTTCAAGCGTTTGCATTGCATAATACAGCTGACTGAGTTACTGCATTAACAACAACTTACATACCGGAACACCAAGCTGCTGGCAAGACTTCAAATTCACATGTTATGCCACCATCCAGTGAAGACACAAACTTCTGCTTTTATGAGTCAGATCCTGGGACCACAACGGTAGAATCTGAACAGGATCTCTATTTGAACGATGCAGCACATGACATTGCCAACATTCAGTGCTTTCCATTGGTGAAAGAACTGTTTATTAGGAAGAATACTCTTCGTCCTTCAAGCGCTCCAGTAGAGAGGCTTTTCAGTGTGTGCGCGCAAATTCTTACACCACGCAGAAACAGTCTAACTGACGAGCACTTTGAAATGCTTTTACTGCTGAGAGCTAATAAAACTCTAATTTGAATAATGAACATCAGTTAAACATGCTTTGTTTCAGTAGACTACACTGCCTGTTTAATGTTGTCTATTAGGGAACTGTGACTGTTACACAGAATTTGAAATTATCTTCGATTGTTTGTTGATTAATTATATTTATTGTACTTTTTGATACATAAGTGCAGCATCGATAACAAGCCATGTAACTAGTAAGTAACTACCGGTAGTTACTTTTTATCCCTTGTAACTAGTAACTATAACTAGTTACATTTTGCAAGTAACTAGCACAGCACTGCCGATTTGTGAAAAGGTGTTGTCTAAAAATGGATCTAAATACCATCTAATAAGGCACATGAAATTAATGCATGAAATTGACAAACCGGAAGAGATGTTAGTCATGGCTACAGGTCGAAAAGACAAATAACATGTGAAAGTTAGAGAGAAAAAGAGACCAAACTTGAAGACACCCCCCCCCAAAAAAAAAAAGATTCCACAGATTCTGAAGGGAAGTAAAGCTGCAAAACATGCCATAGGACTGCACATTACAGCATCAGATGCTAAGAATGAACTGTTCACCGAAGAAAGAATAAAGGAGAAAGGATGAGAGAAAGGAGTCGGTTGGAGTGCAGATGGGCCGAGGAAACTGACTCTACCTCAACTATTCATTCCAAAGTCCAAGAGAATTAATCAGAAAGAGGCGGAGTTCAAAAAGAATTTCCTCAATGAGAGACTACTATAAAAGAGCGCCAATCTGACAGTAAGCTCAACGGAGCTCCTGATTTAAACGAGATACTGACATGCGACTAAGATACGAAGGCGATGTGGCACATCCGCGAACAAGTATCTTTAGACAATGACATACTGTATAGGAATCGATATGATGGAGTACGACAGATCCTCCTTCCAAAGTCTATGCGGAAAGATTTCCTTCGTATGTGCCACATCGGCATGACCGGCGGACACCTTGGGGTGCGACGTACACGAGCGCAAGTCTGCCGCGAAGCTCACTGGCCTGGATGGTCCAAAGACACTTTGTTGTTCTGCAAATCCTGCGAAGAATGTTCAAGGTACCGACAGGGGAGACCACCGAAACAAGCAAAACTACAACTTGTGCTATGTGGCGCCCTGTGGGAGATATTATCTATCGATGTGACAGGCCCCCATCCAAGGTCCAGCAAGGGACACATATACATCCTGACGATGATGGATTATTTCACGAAGTTCGTTGAAATAGTACCACTCCGCAACCAGGAGGCCACCACGCTGGCCAAAGCAGTTGTCGAGAGGATTTGTGCAAAGTATGCCACTCCTCTGATATTATTGTCCGACCGTGGCCCGTCATTCGAGTCAGAAATCTTCAAAGAAATGTGCAGAATGTTGGGCATAGAGAAAATACGCAAGACCAGCTATGAACCTAGGTCGAACTGACTTATAGAACAGTACCACAGGACAATGAACGCGATGATAGGAAAGATCGTATCAGATAATCACCGTGATTGGCACGACGTCCTGCCTACTGTCGCTGCTGCTTAGCACCTCAGTACACAAAAGTACCGGTTATTTACCCAAATTTCTCATCTTCGGGAGAGAAAACCACATGCCGGTGGACATAGTCTACGGATCAAACGTTTCCGGAACAAGCCCTGATTCCACACAATACGTGCAAGAATTAAGAGACACGCTTACATATGCTTACAAACTCATACGCCATAACCTTGGAGTTGCAGCTGAACGTCGCAAAAAGACATACGATATGAATGTTGGCATTAAGCATTTCTCCATAGGCGACAAGGTTTGGGTTTTCGTGCCACTAAAATGACGTCACTACCCAAAATGGGAGAAGTATTACCAGGGGCCTTTTGTTATCGTCGCTCAAACAGTCCACTGAACTTTAAGGTCCAAAAGTTGCCTAGAGGGCATACATTCGTCGCCCATGTAGACAAACTTACACGGTACGTTGCCAATGAAGTCGACGAGATAACAAAACAGGACCTGGATTCTCCCGTTCACCTAACTTTCGAGGAAAGCACTGGCTATTCCCCCAGCCTACGGTCACATCCCGAAGACTCGACTTCAACCGGTGAAGAGGCACCGACGGCATAGACGTTCCACCTCCATGCGTACGGAGCTTGGAACCTGATGAGGAAGCGCACGAGTCGCCCGCATATCACAAAGTCTTGTGACCACGCAATTGCCTCCTCAGGTCCCTTCGTTATCGCAATTGACTGTATGGGTTTGGCCCACAAAAGCAGGAGGCTTACGGTAAACTTTGTTCGGATTGCTGTAGTCTTGGTGTGAGCCAACAATACCTGTACCTGCTCAATTGTGTACGAATTAGAATCTGGATTGTAAAAGATAGACGTAATTATTTAGTCACCTTAGTGACCTTTCATTTCCCCCTCTCGTATCAATATACCTATACCTTCATTTATCCTTTTCGTATTAATATTATAAGGAAAATGCCTTGACAGAAGTGAAAATCATACACTGCCGACTTCAAACTCAAAGCTATAGAGAGAGCAGAGCAGACGACAACAGTAAGGCTACATTAGAGCTCAGTCTTGGAAAGTCATCCATTCATGATTGGAGAAAGGAGAAATACGAGCTGATGCAAATGAATCCACAAAAATGTGTGCATCGTGGCCCAGAGCGAAAGGCCCGCTTTAGAGAAGGACTTGGGAAGAGTGGGTTCTATCTCAAAGGGACCAGAAGCATGTACACTGGCTATTCAGATAAAAGCGAAACAATTCGCAACTCAAAGAGGAATGTAAGATTTCAAAGTGGGTTTCACATGGATTTAAAAATTCGAGGAATAGCCCCACGCTAAAGCGTGAACCACTGTGGACCAGCAACTACCTGAAAATTGGAAAGAAAAGATGGCCAACTTTAAAGAATTCGTTAGAAAAGCAATTGAGGAATCTAGACTAACTGCAGGAGATATAATAAAATGGATGAAGTTCCCATGTCCTTTGACATCCCGACTACCAAGACCGTTGCTGAAGCAGGTACAAAAACTATTGGAATCAAAACCAAGGGCATGACAGGACGTGTTTCACAGTCATCCTAGCATGAACCGCCAGTGGAGTAAAATTGAAGCCCATACCGGACGCATATTGCCATTTCGTACTGCATAATTGGTCATTGGTGAAGTTGGGCCAATAATTAGAAGTCATTTTACAACTACAGCAACAACCAATCACAAGTTGCTATTTATCAGACGCTTTGCTTACAAACATTACAGTGTTTAGATTATTGAGCAAAGATGGTGGATCAAGTTTGTGTTAAAAGAATCACAAAAAATGGATGATAAACAATTCCAGCAGCAATTTCTGCCTACCAGCTAAAGATACTGCGGTTCAAAGCTTGATTTTAATTCCGATTCTGATTTTGAAACGCAGTTTAACGCCAGTATCAGAGATTTAGCAAGTAAGACAAAGACGATTATTGTGCGACTAATCTTGTTTATTTTGGTTTATGTAAGTAATTTTAAACTGCTTTGTCCAATATATTTTGACCGTTGATTATTGTGCGACTAATCTTGTTTATTTTGGGTTATTTAAGTTATTTTAAACTGCTTTGTCCAATATATTTTGACCGCTCTTTCCTTAACTTTGGTTTAGTATGGGTCAGCCATAACCTTATTTGGCAAACCTTGAGTGAAAGATGGCATGCCTGCAACAATAACAATATCTTACAGGCATAATCATCCAATGCTGAATGCACAGGTTTTGTCATTTCGAAGAGTGGATCCTATTATTAAGGAGAAATTTGTAGCTTATTTCAACAAGGGCTTATCTGTTGCTTCAGCAATTGAATATCATCTGAATGAAATTGATTTGGATCCTGACATAGATGATCCCATCTTGACTCGAGCTGATGCCACTTGTATGATATTTGGCGGGAAGAGAATTTGGGGTCACGCATTGGGGAAGGGATGTGAACAGTGCTCAGAGATAAGACAAAAGAATATTCGTCTGTGGGTGCAACTGTCTTGATAAATGAACAAAGTGTTGTAATAGTACGGTAATTGTGACACCATTAATGTACCGAGCACATGTCCAGAACACCAGCAAAACAATTGCTACCATGTTAACTGGAAATCCTGTTGCGATTTTCCCCTTTTGCAGTCCCGTACTATACTCCGTGCGGTTTATCATCTTGTTTTACTTGGCCTGAACACATCATTTCACCCTCCGTGTCCATATATCATGTGAACCAACCAGGCAGCAGCCGACCCCGTACGATTTACCCTTATCAGGCTCCCTTCCACTGAACTCTTACTGTAGTCTATCTGCCCACCTTTCCCATAAGCCTCGAGTCACGTGACCACGCTGTGACGCACGGTTTCTCTATATAAGCAGACTGCCTCCTTTGTAAAGAAAAGAGAGAAGCCCGATATCTTCCCCAACCCAGAGTGTGTCCTCCTTTCGACTTCGACCGTCCCCAGGTATGTTTGCACTATATCTCGCTGCCCCAAGCCCTTATATCTACGGCCGATGCTCGTATATGATAGTCGGTCCTACCTCCCACCTTTAGTCGTAACCACACCCGTCCTATCGTCAAAACCCCTAGCTATCATTCGTATATCATTACGTCGATGTCATTCGAACCTCAGTGACAATCCCTATCGCCCTAACCCTGTACTAGTGATCGATATCCGAGATTAGAGTTTAGACGAAGTTTATATGCTTTTAGTAGAATAGATAATAAGCGTAGAGTTTGTTTGCCTTTTATGTCTATGATGTTTATTAAATAAATGAGTGTATTAGCCTCTTTATCTGACTCATCCTTTCATCGTAGTAGACATATCCCTCATGCCTCAGCTGAGTTGGTCATCTATCCAACAATAGGTGCCTTATCCATCGCAAGACATAGATAATAGCATTCGTAATTTCTTTGTGCAAAACAACTGCAGTCACTCGGTAGAATAGGCCATCCTGTGAACATCGGATTTTATCGTAGTGAGAAGTGAATATTTATAGTAGTTCGATAATTTAGGTGGACCAGTTTTAACATCTAATATACTACATTGCCCTTGAGTGGGGCTGGTACCAGAACACATCCTGCTTAACTGAGTTCAAATAAGAGACATCTAACGTCGAATCTACTCTAGGGCATTGCCATCGTCCAGATTATATTAACGTTATGAGAAACGTAACAATCCCAACACACTCCCTGCCACACTCCTGCAAATGAAGACTGAAGCCTCCAAACTTGGCCTTCATATCACATGGTAAAAAACGAAAGTGCAGAACATTGGTTTTGGCCCAGCCTGTCCACCACTTCACCTGGGATCCGAAACTGTGTAATCGGTAGAAAGCTTCTGCTAACTAAGGTCCAATACAACTGAATATGGCCAGCCCACGCAAGGAATCCATCAGACGCATGGGAATTGCTTCCACTGCTCTACAGCAACTAGGAAGAATATGGAAACAACGCAGGTTGAGCATTGAGACCAAATTTCGTCTCTACAAGTGCCTCGTCCTTTCCGTCCTTCTTTACGGCAGTGAAACCTGGGCAATGACCAAACAGGACTGGATGAGACTGGAAGCATTTCATACTAAAGCCCAACGTCGAATCCTCGGAATCAAATGGTCAGACTTTACCACCAATGTGGAGCTATACCAGCTATCTGACCTGGAGACGTTGCATTACCTGATCCCCCGATGTCGCCTAGGACTCTTTGGACACGTCGCTAGACTACCGACCGACGTGCCAGCATCAGATGTGCCAGCATCAGCTGCACTGCAGATTGCTGCTGCTGTCTGCAACAGAGACCCTTCATACACTGGCTGGAACAGGCCTCGCGGCAGACCACCCACAACTTAATGTTACAACATCCACAATGACTGCGGATTGACTCCACTTGAAGCCCTTCATTCTGCACAGGACAGAACCGTGTGGCAAGAAATCATTAAGGCCAACAAGGCTGGCTACACACGATGATTGATTGAGACAAAAAATTTACTAATTCTAATTCTAATTAATTAGCTGAAAGGAATAGCTAATTCTAATTCTAATTAATTAGCAAAAGTGCTCAATAAAAACAACACTAGGATTTTGCCTGTGCTTAAAACCACACTTGCTCATACTGCCTCTATTTCAAGTTTTCAACTCCTATATGTTGAATCTGCTACAACTTTGAGTCCCCAAAAAAATTATTCACTGTATGCGACAATCACTCAATAATTTCCAGGTCTTAGTTAATTGCTAATAAAATCACTTCAAGTTAATTTGTATATATAGTCGCTTACTATTTCAGGTTTTTTGCTGTGTGAACTAGAAACAAGATTACTACCAGAATGTCATTTAAACTTACAAGTGGAAGAAGACGAGACAGTGCTGTCTGGCAGTATTTCAGCTACAACGCAGTTCTTAACAAAAGCAAGTGCTTGGTTATTGTATGTGAAGGGGAGCAATGTGGTTGATAGTTGTGCGGTAAAAATGCAACTAATTTGATAAACCACCTTAAGTGCAATCACTCAGAGATTCCAAAGGCAGTCATTGATGCCAAGAATATTTTTAAAGGCTACAACAGATCCTAAAGATGAGCATGAAAATTTACCGAACATTGTCCAAATCATTAATCAACCTAAATTTCAACCTGTTTAAACAAATCACCACCCTGGGTACGAGATTCTTGTCAGTGCTCGACTCATGATCAACAGCTCACAAAAATGATTATCTCAGCAGGAGTGCCACTGTGCATTATTGAAAAATCACAATTTATTAATTTTTGCAATATGCTTGATCCAAAGTAGGGCTGCACCAAGTAGCTCAAGTAACGTGAGTACTCAGCTAAAAATTGGTCGGTGAATTTTTTGGAGTAGAGTACTCGCAAAGAATAGCTAAATCAAGAATAACCAAAAAATGTAATTAAAATTCTGCCTACCTACTCTTATTTGTTAAAAATTATTATTCAGCCTTATTTAAGTTATTTGTAATCATTATGAATGATTGATCAACCCTTTTGGAAATTCAGATCTGGTTTTCGGCACATCCCTAAGTTTACTTATCAGTAGTCACATACTACAACTAAACTGAACTGATGATGTACAACATATTTACAAAACATGCGTGATTTGTAATTACTAATTTGCACATTAGTGTTGTGTTAGAGTGTTTTTGCTAATCCATAGCATGGCTGAGCAAAAGAGACAACATAGTTCGCTAGTGTTGAACTATTTTAATGAGATTGATAGCAAGTTTGTGTGTAAAGATTGCAAAATGTTGTTAAGTAACAGCGGCAATACATTCAGCATGATAAAGCAAAGGCAAAGAATCCACATTAATGTCAAACTAAACATTGCTGAAATTGATAAGATATACCACGTGACTTAAGATGGTGCATCGTTCATTTAATATTTTCTCCAAATTATTTTGTTTTATTTAATCAAATAAATGTCTAATGATAAAATTAACGATTTAATCATCAATTTTCGGATACGTTGCACCATCCTGTCTTTGAGAAGAGTGACTTTTGGTTATTTCTGGATTTATTCTAATTTATTGAATCGGCGCATTTAGTGATGGGTGTTGGAAAAATGATAGGCATTGCTGCATAAAGTATATGGAGAAAAAGCGACATGTAAGCACGTGGTAAAGAATTTCCATCATCGTCAAATCAAACTTAGATGAATTATTAAAGCAACTCTTCTGTATTTTTATTTGAAATGTTGAAAAAGTCGCAAAAACACTGATGAACTAATAGAAGCGATCAGTGATGAAAGAGTTATCTTGGCGTTTATAAACAAATTTCAGGAGAAACTTATGAATGACCACTATCACAAATTAGAACTGAAGCTGAATGGATTATTAGTTGATATTAAAACCAGTCTAAAATCAACAATTTCTCAAGTTGCAGCTGATGTCAAAGACTCCTTATCACCACATACTAAAAAGTTATCTGAATTAGAAAAAAGAATCAATATTCTTGAATCCAAATCTATTCAGTAAATGTATTTGTGACCCACTCCATCAAAATGGCCCGTAAGTCGCACATTTTAAAATACAGCTAATTGCAGAAAACATCAACGGCGGTCAAAACTGTCAATGTTGAGATAACATAATTTTGTGTTAGTAAAAATCCTCTAGAAATGCTGTGCCACGATAAGAAGTAATACAGTACACCCAAAATGACTAAACTTACTGGTCTTTTAACCCCACCGTTAACAGATTTAGAAAGAATAATGCCATAAATGGATCAAGTTTGCGCCCATCGCATACACCTATCTTTGGAACAGCCTCAGTATGCCGTACAACAGCGGAAAGCTTAATTCATGAATATTCATTCTGTGGCACAAATTAGACAGGATTGCCGGTTTCATTTGCCATCGTCAGCACTATCAGGGTGGGTCGTCTTTTCGACAGTTTTCGCAGGATTTTGCACTGAGCAGAAGATTGGAAATTAAGTCCCTGACTGAAGGTGCAGTATTGATCAGTTTTTAGTGTTCTTCAGAATCTTACAGATTTTCAATTCATTATTATTGTTTGATATCGAAACTGAAAGTAGATGTAGTTAGTTGCTATAATAGTGTACTTGCTTAATAATAATAATAATAAATATTATTATTATTATTGACGAGTGACGTGCTTTCAAAACAGTTATGAGATAACGACTGTGCTATTGTTGGAGTGAGAATGTCAAAGGCTTTCATAGAAGACTATGTCCTGACTGGTGTTTTGGGTTGCTAAAACAAAAGTATCGTCAAACAGCTGTGTCATGTTTGTCAGAGTTGAGTGAGGTCATTAAAATGAGTACTGTTACTGGTGTTAACGTCCCACAGTTCGTCTGAACTGAAGATGGTAAAGTCAATGTTCAAACATATGACAGGCAAACATTTTTAACACAGTACTTTAGACCACTTCCTATTCTTAAAAAATTCAGCACTTTCGTTTCAGTGTAGACTTCTGTGGATTTGTTCATTACAAAATTGAACCAGATGAATCCGAGCAGTCTTTAGAACTCCTTCGATCGCCTGAAAATTTTCCTGCAATAGATTATATTAAAGTTTTACATCCACCCGGTTTAAGTTCAGAAAGGCAGTGGTACTTGTTTAACAAAATTCCAGAATTTGTGAAATGTGACTCACAGTACATAACGTGTCCTATACCACAAAATCAGCCAATGGAGGCAGCAGTGGAAGTTGCTGTTCACATTAGTGAACATGTGGCTGGGACAAACAAAGGAAGTGAACAAACGTTAACAAAATGTGAAAAACGGCCTTGCCCATACAAGAAAAATGAGGATTCTGAATCGAGCTTAGATTCAGCAAAGCACAATGTTGTTGGTGCGGTTAAAAAAATCCTAAAACGGTGACGAGCAAAAGGCCAAAACAGGTCCAACAGTCAAACGAATCAAGTGGTGATTTGGACCTTGAAAAAGTAATGCCCTGTGAAGCCTTTCGAACAAGAACAAGACAGGTTAAAAAGCCCTAAAAGTACTTGCAGTTCGGTTAAAATTCTTCATGCAGTACACGTTAAATTGTCAATCAGTGTTTTTGTTGTATATTGTGTGCTTATGATGTGCTTCACTTACATTATTTTCAGTACTAACCTTAAAAACTTTTAATTGAGAACCGTGCGATATTTTACAACTATTTGACATTCGATATTTCAGGCACTTTGAGAATTGAGACGTAATTTTTCAGCTTATATTCTCTGTATATTGTATAAACTGTGTGCCAAATTTCATAATCATAGCATATAAAATGACTATGGTTGCTAAGGACTTTCTATGCCACTTACAACTGCAAATCGTATTTTTGCGTTTTCTCAATTTAACATTTTGCAGGGCTGTGTTGTTTAACCTTTTCCTATCCACCATCCCCTCCGGGGGGACCTTCAAAAAATGTTGTTGCGATCCCGCGTAGCCGTATATGGGACATTTTGGGTGACCTTACTCTAGCTATCCTCAGTTCAAAATTAACAGACAATCTAATAATTTCTTATTTCATAATGATGGCATAGGCATTTTCTACCTGATATCACACAAATGCGTCACATTTGCCACCTATAAGGCCTTTGTTCTTGGATAAATCCGAACTGTCGAAAGTGACGAATTCTTTGTAAATTTGCATTAGTATGGTTAGCAAAAAGAGGTGTTTTACTTCATCAGAAGTATTGATATTTGTCGAGGATAGCGATGATACAGAAAGTTATTATAGTAGTAGCAAAAGTGAAATAGAAGACGACAAATTTGCTTCAGATAGTTATGATAACGATGTAACTAGTGAGGACAATGATGACCATGAGGTTGGTGCACCACCGGCCAACGTTTGGCAAACAATTGAGACACCTGCAACTGGATTTCATTATATCCCCTTCTCAATGAATGTTTGTGGAATTCAAATAGAAGAAACACAAATGCCAACAACAGTTTTGGGGTAATTTCAATTATATTACTCAGATGAGCTATTGCAGGTGATTGTCGAGAATTCAAATGTAAATGCTAAAGCATGTCTGGCAAATTTTACCCCAAGAAACATTCTATCTGGAATAAGTGGGCAAACATTAGCCTCGAAGAAATAAAGGCTTATTTTGGTGAAATCTTCAACATGGCCATAAATGACAAACCAGGCATATTTGACTACTTCTCAACAGACTGGGTTGATTGCATGCCCTTTTTCACTGATGTTTTCACTAGGTGCAGATTCCTACAAATACATTGGATGTTACAAATCAGCACACCTGCTGGTGTCAACACAAATAGAGCTACAAAAATTGAAGGACTGGTAAAGCACATGAAAGACAAGTGTCTTCAATATTTCCATCCCAGGCCAAAATTTGCTGTTGACGAGACTACCATTGCATTCAAAGGACGCGTGGCTTTCCACATGTACAACCCCAAAAAACCAACTATTGTATTATCTCGGGTATAATACGCAGCCAAGTGTAATGCGCACCCTGAGTTTCGAAATTTATCATAATGCAAAAATGTTTAAACCTATGTATAATACGCACCTACAACACACGCAGCCAGCCATAGTGGCGCCACCTAGCGAACAATTGCTGTGTTTGCATAGGTCTATAGTTAGTGTCCTGGTCTTCGCTTTATGGGAACATTTTATGATGGAATGATACAAATTGCTGATGTTACAGTTTTATCGATTTCATTTGCAAAATTTAATGCCAAACATTTACAAAACGAGCCATCACATGAGGACGACAGTGATGGTGATGACAGTGATACCAACTTTGTCTCTCATGAAGGACATCAATTGAAAAGTGGACCACCATCTGTGAATACATCAAACGAAGAATTGCAAAGCAAAATCGTCAATATTATTTCGGCTAGAGAAAAGATTTCAGCATCTGGGTTAAAGCTTCAGTATTGGAAACAAAGAGCAGAACAAAATAAAACAGTTGCCTTTTGAAAGTTGGCTTTGTATTTGAAAGACTGTGAAGATTACTGATAAGCTAGAGCAGAGAAGAGGCACTTTTCGAACTTTGATCCAGTAATGAAGCACGTATTGAATTGAAAAGCCAAACAGATCTGTCATGTTTTTTGAATGTCCACAGCGGCAAAGGCCTTCAAAATTTGCACACGAGGAGGCAGTCAAAACAAACATAAAACCAAAGCAAAGAAATCGATTGGACCCCGAAGACTATCCAAATTGCTTTGACATAAAAATGTCAATTTTGATGTTATTGTATCATAAATGAAACATCATTTCTCAAAAGCCTGATATGAAATATTTCAAATAAATCCTTCTGTTTCAAAATGAGAAATTAATTTAGTTTATTGCATTATATTACATCCTGCTTAACTTATATTAAAGTTTATGTATTTATTATCATGTAACTATAAAGCAACCTCTTCGCATTTAAAAAATGTAAGGGCCTCTTTAAAATCTGTGGAGTAATGTCAGTGAATATAAATATATTTTGAGGTAATGGGCAAGAATGTTGCCCGACCCCTGCTATAACCAATTATAAGAACGAAGTCGACAAGATTTATCAGATGTTGGCTCCATATGATGCAGAATCTGAGTGCATTGCCAAAGTTGACTTGCAAACCTACTTTAATGCAAACTGGGGCAATTGTAGAAACATGTGGGTCCGTTACCTTTGCAATCAAACACCAAGTCCGGAACATAACACCAACAATCGTGTACAGTCCACAATGCCAAAATTAAAGGTGTGCTACTGCACACTGATGAACTTCATGTTGAGGTGAGAGGACTACCAATGCTGCACGCTGTCAAGGTCTCAGAAGGAGTACATGAGCATGTTCTTGCTTCAACTACGCTACGATACACATATGCAAGCAAGTCAGTTCTTTGGGAATCACATGCCACATACTGGACACTGACTTGCAATGGAGATCATTTGCACTGGCATGTCGATTGTTTCCAGGATCTCATACCTATGATCGAATAGCAACCCTGATGTCCGACATACTGAAAGAATATGGAATTCCAGTGGAAAAAATCACTTGTTGTGTGATAGACAATGGGAGTAATTTTGTTAAAGCCTTCAAAGAGTTCCAAGTCGAGGTAGCAACCAATGAACAAAGTGATGACGAGGAGCTAGGTGATGATGAAAATCAGACAGATGTAGTTCGGATTGATCTGTGCGATTTGATCACTGAAGCCTCAGCCTGCAATCAGCCTGACGAGCAGCTGCATATGGATGACGAAGCAGATGATCCTATCGTATTGCCAGCACATCAGCGGTGTGCCAGTCATACACTAAATCTTGTTGGATGTAATGGTCCACCATCTGCTGCTGGTAAAAATGCTAAGTATCAATCACTTATGCATGCCAGTAATGCCAAGCTGTCAGCAATCTGGAACAAAGTGAACAGTCCAAAGTCCAATGAGATAATTCTCTCGGTGCCTGACTGTCAAGTCATGACTCCAGTTCCTACTCGTTGGAACAGCTACTATGATGCTCGTCGGAGCCTACTGTTGCACAGCTCAGATAAGGTAAACGAGTTGTGTGTTGCACTGGGGTTACCAGTTTTCAAGGACGTTGAATATGCATTCATGAAGAAATGCAAGTTCTTACCCCGCTCGCACAAGGTCTGGACCGACTACAAGGTCACTCAAATCCAGAAAGCTACATGGCATTCCTCTTTCCAACCCTGATGCAGCTACGCCATGTGTACAGAGAATTCTCGTCTAATCGTGGTCAGGGTCAGGCACTAAAATATTGTTCACCGTTGGCATCAGTCATTCTCCAAGATATAAGCACCAGATTTCGTGAATATTTTGAGTTTTCACAGTCATCTGAGGCTGCCGTCCTAGCATCAATCACACATCCAGCATTCAAGTTGAGATGGTTGCCAACTGATGTTGTAGATCAGATGAAAAGCTTGTTCTTGGGTACTCTGAAGGACACTTCAGCTGCACAGCTTCAGCAGAGCCTTAACAAGTCATCAAAGGCTAGTGACATGTTAGACTCAAACACACTTGATTTCTTTACATTTATGCACACCGAAGACAGTGTCGCAGCCACAAACACTCAGTCACACGTCGAACTGCAAGGCCTGCAGTATTTGGAGGATACTGACCAAACACTCAGTTCACTTTGTCGTTATCCACTCATTTGTCAAATGTTTAGGTATGTTTTTGAATTTTTGCAAAAAGTAAGGTACTGTTGCCTGCAAATTAATCACTAAGCTTCATGTACTTGAGTCATCATTACTGTGTAAAGTTACATGGTAGATCGGCCTTTGATTCGGCTCAGACTGTCAACTGAGATAAATAAGTCATTAAATTTGAAACAAGTTAGATTTTATGTAATTATTAATGTATCTTGACAAGTTGACAGTTGACGATGTATAATATAGCCTATAGTCCTCCCTTATTTAAAGGCTTTCAGACTTAACGGTGTAGTCCCTACTCACTATAGTCAGTAAATTTCAAAGTAGTATTAAATTTTAAGTTGTTTAACTATTTATTTAGTTCAATTTGGGTGTACTTTGTGATGTTGCTTCAATTTAAGCGTCTGTCAATTTTTAATTTTGTTCAGGAAATATAACGTTGCATTGCCATCGTCAGCAGCAGTCGAACGTTTGTTTAGCACTGATGGTATGATTGCTTCAGCAAGAAGAAATCGTCTCCGACCTCCTCTGTTTGAAAGTTTGCTCCTACAGCGTGCCAATACTGGCCTTGGTTCGATCAAAAAAAATGAAACAGCATCTTCAGCAAGCGCCGGACCATCCGAACAGTCATAACTCATAATCAACAGTCTGCTAATTTGTGACTAAACCGTAACTAACTATTACAGTTACAGTACTCCTCAAATTTTCTTAGTTAAGAATTTTATCTAAGTTTGTTGTCAACTTGTAAGGCTAACTGACTTACACTGTTCTTGTGAGTTGTTCTCGTGTTCAACAGTTCAGGAATTATGCTAACTTTGCCGAGGAACTGACATTTGCGGTTGGTTTTTTAGTTTTTACTGGCCATAATGGACGATGGACTGTGTTGAATCTGCTGCTGTAGAAAACCTTAATACAATATTGTGATGCAATGCAAGAATCAATTTATTGACGTAAGGCAAAGTATTTTACGAAAGTATTTTCCAAAAAGTATTTTGAAAATACTATTTCATTTTGTATTATGCAAATACTTTTGTAAAGTATTTCATTTTGTTATTTTCAAAATACTTGTTTTGCACTATTTTATTTTCTATTTTGAAAATACTTTTGAAAAGTATTTTGCCCATCACTGCATAATAGTTTACATCATTGCTGCTTTGACACTTTGATGGGTATTTTTTTATTTCTATCTAAATTTGCCTAACCGATGTTTGTTTTGACCATGCATTTGGGAGATGCATTGTGTTTCTTTGTTATGTGTAAACTCCATTGTAGCTTGCCTGAGAGAACCTGTATGTGCAATGGACAGCTATCAAGGCCCGCATCGAAAAGTGCCAGACAATGACATTTTGGGTAATACTTAATTTAGCACAGTCTCAATAAATTGTATGACTCAGCAAATGATGTTTAACAGAATGCTATTGATATTTTTAGTTTTATGCAGGTGAATTCAGGTCACACATTATGTAACCCAGCCTATTAGTAGGACACATTTCCGCCATTATATAGTGCCAAATCAGTCGCCAAACCCGAGGGGATAGGCCTGCTTTCTAATACTTTGGCGCGTGATTGTATAATTTAAGACGCTGCATTAAATGTCTCCCGTGCCAGGGGAGCCCACAGATTGGGGGAAAGGAAGGAAATGCTTCTTAGAAAAGCCAGAGGGAAATTTCCTCCCGCTGAGTTTTGGTATCACATATTAGACAAGAGTAGCATATTCATTCAATAATGCTTGTGCAACACTATATCAAGCTGCTACAATTTTTTTTACAACTTCACCTACTATTAGGATCTGGTCTGATGACATTATACTGTGGAAAGTAAATGTGCAGACCAAAGGAATGCCTCTCAGGTCAAAAGGTCAGATATTTCCTCTATGTGCCGTTTCCTTTTTCGGGATATGACGCTAGCCATGGAGTGGATACATGGAAACCGCTGCCTTTTCCGCAGCCATGTCCAGGAGCCATGGCTCCTGGACATGGCTGCGGAAAAGGCAGCGGACATGCCAGACGATTATATCATACCGAAATGGCCTTAAAGCGCACCACAACATGCACTTAGAGGCCATGCATCGGGTATTAAAGCATGTCCATCTACAAGGCCGCAAGGCGAGAAGACTAGATAAAAGTATTCATGCTTTGCTGAAATATCTGCGGACAAAAATGAGTGACCGCCTAGTCAAGTTATATCGGGGTTAGTGGAATCCGCCATATTGGTGGGATCAGGAAGCGACATGACGCAATTAAAAACTTAAGTTCAGATCAATGTTCCCTCTAACGTGCGCGCGTGTGCGTGCGAATTTAAGTGGTAGCGCGCACGACATTTCTTGTTAGCACACGTTATTTTGCTCAGCGGGTATTGCGTGCGTTTCCCAAAAGAAGTATGATTTCGGTAGGTTAATTTGACCGAGGTTATTTATTTCTTTAGGCATGCGGCATTAGTCGTGGTTGTTTATTTATCCCAACGCGTTTGTTTTGCCCAATCAGTGTCGCTTATACCTGCTGATATTTGTGCGCATGCGCAGCCTGCAGGCTGCAGCTATAAATTTGCATAATAGCCGCTATTGTATGAACTTCGCCCATTGGGTTATTTGGGTCACGCGTTTCAAACGTGAGTCAATTTATCAAGAACACCGGGATCATTAGTGCATTTTGCTTGATAATTTTACTTAAATTTCAATGTCTAAACGAAAACTTTCCGAGCAAGGCGTAATGCCTAGGAAAAGAACAAGCACGCGGTTTAAGATGGAGTGGTTGGACGAATTTGTAGAAACTGCAATGCCGTCGTCAGGTAAAAATCAAACGGTTCCGCTGAAAGATGTTTTTAAATACTGCGAGGAATCCGATGCTGTTATTTGCATTGTTTGTGCAAAAGCGGATGCTCCCGGTGAATTTACAAAAGAAAAACGCTGGAACGAATGGAAGTTAGATTACTTAAAGCGACACCTGCTGCACAAAACTCACCTGGAATCAGTTGCAAAGGTGGGAAATATTAACAAAGGAGGTATTCTCAAGATGTTCGCAGAGTCAGCAAGCGACAGAGAACAGAGATTGGAGGTAGCTCAGCGGAAGATATCGAAGCCCGAACAGGTGAAAGTTCTTATTGATAATGTCATACTGGCTATTAAATTAAACACGTCAATGCTATCTGTTCAGGAAATTCATGCACACGTCGCAAAATACGTCCCATTACCAGAGAGCTGGCGGAGCAAGAATTATGCGTTCAAGTTTGTGGAGTCCATTAACATGGTTGTCAAAGCCCAGATTTTGACTGAAATAAAGAGCGCACGATTTCATACTCTGATTGCGGATGAGAGCACAGATGTATCCGTCACAAAAATGCTGATTTTATACATGAAATTCCGTCCAGTAGACATGAATATTTACAAAACAGTTTTCGCCGGAATCCTCAAGCTACAGGCATGTGATAGCACCTCAATTACAATGGCAATCAAGCAGTTCTATGCAGACTGTAATTTAGATTTACAGAAAATGGTAATGTTTACGTCCGACGGTGCTTCGGTAATGTTGGGCAAGCATAATGGCGTCGCTGCTCAGCTTCGTAGAGAAGTTCCACATGTGTTAGAACAACACTGTGTTGCGCATAGAGAAGACCTTGGCATAGATGACGCCTGGAAGAATGTGTCTTTGATGAAAGACATCGAGACATTGCTAAGGACTGTATATACACTCTTTAGTAAATCAACCGTGAAGCGACAGGAACTGGCAGAGCTGGCAAAAGTTACTGAAAGTGATGTTATTGCTTTCAGACCGTTAAATGAAGTTCGTTGGCTATCGCGTTATTTTGCAGTTAATGCAATGATAAGAAACTACACTGCACTGGAAGAGTACTGCCAGCAACAGGTCAGTGAAAATAATGATCCTATTAATAAGTATTGCTTGAAGCGGTTAAGAAATCCTCAGTATCACGTCGCACTTGCTGTTCTCCATGATGTTCTTGGACAATTAGCAGACCTCTGTAAACTATTTCAAAGAAGTTGTTTGTCGCCGGTCGAAGCACATCAATTAGTCAAAGCGAAAATTGCCAAGTTGCGCTCGTAGTACCTCGGCGAATGCGTACACTGGAGCGATGATACTAAAGATTTGTTAAACAAATATGAAGAAGTAGACGCAGCCTCGATAATCAGATTTATCGAACGTGTCTGTGACCACTTGGATTGCCGGTTCCCAGACGACGAGTTGCTAGATTGGAAGGTTTTTGAGTTATGTAATCTGACAGACGTTTGCAGCTATGAAAATGGGCAAACTGAGATTGCAAACCTAGCAGTTAAATACAGTAAGTTACTTGGTAAAACTGACAGTGATGAATACAAGAAGCAGACTTGCAAACAGTATCGAGACTTCAAGTTTATTGCTTGTGAGAAAGTTAAGGCGGGAATGATTACAAATTTCGACCACATAGTTTCTTACATCCTTGCTGAAGAAGAATTCAGTGAGTTAGCACAGATAGTCGATATATGCGCTTCCTTCCAGGCTTCCAGTGTCGATTGTGAACGCGGCTTCAGTCTCATGAATGCAACAAAGACAAAAATGCGTAACCGACTTCAAGTTGATCATCTGGACTGCCTTATAAGGATAAAGACTTTTTTAAATTCAGGTGAACATATCAACCTCGATCAAGTGTACACCCGTTGGCAACTAACTAAAGACAGACGTGAACAAATCTAGTAAATATAAGTTTTATCAAATCGCTTAATCGCTTTGTAACTTCTTAATTAGGTTTAGAACAACTTTCATTTTTGCCAACGATATATTGAAATAAGTACTGTTTAATTTCTTACGTTTATTATTGGTATACATAATAGGGCATAATCATATTAGCCTATCTGGATACTGATCCATTAGCCTAAACACTTGCTTACTTATGCACATGAGATATGTTAATATCATTATTCACTATGATATCTCGACACTTCAATGTTTTGAGGTTTATATATTACTTAAATGCGTGAATCTTGGTTGCCTCAGTAGTTTATTTCCTTAATTATACTGTGCAATGAATTTAAAACTAAAAATTGTACTTGCTTCTTTGTAACTGAGTAACTTGAAATAATATGTAATGGTTTTTGTTTTGAAAATAATTGATTGATTGATTGATTAATTGATATTGATACAAGCGCTCATGGTGAAACTATCATCGCTCACGAAAAATCTGGTGCGCTCACGGTCTCAAAAAATTAGAGGGAACATTGGTCCAGATATATGCTCATGCATTACTGAGGACAAGATATATACTGTCATTGGAAAGAATAATCTTGTTTATACAGTGCGTCAGTCAGATCCAGTATTGCATCACTACAGCACTTGAGCCTTGAAGTGTAATGAGTGCTGGGTATGTGTGCATTTGTTTTCATGCTCTTGTTTGGACAGCGGGCTTCGTCAAATGATTTGTAAGCACATCCATCTTGTTGTGACCACATTCCACCCCCTGATTGAAAATATAAAAACAAACCAAATTGATATACTTCCTAACTGTAGTGAGGAACAAGCCATAGAGTACGATATTGAATACAGTTCACATGATGTGTGTGAAATGGAAGTATTGGGACATCAAGTCGTACCATAAATCGCTGAGTCTCAGGCTATTTTCAATTGTCTAGAGAGTCAGCATGCAGATATTGATGTAGAACAACACCTTGAAATCTTTGATTCAACGTGTAGTTTTCTTAGATATACCATCCTACGTAACCCTCAAGTAGCTGAAATGACATCTAACCATTTAGTTCGACTTAAGGCGCTACAGCTTGCCATGATTAATAAGCCACAAGTAGCAGAGCAACCGCACCTACCAGTAGTACAAGTCCTGGAGCCGGCCAATAAGAAGGTAAAAACACAGAGAGCATTTAGGTCCCTCTTTAGGAGTAAGAAGAGAAATGCACAAGTCTCAGTGTGTAGGCCTTCAGCTCAAGAAAGTGAATTCCTCTTGCAGTCAATTGGTGGTAATGTCCCTATAGTTTCGACCCATCCATCACTTGAGCACGATTATGCTTGTGACACCAGAAGCCAAGTCATCAACTTTGAGCACTCATACAGCAGCAAGGATTGATGGGTTCTTCTTTCAACTTTCCCTTTTTCCATTTCACTACTTCTTACACATTGAGTCAAGTTGATGCATAATGCTATATAAACCTGGACATATGTAACTCACATAAGTACATTGTATGATTTTGATAAGTTGAGACCCATAAAGATTTGTGTATGTTTTTTCTATGTTTCTTAGTACTTTTATCTGAATGTGAAACAGATTTTTATTAAATTACGTCAATGCTGTTCCGGGATAAAGACGCCCAAATGTTGGGCAACTGGGGAATTGTTGCTCAGGAGAAATGTCATTTGACATTGTTGTACAAGTATACCGGCAATTTAACAGTTCAGTATTCATCTTATGCTGGACGAACAATAGCAAAATTGGTTAACCATTATAGATATTTAGAATTTGCAAGATATTCTGCTATTATAGAGGGATCTCATTTTTATTAATTATATCAATAGTAAACATTGATTAGATTGATCCGATGAAATAAAGTGTTTATTTTATGATAATAAAACCTCATAGAAGCTTTTTACTGGTATATGTATACACCAGCAATTTCTTGAAAATTTTATTAAAATACAATAAAATATGTAATAGAAATTTTTGGAATATGTTAGTTGCATATTTCTTACATGTCAGAATATACTTAACTCTTTATTTCTTATAGCAAAACTTGCTTGAAAGCATTTGTCTACATTCTTTTGTCTTGTATTTTCTCCTTAGTCAATATTATAATAGTCATTTATATAAAGGACACTATGTGTTACTTTACTGATAGCATTATCTTTTGCAGTTGGTACTTTTGTATGTGTCCTGTCCGATCCATTTATTTTTGCTCATCAAATCATCAGGTTATTATTTTAATTTTATATAGCTTCTGATTTTCATTAATTAAATAGAAGTATCGAACATTTGAACTATAGAAAAACTTCACAATGTTTCATTGTTTTATTATGAGCGCATTGTATTATAGTAGCATACACTTATTGTACATAGAGGTGTATTTCATTATCACACGTGTTGTGTTTTTGTTTTTAATTCAGTTTTATACACCTAACACTTAAGGAGCTGCATAGCTATGCTCTAGCTATGCCATGAAATGTTACTCTAACTGTCCATGCTTTGCAATTCATTTTAGTAAATCATACTTTGGTCTCTGTAAAGTTGCTTAGCTTTCTTTGTGTGTATAGACATAAATTTGCATGATAAACTCAGATGATTAATCAGTGATGAATTTTCAATTATATATAAAAGAGTTAGAGACAGATTCACTTATTAGATTGTTGTTGGATAATGGTGAAAAGGCATGTTTCTCACATTGGTTAGTGGCAGCAGTATTTAAACTTGAAAAGTTTGATACAGACTTCTTATTATCACTCTAATATACATTCACTTACCTTAATACCTACCTTCATATACAATGTATATCAAGATTTGATTTAATGTTTCTCTTTATTGTGCAGGGAGAAAATGATATATTACAATAGTGTTGTTATTAAATAGCAGTGTTTTCAGTGTCTATTCTTATCAATGTTCTCAGTTAGTTGATTTATAATGTTTTGAATTTTAATGTTTGGTCAAATGAAGCACGTTAATTCAATTACATTTTGTCCTTTTATTTTGTGGACAATTAGGAATTTACAAGTGTCCCTAATTGAACAACTATAGATATCTGCAATTTCCAGCTTTTCTGCTTATGTTTCCGCCAGTTGACCTATACATAGTTTTCTAATACTCTTTGGGTGTGTTGTGTGTTATGACTCACTTGGGGCAATACTTTTAGTACCTCTCATGCAGTGTGGCATTTCTTTCTCACTAAAACTTCCAGCAAATTTCTAAGTGCATTTTATTATTGTATCGCATACAAATGTAGTTGTCTTGTAAAGGTTATGCACACAAGAGAACAATTGATGTCCAATAGTAGGGTGGAAGCTCATGTAAATAATTTTCCAATGCTATTGCATTTCTTCCACCCCACTACTAGTGGGCCTATCAACCTAATGTCTTCACATTTCAATAATCCCTGTAGGGTATTTACTAGATCAAAACATATTGCTGTTAAAAAAGTTAAAAAGTTACTGCTCTTTTACTTCTTGACCTATCTGCCGCCTTTGATACTGTTGATCATTCTATTCTTCTTCATCGTCTTGAACATTGGTTTGGAATCTCTGACATTGCTTTACATTGGTTTTCTTCATATTTACATCCTCGCACTCAATCAGTGATAATAAATGAGAATCTCTCAATTCCCACTGATCTGTCTTGTGGTGTCCCTCAAGGCTCGGTTCTTGGACCTCTGTTATTTACTCTCTATACAACCCCCTTGGGTTCACTTCTTGATGAACATCAAGTGGCGTATCATCTTTATGCTGATGATACTCAAATTCTCATCTCTTTTGATCAATCTTCTTCAATCTCATCCCTTAAGACTCTATCCACTGTCTTTACTAATATTCAGTCATGGATGGATTCAAATAAGCTTCTTTTGAATTCATCAAAAACTGAGTTCTTGCTATTAGGTACTCCAGCTCAATTGACTAAATTTGAATCTCTGAAATCCGTAGTATTAGGAGATTCCACTGTTGTTCCTAGAGGTACTTCTGCTGCAACCTTGGTGTGATATTTGACTCTTCCTCTCTTTCACTAGTCACATAAATTCAGTCTGCAAAATTTCTCATTATCATATTCGGGACATCTATCGCATCAGACATCTCCTCCCTAAGCCTGTTCTTATTCAGTTAGCCAATGCATTGGTATCTAGTCGCCTAGATTATTGTAATTCCTTGCTTTTTGGCATCACAAATTCAAATATGCAGAAACTCCAGAGAGTACAAAATTCCTTAGTTAGAGTCATATCCAAAACTCCAAGATTCGAACATATAACTCCAACAAGACAGTCCCTACATTGGCTTCCCATCAAATTCCGAATTAATTATAAAATTTGTCTTTTGGTATTTAAAACCATATTATATAATGAACCCTATTACCTTAAGATGCGACTAATCCCTCGACCTATTACTCAATACACTAGGTATTCGGCAGGACTTTCATTTGTTGTTCCTTATTCTCGCACCGTCATTGGCACTAGTTGTTTCTCAGTGTGTGGCCCTAAGCTTTGGAATTCATTACCAATATCACTGCGTAAAACTAAAAATTTATCATCTTCTAGATCTGGTCTTAAAACTTACCTGTTTGACTTGGCTTATCCCCCTTAGATTGCTCCCCCGCTGTTCTGACTGATCTTCTGGATTGACCTGGCTCTAATTCTATTTGGATTTGGTGCGCCATCGGCTGATGCCCTGGGCATTATGATAGTGGCGCCATAGAAGTTTATTGATTGATTGATTGATAGTACCCTGGGAATTTCTACACAATTTAGCGTTTTGTTCTATTAATAGAGGCGACCTAGTTAAGCATCACATGATCAAATGAACCAATTAGAAGCGAGAATTTTGCTATAGTGTACTATTTTATTAGCATTTGCAAATATGCGATCGGGAAGAAATTAGGACACGACCGTTTTTCTGACCAGGTTGCGCCCATTTAAACAAGTGTAAGTAGGTCGGGCACTTTGCTACATTTTTACCATAAAGATTATCGTACGGCTTATACCGAAAAGAATTTCGAAAGACAAAAATCGTTTATCGGACTAGAAGTATAGAGGTAACTCACTTGTACCTTGTGCCCACAGTGGCACTGTCTGGCAGTCCTCCCTTTGCTAAATCGTAAATATTTCGCAATGAAAAGATGCGCATTTGTCGCATTTAAATGCTCGATGGCATTGATTTTGATGAGAGTTATCAGTTAAAACTAAATTAAATTATAAAATCTTTTTCTGAAATTCGCTCCATTCCATTTATCGATAGAAAGACTACACACACCGCACAGCGGAAGTCTCCATGTTACCACCTACGAATCTTCGATTTAAAAAGTCAAAACCATACCAAAGACTAGAATCGTGAGCTCGGAAATTTCCTGCGGAATTATTTCTAAATTCTCCGGAAAATAGTTGTACTTTTCCGAAAAAATTCCGGAAAAGTTTATTATTATTATTAGTATTATTATTATTATTTGTTTGCTGTCAAAAATTATTATTATTATTATTTACTGTGGCGAACCGGGCCTATCGAGGTTCCTACGCCTCCTCAACTCAAGATGGCTCCGCCCGGTTCGGCGCACACGGGGTTATGACTCACTCTAAGGCACGTGGTCGTCCGTCTTAGCTTTTTGGCTAAGATCTCAGGCTCTCTCGCTACCACCTGTCACTACGCGCACTTTACCTGCACTCCGTTCCTATATTCCACACTTAATCCCTCTCTCTATGTATCTTCTTTCCTCTCCCTTAACTCTCCGTGCACCTTACCTTTCACTATGCACCTTGCCTCTCGCCGTGCACCTTGCCTCTTACCGTGCACCTTGCCTCTCTCCGTGCACCTTAGCAATGCACCTCTCGCAATGCACCTTCGCACTGCACTTCTCTCAATGCACCTCCCGCAATGCACTTCTCTCAATGCACCTCTCGCAATGCACCTCTCTCAATGCACCTTCGCAATGCACCTCTCGCAATGCACCTCTCACCGTGCACTTAATCTCAAGGGTGCTTCCTTAACCTCAGGGTGCACTCTTCCTACGGGTGCATAGGGTGCATAGGGTGCATAGTGCACTATCCAAAACACATATACGCACCTTTCCCTTCTCTCTCTCACACGCCGCCTCGGCCATCGGTCCTGATCTGTGGCAGAACCGGCTATTTATACGATTTCTGTCGCATGCACTCATCCTGCTAGCTCACACTCATCACCGCTCTCTAATTGCTGCGCGCCATTCACTAATCGTCTACCACTCAGCCTGTCTTTCCTTTATGCAATCTATTATTATTATATTGGGCCTGACTACCTATGCGGGCGGCTAACTGTCAAAGGATTAAGCTCATGAATTATTAATGGCTCACTTGCGTCTATTGCTACTAAGGGTTCTATGCTATTATCTAAATTCGCTACATTACTATCTATTACTATTACTACTATCATTCTTTTTTATTATCATTACTATTTATTACTATTAATTTGATAGAATGCCTCTTTCTCCATTGCTATTCTCCTTTTCACTTCCTCCTTGCATATTGCATCTTCTATTATGAGACTCCCCAGGTAGCAGAATTTCTGAACTTATTCTATTCTTTATCCATAAATCATGATCAAAGAAAAGAACTGATGAGAGGAGGACTAGACAGAAACTTGAAGAAAAGACTTATCAAAACACTTATATGGAGCGTGACACTTTATGGATCGGAAACATGGACTCGAAGAAAAGAGGAAATAACAATACTAGAGGCCTTTGAAATGTGGATATGGAGAAAAATGGAGATCAGCTGAACAGAACATAAGACAAACGAGGAAGTGCTGAAACAGGTGGAGGAAAAGAAAGAGATGATCAACACAATAATAAAAAGACAAAAGACCTGGATGTGACCTATAATGAGAGGAGACTCACTCCTAAGGGAAATAATAAGACAACTAGAGAGGAAAAGACCAAAGGAAGACCACGAGAGATGCTACTTGACTGGATGATGGAAAAGGACTATAGACTTAAAGGAGAAAGCTATGAACAGGAATGAATGGCGAAATTGGAATACAAAACCTGCCTAATGGCAGAATACTACGAAGAAGACTATATTCATTTGTTAACAACTGTCAGAATTGTAGTGCTATATAATGTTTTTATGGACATGCGCGCGGATCTTCCGGTTGAATGGCTGCAAGGAACTGTTCTCAACTTCTCATGCGCTGCGATTGTAAAACTCTATCCGATCAATCTGACGTTTGTTGTTGTAATAAAACTTGATAATTTCAAGTTATAGGTGATAACTAAAATTAAACAAATTATTAAACTAAAAAAACTAAAAGCTAAAATTGTAGAGTCAGTAGCGGCAAAAATAATACTTTTATTCATTTTTTCTCGTAATGTCACCTAATTTTACTGATATGAGCGCTAATTAACAGCATACATGAACTTACAGTAGTAGTCATAAGTAGGCTAATTTCCACAGCATTTAATTCATGAAATTTCATATCATGATCAACTTATAAATCGTTGTTACTTTTTTATAGAGAATATGTATGGATTAGTTGCTAAGGCACCTTGGTAACAGATTTTGGCGATTCATGTAATAATTACGTTTTTGCTGATATGTGCCAAAAATAGAATAAAATTTCGTATTCTTAGCTTACTTTTGTCCACTGCTGTATGTTAACCTCTAACGATATGTATGCTAGGAAGTTTCAGGCATTTTCAGGAAATTTCCGAAATAATTCCGAGCGTTCTATTTTTCCGGAAAAGTTACAACTCTACCAAAGACAAATACCGTGATTCAAATTGACTTAAAGGACGCACTGCAGGGTTACTCAAAGGTTAGTGTTGGCGTGACGGTCTGGACATTTGTCCCGAGACACGACCGGGATCCGGGCGACAAACAAAAGGTTCGAGTTCATTTATGTTGACAAGTGACAAATCGCCGTGTCATATCCCCAGCACTTTGAATCTAAAATGAAACACTACATAACGAATAATAATTAATTTGTTCTACCTCTTTGACTCTGCATTTTTGCAACAATAAAGCCTGCCTTACTGCCTGGACATGTGAAGGCCACTAGAAGCGCCAACGGGGCTTGAACCACGCTCCGTCAGCCTATTACGCTCCGGCGCATTATCCAATTCTTCCTTGTTCCGCCCAAGTAGAAAATTTAATTTCTTTTTCTCTCTATTTTAAACTTATATTCAAATTCAATTTCTTTAATGTTCCACAGATTTAAGCTTTGCACACAAATGCTTAGAATATTTCAAAAAGCCCCAAAACTAGACCCTAATAGCTTACAACCTTATACAGGCTTATAACGTAGGCTACGTGTGAACATTGCCGGATTTAGGACAAATGATACCCTGTGCTAGTTAGCTTATGAGGCCCCTTGTGTTGGTCCTGAAGGAATAGGCCCGGTAGGTCTATGCAGTGGCGGCTCCAGGATTTGGCAAGTGGGGGGCCGTTGGGGTGGCAGCTTCTAATCATATAGGGCCAACCATTTGTTGTTAGGTATGTAGGTAGTTAAAAAGGACCGGCTCTTGCTCTTAGGACCGGTTAACCGTTAACAACCTTAAAGAATATCAAAAGGGCTCCTTACAATGGGTTTGGGAAGGATGAAAAACTATGGAGATAGACAACTCGGGGGTGTCCCATAATTCCAGGGGGTGTCCATGTCAAGTGTTGAGTCTTGTAAGGTTAGTTTTTCGTAGTATAATCCTAGTCCTACACTCATCATTACGGAATAATTTGCGCAGATGTTGTAGGCCTATTAAGCCTATCTGAAGTGCTTACAGTTGGTTCAGGGTCTTCGATATTCAGCTTACGACGTTTAACAACAAACTTGTCCATTAATGTATGGATGGTGAAATGCTGTTGTCTGTTGAACGCTGAAGCTGTGAGATTGTTTCCGCGATTTATACGAACACAGTGAAGCTCTAACTGATCTGTTTCGATCGGGACCCGATCTCGACTCTCTCTCTCTCTCTCTCTCTCTCTCGATGAAACACTCTCTGCGTCCTCTACTGCTTCCCTGGTGCCCCCCGCTCATCCTGGCACCCTTTGCTGCCCTTCGGCTTTTCGACCACCATCTCTCCCACTTCATTCGTCCAAGTGCCTCCCTCCGTCTTTTAATCTAAAGTCAACTGATACACATGTTATTACTGTGTTTGACATCTTCGGGTTAAATGTGTGTATATGACATACCTGTCTGATCTTGCGTCTAGGTCCTACGACGAAGCTTTGTGTATGGCGGACGAGGACGACTGCACTCTTCCACTGCACATCGCCTCCTCTGCTCCACGTACTGATCAGAAGAATGTTTATGTTCCCAGATCACCAACTGCTCTTACTCAGCATCGACCATTTGCAGTGACTGGACTTTCCCTCTGGAATGCCTTGAACCCTTCTATTCTGGCCTCAGTTCTTACCTCCTCGCTCTGTTCACTGCGAAAGCTAAAGTCACACTACTTTACCATGCAACTCCAATGCCAGGAGCGCCAGAAGTTCAGAGCTCTCAGTGGCAGTCTTCCTCCATTCTTGTCACGTTTCCAAACCACTGTAGTCTTCTCCTTCGGAGTTTGTCTATTGCTGTGTCCGTCATATTCGTTCTTTTTCTGGTTACTTCGTTCCTGATCTTATCTCTTCTTGTTATGGTTATGGAGCGTTGACAACTTCTATAGCGCCGTAGCATGACGAAGGCCAAAGTCAAAGGCGCTGTCAACAACGCTGACCAATCAACATGGAACGGAAGATGTTGGTCTTGAGGGAAAGTCCGCTCGGGTGGCACGAAAGAGATTGCCGCCATGTCGAAATGATCGGTCAGTGATCCCTTCAGAAGGCGGTCTTCCGCAAAAAGACGTTCCGTCAAAGAGTCAGAGAAAACGCAGAAAGGATTTTGAAGGACCGCATGGATGCTGAAAAATTCTTCGCGTGGCGAAAATCAGGCGGCGAATCCTTGAGGGCGGTCGTCTGCGAGACAGTAATCCATCGCCGAACTAGACGGGAACCGACTGAAGATAGAATTCCGCGCGTGAACCGGAACAGTCTTTGCCCTTTATAGCCTGTAGACTCCGTCGACGGGCTGGTGGCTTGGATAAAATGGCGGGTCAACCACGCCGACACGGACGACATGAATCCGATTCATTCAGCGCAGAGAAACGCAAAGACGATCGCCGATCGCTTCGAAAACGACGGCTAGGCGACAATCCACGCGATTAGCGCAAAGAAATAAGTGCAGGACGTCGGTAAAACGCCAAGAACGGCGATTTTCCGAAGCACGTACAAACACGTGCGAGCAGCCAAATGGCGCTATCGGAAGATCTACAGGAAGCAGTGGCGGCTCTAGGATTTGGCAAGTGGGGGGCCGTTGGGGTGGCAACTTTTAATCATGGGGGGGCCAACCATTTGTTGTTTAATGTATGTAGCATTAAGTATAGGGTCCCAACTGGGGCCACTGGGGGCCAGGCTCTCATTAGGGGGCATGGGCCCCGGTGGAGCCGCCACTGACAGGAAGATCTTGTAATTCCTAACATTCTTCTTAAGCATGCCATTTTAAAAGTAAGTATCTTCAAGAAGAGTAGGGCCTACAAATCGCTTTCCTACTCAGAATCAGCGATGGGTCGAGGCTAAATATAACTGTCATAGAAAGAGGGGAGTTTCGGGTGACCTCTATGAGATCAGGTACAATAATCAATGATGATGATGATGATGATGATGATGATGATGATGATGATGATGATGATGATGATGATGATGATGATGATGATGATGATGATGATGATGATGATAATAATAATAATAATAATCACCACCATCATCATTATCATCATCGAATTTCTATAGCGTCTTTTAATATATAATAGTCTTGACAGAAGTCGATGGTCGCTCCTTGGTTGAATCGTAATTGGCCATTGTCGAATCCAATAATTTACATGTAAGTCCAATTTTTTCCGGTACCCGTTATGGCATATAGGCAAATAGAGAGCAGGTACATTTTGAGTCATGATCGAAATTTCGTAAGAGACTCAGCCTTACAATTAGGTTCAATTGGCCTCTTTGACGAAGCGAGAATCGGTTTCAAATAGACGATGAATAGCGGTTAAATAATAAATAGACTGAATATATTTATTTTAATGAGGCTAAGATGTATTGTATTCATGAGCAATTAACTTAATCTGCATTTAATTTCGATAAATCGGCGAGTCACCAAAAATAAAACTCTGGCCTTACAACTAATTATGCTCTGCAACCAATGGATGACAAGTTCTGGTTCCGGTTGTCTTCCAGTTGCCAGCGCGTGTCAGTGTGTCTTGGATTGTTGCCGTTCTTGGCACTTACTGATGTCCCACGCTTGGATTTTGTGCCAATCGCGAGGATTGGTTGTGATGGAAAGTGGAAAAGTTTAGACCCTTATCTGGACGTCATGCTTACTGTAATTTTCCGTGCGGCCAATATAAACCACGAAACGCAAGTGGTCCTCGTGGCGTGTCATGTAAGACGGCGATGACAGGGAGTGCCGCTGTCATTCCCCATCAGCCTCTTTATTCTCTGTGAACCGAATGTAACGGCGTCGGTCGCCGCCAGCAGCAGCCGTCTCTTGAGAGTGTCACATGACCTGACAACAGTTGACGCCACCTTTCTTCGCCAGGAACGGCGGAAGAACGACGTCCGGAGGTGGAATGTCGATGTCACCGGTCAGGTAAAGACGCAGGACGAGCAGCCAGAATTCCTTCTGCTCTCCGCGATTCCAGGTGTACGTTATCTCGTGATTTCCGTATTGATTTCCGGAAAACATTCTCACCGGAACGGTTTCAGCGGATATGACCCGAAGATCTAAACGGAAAGGTCACAGTTAGGTCTGTTGGTAGAAACGGTTGTTTACATAATTATAAAATATCAAACTATCATTATCTACTAGACCGAATGGTACAGGCAAAAGGCGTCTATGGCGGTCATGCCCATGGTATAGGAACGAAATCGCATTAAAATAGTTAGCGTTCAGTTAGGTCAGATCTTGTGCCCAAGTATGCCTATACGTCATTCAGTCTAACTCAACTGCTGTGATTATTCAGAACATTCACATTTTCGGAAAAGTTGCAGAGAAGATGAATGCTGAGGTAATTTACACAGAGATTGAAAAAGCATCCATTGTACTTGGACGCTTCTCTTCTATTCTGAACCGAAAATATTTCATTATTCATTAAAAGTAATGGATACTAATCAGCAGCATATCTGCAGACGTACTCTTTTACTCCCTAGGATAGATTCCACACACCTGAAGACCTTTAGGTGCCTGGATTAGTTTTTTTATCCATAAGGTAGACTTTACCGCTGTTGTTGCTCACCTGGATTGGTCTTATTGAGCCAAGCCATCGCCCTTTTCATCGTCTCGGAGAATCTCTCGAACAGAGGGATTCCGATGATGCCACCGGAGCTGATCATGATGGGTTCAAAGGTCACGTAGTTCGGCAGGAGAAGGGGTTGTGGCGGAAGGGTGCGGTCGTCGAACGGTCGAACGAAGCAGATGCGAAGGATGCGCAGGTATTTGGTCGTGTATCGACCGGATTCGACGAAGAACGATCTCTGCGTGTCCATCTCCTCAGTCTCTAAAGAGAATCAAAGCGGACGACGCAAATCGAAAGTAAGTGAACGCAGATATGTCCATGATTCCATTTTTTAGAACCCAACCCAATCCATCAAATCTCAAACCCAACCCAACCCATGCCGGCAATGGGGTTACTTGAACCAACCAAACCAAACCCACCGTAATACATTACAATTTCTTAAACCATTACTTATTTTCTGACCCAACACAACCCACCATAAATATGGAAAACTCTAACCAAACTCAAGAGTTGACGCAACGCACGGACATATCCGAGTGAACGACCAATTATTATGAACATTTTCATGTGTTAGTCAGCAGAAATATTAATATTTCCAGGACGATGCCAAGCATTATTGCAACGTTTTTTCTCATCTGCGCAAATATAGTGGATCCGGCCAAGATGCACTTCTGTGGCGCCTTCAACATCTCAATTAAAAAGTCTGACGATCAAAAAATGAAAAAGGTCCTCGGACCGATTGGCATCTAAATCGCGTCAAAACTATCAGCAGATAACATGAATTTCCACATTATTTTTGTGTTTTTTTCAACACAAAAGTATCCAGCTGCACATTTGAATAATGCCTGGAGGGTGCAACATTCTATCTGCCTGAAACCAATTGGCTTGCTTGCTTGACGAGGTGTTTTGGCTTGTAGACTTATAAACTAAAAAATGTCGATGTGACCCCCAATGCCAGAACTCTGACTACGCCACTGATTAGACTTGATGCTAACTATTCAGTATCTTCATCGAAATAAAGACGCGATAAGGTTGGGAATTTAAAACACATTCTAACAAACCGACATTTAACAATGAAAACAAGGATTAGGGTTCTGGAATGCTATGTTTGGCCAGTCATGTTATGTGGTGCAGAAATGTGGACTATCTCTGAAGTCATGAAGAAAAAGCTTGAAACTGCAGAGATGTGGCTCTTAAGGAAAATGTTGAAAATATCTTGGACTGAAAAGAAAACAAATGAATTAGTACTCGAAATGGCAGGTACACCAAGAAAATTGATATCTACAATACGTAAAGGACAACTTCAATTTTTGGACATATAATGAGGAAGAATGGGAAAAAACCTGGTAACTACTGGAAAAGTCGAAGGCAAAAGATCAAGAGGAAGACAAAGAATGACGTATATCAGCAGCTTACTGACTGATGTAAAGGGTGTGACTACAGAATTAGAACTCATACAAGCAACACACAACAGAGAGAAATGGAAGTCCATAGTCGTCAACGTAGAAATACACGACACCTGAAGAAGAAGAAGAAGAAGAAGAAGAAGACGAAGAAGACGAAGAAGAAGAAGGTTGGAGGAACAGAAAAATTTAGAAAGTGTATTCAAGGGAACTTTATTAGGCCCGTCTTCATGTGTTGGAAATTGGGCACTGTGCCCGGCGCATCTAAGGGGTCCCGCGCGCTCCATAAGGGACCCCGCGCGCTCCAGCCTTTTTATGTTTTGACCTTTTTGACCTCTTTTTGCTTATCATACTGCTAGATGATAAATTAATTGAAAGATCAAGCACCAGAAAACGCGATGACCTTTCTTCTCGTCAACTTTTTTGGGCATCGGAAAAAAACGTTTTTTCATCCCGCCGGGGCCCCTCAGGCCACCAGGTGCCAGGGGCTTCACACTGGCAAAAGACGGGCCTGAACTTTCTGGAACTTACACGTGGGTGTTAAGAGAATTTAATCTTTCGATTGCTCAAAGAACTAACTCCTCAAATGGGATTGAGAATTTTGAGTTTCAGCTGTTCGATCCTTCACCTGGATTTAGAAAACCTTTGGGTGGGGGAGTCTGAACGATGATTCTGTTTTTCAAATATCGATCACTGCTTTCGCCCAAAATATAACTAAACAATGTAATTGATTTCGAAGCGCAAAGACGTCACATAAAATGCATTACAACCTAAAGACATGAAACCTAAAAACCTAAGATCAAGCGGAGATCAATTTCGTTTTTGTTTCAAGATGAAAATATCTTCTTTCCGTTATTCGCACCGTTGTCGTGTTTGAGTTTGTAGTCGATCGATTGGATGTTTGTGATGCGGATATGTTGCTGCTGCTGGACCCAAGTCGCTGCTTTGGTGAAGACGTCTTCGAAACACTCGAAAGACGGAACTGCGAACTGAGACCCAGGATCAATGTTACTCGGAACAAAATCTGCGCAGCCTAAAAGAAGGCAAAATGCTACACTGATATTAATAGTCATTTAGTTTAGTCATTTAGTTTAGCCATTTAGTTTAGTCATTTAGTTTAGTCATTTAGTTTAGTCATTTAGTTTAGTTAGTTGCAGTTGTTTTCACAAGGCTAACTTAGCCTCCTAAACCACTCGAAATCAAGTCGTTATTATTACGTCTATAATGGCATACAGTTATAAGAATTTGCAAATGCTCTATTTGTCCAACTGTAGACAACAGGCCCGTCTTAATGCCTACGTGTCGGAAATTTGGCACTGTGCCCGGGGCCCCACGCGTCCCCATAAGGGGCCCCACGCGCTCCAGCCTTTCTACATGTATGTTTTGTCCTTTTTTGAAACCTCTTGCTTATCATATTGCTGTATCATCTATATCATATCATATATTTAGTATAAGGCTAAATGGCAATGAAATCAAACAATAGGCACAGTTCAAATACTTAGGCAGTATGATAACCAGTGATGGGAAATGTGAGAAAGACATAACATCAAGAATAGGATTAGCCAAGGCAGCATTATTCTGGGAACTCAGAACGATACTTACAAATAGGCACATCTCTTACGAGACACGATTAAGAGTGTTCAAATGCTATAATTGGTCAGTAGTCTTGTATGGAGCAGAGACATGGACTATATCCAAGGCCATGCAGAAGAAATTGGAAGCCACAGAAATGCGGTTTTTACAAAGGATGCTGAAGATTTCATGGACGGAAAAGAAAACCAATGAAGAGATCTTGAATGAAATTGAAATTAAAAAGAAGTCTGATGGTAACCATTAAAAATACAGCTTTCCTTCTTTGGACACATAATGAGGAATGAAGGCCTGGAGCATTTGGCAATAACCGGAAAAGTGGAGGGGGAAAGAGCAAAAGGAAGGCAGAGAAACACCTATGTAGACTCCCTATGAGAAGGAATTGAGGGAGTAAAGAACATTATCGAATTAATAAGAGGATGTCAAGATCGAACAAAGTGGAAATCCATGGTCGCTAACGTAGAAATACATAGCACCTAAATAATGAAGAATTGCTGGGGGATAAATTTATTTGAAAGATCAGGCACCAAAACACGTGATTACCTTTTCTTTCTCGTCAACTTTTCAAGCATCAAAAAAGCAAACGTTTTTTCACCACCACCACCCCCCCCCCTCACCGCCGGGGCCCCTCAGGCGCCAGGTGCCAGGGGCCTCACACCGACAAAAGACGTGCCTGGTATACATTGATGACGCAGAAGATGGCAAATTGCAGCTAATTGCTCAGCACTGATGTCAACTGTCTCCGCATTTGTCAGCACCTTTCATCAGCTCTCAATGCTTGCAGTTATTAATCGTTAACAGGTCAATTAATTGCAAAATTGAAGCATGCAGAGACCCTAGCGTCTAATCACTTTCATGCAGTATTCTATCCAGACTCCAGGGCTTTGGAGGAGAAATTGACTTGGCTGGAGGGAAAGAGACAGTAAAATGCAGTGCCGGGATTTGAGGGGATCTTTGTGGCTGGGGGATCTCCCCCTAGCAGGCTTGGATAAAACACTGCTTTCATATAGGCCTAACTGTGAACGACGTATCACAAATTAAAATCTGTTTAAGCAAAAATCAACAAGTGCAAAGTGATTTGCATCGTTTTTTACGATGCGTTTTCCGAAACAGATTTGGCTACGACTATTCAAGACGCTAGAACTATTTCTAATCGTCTTTGCTAAAGAGAATTAATTCTCGTATACATTTGTTTGATCTTTCTGTCAGTATAAGAACAATCTTATTGGTGCAAATGTCATATGAAACAAATTCTCTGATCAATCGAAGAAGCAGAGAGAGAGATAGAGATATATAGAGAGACAGACAGACAGACAGAGCCAGACAGACAGAGAGGGAGGGAAGGAAGGAGGGTGGGAGGTATGGAGCGAGGGAGGGAGGTGGGAGAGAAAGAGGAAGGGAGAGAAACAGAGAGGAACACAAGAGAGAGAGAGAGAGAGAGAGAAAGAGAGGGAGAGAGAGAGCAAAGTTCAATTACCGATTTCTTCGTAGGCAGGTGGACAGAGTTCAAAGAAGACCCGGATGACAACGAGGAATGACAGATTGAACTTGACACTCTCCACCCAACACGATTCGTCCGGATCGACCCCCAGACCCCACTCGTGAAATTTCATCTCCTGAGATTCGATGTTCAAAATTCGACCTAAAATTATAAAATCATATCATATAAACATCAATGTTCAATAATGCTGCGCTTCATATGTAGTGTGTGTGTAGATCTCCATAATATTATTTATTTTGTGCTTAAAATGGCTGCAAGCCAAACGATTATGTTCGCAAATTTCATATTTTTTATTGGAAATAGAATTTACATTCGAAAAAACCGACGCAGAGAGAAACTTCGTGACGTCTCAAAAGTAACTATGCTAATGCATTAATGATATAATTACGGGAAATCTTTGCAGATATTAGTGGACAATAAAGAGAATATAGGCCTAATTACTGACAAGAAAGAGCTTCTTATAACAGAAGAGCTCAACTCAGAATTATCTCAGTCAATGTGTCACTGTGGGTTTGCAGTGCACCATAATTTGCAGAGAATTTTCTTAGTTACATCGAATCATTCTGACATCCGCTACCTTCTTACTACCAGCGTAAACAAGAAATTCCAGAAAATCTTAATCTACTTCTAATAAAAGCAGAAGACTTTACGGGGCTATTTAAAAATGACTGGATGGAAATTTGCGAACATTCTCAAATATCTTAATTGACAGTCGTAAAATCGATTGATTTTAAAAGTTTTATCTAATCTAACTTTACTTAATCGTCCATTTCGAAAGCGCAATTCAACAAATAGTGTCCAGTGGCGTCTCGCAGCAATTTTGGAGGATGCCCATCAGTGGCGGCTCCAGGATTTGGCAAGTGGGGGGCCGTTGGGGTGGCAACTTCTAATCATGGGGGAACCATTTGTTGTTAGGTATGTAGTATTAAGTATAGGGTCCCAACAGGGGGCCACTAGGGGGCAAGCGCTCAATAGAGAGGCACAGGCCCCCGGGGGCCCCCTGTGGAGCCGACGTCCTGATATAAATTTTACTGATGCATGACAGTTCGGTCTCAAAGTGTCCTTTAGCACTTTAAAAAGTAAGTCTGTCTTTAGTAATTTGGAGTTGGGTGTAGTACTAGTATGCCCACACGCAAAAGCAACAATTATAAACGATATATATATATATATATAATTATATATATATATATAATTATTACCCTTATCGCGCAATGCTATGAAATTTTTTAGACATAACAAGATTTCTGGGGATGCATGGGCATCCGTGGGCTTCCATTAAGCGAGGCCTCTGACAGTGTCCACACAGAATTGACTCCTTCACCTAGAAGCCGAAGCCCAGTCGATTTGATCCACTTTGAACACCCTCTCTGCAGCATCTCCACACATTTGAATCTACTGTAGCTGTATCAATTATATATTGGACAGAGTAAAAGCGTTTTGTTGCATCTCATACAAGTCACCTGAACTGTCCGTAAGAACCGATGCATGTACCTGGTGCTCGAAACTAGCGCCATATCTGTTAATAATTCGAGTACGAGGTGTGGAACCAGGATGCGATTTGTGACCTGGAGCAGTGGGGGGATATGTCGAGCTTGGGGATGTAGTTGTTGGGGAAGTGTAGCAGTGGGGATGTAGTGGTGGGGATGTAGTGGTGGGGATGTAGTGGTGGGAGATGTAGCAGTAGGGGGATGCAGTTGGTCAGTGGGGGGAATCCCTCCTTCCCCCTACAAATCGCGCCCTGTGTGGAACATAAACTGATCGTGAATATTGCTAGTAACTTAACATTGTTGATAGCGTCATCGTCAAGTGAGTCGTCTTGAGGAAAACGCATCAACGGGAGATCACGAAGGGAACCGCGTTGGTGTTGTTCTGATGCAGTGGTATTAATGAGGGCATATTCCTAATTTCCATTCAGAAGCAGGAGGCAGTTAATAATGCACTCCTGTCTACCTAGTGCCGCGATTTTACATTCCGCCATTTTGTCCGGATTGCCGGAATAAATTTATCCAGCGCAGCAGCGTCTGTTGGCTTTTATCACTCAACGTCATTGTTCAATAGTGAAAGCCACACAGCGATAAATCAAAGAATGGCTGAGGCCGCCTTTCCTTACGGAATCCAAGTTGATCCAAAGTGTCGTTAGGACCAGTCCTTTAGAAAATGAACAAGAACTACTAGCACATTTATGTCGAATTTCATAAATGAATGCTTTCAATCGAAACTGATACACTTAAATGTTTTCATTGGCAGACAGCAACTTGAGATAATTTATGTGACAAACGTCTTCTCAAAAGTTCCACAAAATGTGAATTGATCCTGTATTGAAAGAGACAATGATTTGACGAAGAACGAAGTCTTGCTGAATGCACTGATGTACCATCGAAGACGACGTCACTTCCCTGCAGTGATATGATGTCGCGAGACAGTCTCGAGACGAGACAATGTCTCGAGACAGTATTCTTAATGTCTTGGTCTTGGTCTCGTTCTTGCGACCTAAGTGTCTTTGGTCTTGGTTTTGAGGGTCAGTTTCTCGGTCTTGGCTTTGGTCTCGCCCTTACTGTCTTGGTATCGTCCTTTAAGACCAAGACAGTTGGATTTTTCTCTTTTGCAGTCAAGCTTATTGACCATCTAAAGCTTCTCGAGGACATGCCTTCGAGTAGAAGCAACTTGCAGCATAAGTCTGTTTTATCAGAAGAGTCATTACACGAACCCCAGCACTAGCAGTTCCTCCACATCACCAGACATCAGCGACAAAACTGGAATTCCACCCACGAAGCGTCAACGTCTTTCAAACCTTTTCGGTCACAAACAAGTTCTAAACTGTCCGTGTCCACAGGTTTCCTCAGCATCGCTAGAAAGCCAGCTGTTAAAGTACTTGGATCCGATCAGTCGAGAGGATTTTGACCCGGATGATCCAGAGCATTTGCACTACCACGGTTCAGCGGACTGTGACCACTGATTCCCAGGCTGTGATGCGTAGACCTACCTGCCATTTCTGGACCAATCGAGCGTATTTTCTCTCAGAGTGACATCATAATGAGAGAACACGCGTCAAAGATGACCGATGAACTACTGGAAGCACTGACGTTGCTGAAATGCAGTGCTCAATTGTGACCATAGACTTCGATGACTGCATACAACTGTTCTGCCTGTTGTCTTGATGTTTACGATTACTGTTTTGGTCTTGCCACTTACTGTCTTGGTTCCATCCCTGCTTCCTGTATGCGCTTCTCTGGGGCTTAGGACCAGAGTACGGCTTGAATCAGACCAGCGCGGGGTATTTAATTGTTTCATGTTATGCTAAATAGATTTTTAAAATAGTCTAATGACAGCACGAAACTACATCCTTGCTATGCATGGAGTGGACCAGTGGTCGGGGGGGGGGGGTGGTAGTCAGTAACCAGTGATTTATCTATTCCCCCCTACAAATGCGACAGTGTTTGATTAGGTCGTCCCTCAAGAAGTCATTGGATTTCACCTGCGCCAGCGCCACGCCCTAAATCCCTCAGGCTTTACCTGCGCTTTTGAGATCGTTCGTTCCCTTCACTGAGACCGAATGCAGGTTGAAGACATACCTTGTACAAGTAAGTAAGATTGATACAACAGAAGGTTTTTCTCTGAGAGTTGCATTTGAGAAATTTTGTCGACTTTCTTTGAAATTCTTAACTACCTCTTCATTCCGTTTGACCGAATCGGTGTAGACACCTTTGTGATTTTCAATGTCGGTTGATATTTGATTTGATTAAGAAACTAAATTATTGGCTCTTAAATCAGCATTCTATTCTAAACTACTCTGTACTTCAGTACTTCTGCTGTTGACGCTGTCGCTTTTATGAAAAACAGTGCAATTGCAAAAGAACGACAGCAAAAACTCTTTCGTAGGATACATTGTGCTTCTGGCTTCCTTTTCTTGAATTTGATGACCGTTATCGGTTCCACATTCGTAGGTATGTTTGCCATTTCATCCGCCTCTGGTCGTGTCAATATGGAGAACACACTCTGGCGACATATCTCAGTGTGAGGATCGGCATTCGACTGCGGCGGCGTCGTCCTATACAGGCCTAAGCCATTTTGCCATCGGCTGTTTATGGATATTCGTAAAAAGCATCGACTCGTTTATACATGAGACCAATACAATACTGGACCGTATGCTTCGCGAATAATCTGACTGAGATTTAGCACTACGATGCAAATGACCGCTATTTCCATTGACATTTCAGCCGAAGATGTATCGGTGCGTTTGGACTTCGCGTTACTCTGGAGCCTTGATTAATATCCGGCAAAATGCGAAAATAAAAAAATAGGAATGGCCAAAACAGCATTTGCGACTCTAAAACACATGCTAACAAACAGGCCTATTTAGCAATGAAAACAGGGATTAGGGTTCTGGAATGTTATGTTTGGCCAGTAATGTCACATGAAGCTGAAACTTGGACTATCTCTAACGTAAAGAGGAACAAACGTGAAGCTGCCGAGATGTGGCTCTTAAGAAAAGCGCTGAAAATATCTTGGGCCGAAAAGAAAACAAATGAATTAGTATTCGAGATGGCTATCACACAACGGATACTGCTATCTACAATACGGAAAAACCGCTTCACTTTTGCGGACATATAAAGAGGAAGAATGGTATGTAAAACCTGGTAATCACTGGAAGAGTCAAAGGCAAAAGATCAAGAGGAAGACAAAGAATGACGTATGTCAGTAGTTTACTGACTGATGTAAAGGGGTAACCAGTAACCACGTGTAATTAGAACTCATACATATCTACAAACAACAGAGAGAATTGGAAGTAAACTGTCGCCAACTGAAGGAGAAGATGCGACAGATTCGCTTGATCTTTGGTTTGAGTCAGACCAGTGGGGGTGGTGTGCTTAATTGTTTCCTGTTGTGCTAAATATTCACCGATCGCACTTCTAATCTAAATCTAATCTAATCTTAAACTTCTATAGCGCCACTTTCATAATGCACAGAAGCATCAACCGATGGCACACCAAATCCAAATCACTAAAGATCCAGGTCAAATCCAGGGTATCCGGCCGGACAAACGGGTGACAGTCACTTGATACTGTCAACTGTATGTCTCTATGTCTCTATGAAACGAGTGTCGAGGCAATTCGAAGACAAACGCATCGATTATTCTTTTCTGTGAGTAGAACTGAATTTCGCGGGGCGAGACAAAGACCAGTGAAATAGTCTACATCCAGTCTGGTATTAATTCTCCAGCACTGACACTACAGAGGATATAACACACAAGGAACCCTCAACTCTTTACTCTTTACACAAATAGACTGTGTTGATGATGGGTTGTTAGGGTTACCAGACGTCCTTAAATGATAAGGACAGTCCTTAAATTCCGTTGCCCCGTCCTTAAGGGCGTTTGTCCTTAATAAGGACACAAAATTCTTTCCAACTGATCTGGTAACCCTATGGGTTGTATATTTCGGAACTTTCTCAGGATGCTCAGGACCACCCTCCTAAGGCCTTTTTAAACCCCTGGAGAGGATCAAACCATTCAGTGAAACCATTTCAGAAACCATTCCTCTTTTCATCGAGCTAAGATTGTGTGCGTCTGTTCCATTCTCGGCAATTCTCCATTCTTAATTCTTCATTCTCGATTTTTTTAAAAGTTGATTTTGGCCTAAATTGGCTACAAATGAGTCGATGGAAAGAGTTTGGGCAAATGTTTCGCAAACGTGGTGGTGGTCTGGTGTTCGACAGAGAATATTCTAGAATTTCAGCCGTTAAAAATGGTGGACCTATTTTTCATGGTGGGCCTGGAGCTTCGGCCCCTTCAATTCCCGCCTTAATATGACCCTGCACAAACGTCAGATTGAAAATCAATGTGAGATCTTTGAAGCAGAGAGTAATAATTAATCGACGGATTTGAACTTACAGATGATCGAGGCATTCGGTGATTTTTTTAACGAATTGTCTGTTTAGCTTCAAAATGAGCGGAAAATCTGTAACTGTCACTTTGTGCTTTAGCTTCTGAGCGGCTGTCTCTCGTCACAGGCGCTGATGCATCTGCTGACGACATGAAGGTCAACGAAAACAGACGCTGACAGGGAGATTTTGCCACATACGAAGCTCAGACAACCAGACTGACACTGCAATATCACCAAACTGTCAGCGAAACCTGCGATGTCTGCAGCTTCAAATGTCTTCTCTTTTTCTCTTTTTCTCAGTCGATCGAATGTCGGATGTTCAACATTATTTATGGGAGAACCGTTTCGGAACTTTTAACATTTCGGAGATAGGCTGAAGCGCAAAGTAATGAGGAGAGAAACCCAATCCCATGCCAGCATCAGCTATACATTAAAATGAGATACATGAAGAAGACGCAGCACAAAAAGACCTAAAATCAGTGAAAGCATTTGACGCACCTAATAACATGTCAGATAAGACAATTCCTTTGAATTGCGAATTGCAGAGATAAAGGGTATAAACTTAAAGCATTCCTGTTCCAAAATTCATTTCCTCCGTAGCTACTGTATAACAACCGCACCGTCGCCTTAGGGATATGCCGACATTTGCCCGGCTGACAATTGTACCTTGCCAATAATAGCTATTTCAGGAGATTAACTAAGCGCATAAAAATAAGCAGCCACTACGATGCTACTTTACAAAGCGCTATATAAATTCAAGATATATTACTTACTTACTTATAATCGATCTATTGATAATCAATTTGAGCTTGAGTTTCTTTGCATTTCAGTCAAGACCTGATCCAAATCGGAAGATGATAGATAATAGGAGCGGTGGTGATGGTGGTGGCTTTTATGATGACGACGACGACGACGACGATGATGATGATGATGATGATGATGACAGATAACAGTAGTGGTGGTGGGGGTTACTGCTGACCTGGTAGAGGGCGTAGGTGGAGGTGGTTGTTGAATTTTCGAACTGTGTCGCCGAAGCTTTCGAACAGTCCGTAACTGTTTCTCGAGGGAACGACGTTGACGTAACCGATCTGTTGCGGCTCCGGCGACGACTCCTCGACCTCCTTTGGTGTCACCCACAATCTTCAGATTCAGAAAAGCCACAAACGTCGTCATCACAAGTCATCGCCTCTCTCTCTCTCTCTCTCTCTCTCTCTCTCTCTCTCTCTCTCTGCTGTCGTCACGACGGCTGAGTCTTTTCTAGTCAAACGAATGCATTCCACGACAAAACCTGGTTCCTTCCATGCTTAGAGCGACAGCAGAAGGCTTCGTCCATCGTTTTCAGACTCTCACTTCTCACATATGAGAACCAACCAACGTCTAAAATGTCTGATTGCATGACCATGTCACGTGACTGACTACCGGTAATACAAGATTCGACGCGAAAGAAAGCAGTGGCGTAGCCAGGGTTCAGGAATAGAGGTGAGCTCTGGTGCATATTTTAAAGACTTCAGTCATGATTTGTGTTACAGAGTGGCCAAATGTTGTCGCACAACTACATAGATCGATTCTGTCGACAATCACCCTACCAGGGTTTAATTGAGCCGGATCTTTCCGGATCTCCGATCCGGAACGTTTGACATGAGATCAGAAACGTACTTTTATTCGTTGTGATCTTTTATTGTTTAATTTAGCACTTTGCATGCACATAAAAGAAAAGAAAACATGAACTGTATAATGTTCATTTAAAATTAATTTTAAAAAGTTGTGAAGAAATTTTGTGGCCGGAGGAAAAAATAAGGAGATCCGGCACCTCTGAAAAGTAATTTAACCACTGCACTCTACCCTCCTCACCCCCCAAAAATTCTCATCGGTTTTGCGATCCCAGTCCGAATATGAGATCCTGTCCCGGACCCTTCGTGGCTTCGTCAATGGCAGAAAGTGAATATAATTGGAAGTATTATAATGAATGAATGAAGGAATTTCAGAGAAGACTCATCGAAGCACCGTCCTCACCGAAGGGCTCTGATGTAGAGATTGCGCATGCGTCGTTTGCTGTGATCCGCTTCGAAGTAGCAGCTCTTGTTCGTGTCGACGACCCCGTCGTATCGACCTTTGACCTCGATACTTTCACAGGTCTTGACCCTAAGGCCGACGTTCCTAAGCAACCACTCATTGGCGCGGGTAACGAGAACGCTGAATCAACAATCGACGGCCGATTATGAAGCGACCGATTACATACACAATGAAGCATAACAGATTAACCAGTGTCCTAATAAGTGTAAACAGGTAAAGGCTCGCCCATACTCGAATTGAGCACTGATCTCCGTGTCAAAGGCAAACGGAGACGCAGTTGTCCAACGCCATTAATCTGGAGTAGTTGTCATTGCTTTCTCCAGAGCCACGTTTACCTTCGTCGCCTGGGTCATTTCTCATTTACCAGCGCCCTCTAGCAAGTGAAGGCTGAATCTACCTTAGTGCCCCTACGGGAGTCGATCCCACTCCCCTAGCGTCCTGCTCCAGCGTCTTACTAATCCCCCCGCCCGGGAATTCGTAGGGTAAATGTTGAGAAAGCACAGTGTTTGATAAATGACGCAAAGCGCAGTAAATGCATAGAGACAACGCATGTGACATGTAGAAAGAGTTTTAGTTTCAACACTTTTCCATTTATAAATTTCAGGCAGATTTCAAGTTCAACCAATTTTTTACCGCATATCCGCGTAGCTCAGGCTTAGCCTTAACGCTGTTTCTTTAAATTCATGGTAGTTCTCAGGATTTTTCTACTCGTTATTTTCCGACAGATTTCCAGTAGACTGCCGTGAGTAGAACGAGTAGATCTAGCCAAAACTTCGGACAATAATTCGCTAGACCTATTAGACCTATATCCATCAGCTATTGGAATTACTGAACGGAACTGTCGCTCGCCCTGTCTAAGGCTCTAAGCAGTATGTTGTACAGACTGTACAGTTCGCAATTTATCTGGCAATCGCCCGTAGATGTCGCCCGCTCCTTTCTTCACTTCTCCTCTTCTATTCATCCTCTTTCTTCTTCTCATCCCCTTTTCATCTTCCTCATCTTCCATTTCTTTGCCCTCCACCTTCCTGCTCCACCTCTTCCACATTCCTTCTCCTCCTCATCCTTCTCCTCCTTCTGTTATTCCACCTCCCTCTCCTCCTCCTCTTTATCATCTCCTCCTCATCTTCTTCTTCTCCTCCGCCTTCTCCTCTTCTTCGTCCTCTTTATCCTCTCCTCCTCCTCTTCTTCTTTTCCTAATCTGTCTCTTCTTCCCCTCTTCCCCTCCTCCTCTTTTTCCTCCTCTGCTGACCGAAGTATGATGCTCATGAGAACTTTGTCGTGGTCTTCAGTATAGAGTGCGACGATCGTCATGCTTAGACTAACGCTTTTGCCAACGGAACAGAGACGCAAAATGATTTACACACACACACGCACACACACACACACCGTCACAGCACACACAGAGAGAGAGATATATATATATATATATATATATATATATATATAGAGAGAGAGAGAGAGAGAGAGAGAGAGAGAGAGAGAGAGAGAGAACACGACTCGGTGGATAAGTAAGGGGAGGCAAAGTGAAAGCGAGGAAACTGGTAGATGAGACGCGGTGGAGGGGAGGGTGGGGCGAGGGAAACGAGGGTGGGGCGATGGAGAGAAGAGGAGAGACAAATTGCAGCGGAGAGATTCCATTGTATCCACTGATTCTGTGAATTCTATGCGAAGTTTAAATGTCAAGAGATAACTTCAGTGTTTACGACCACTGTTCGAATCGTCAAAATCCCATCCATCATAAGAAATCTTTCACCGTTTATAAATTCAATTTACTGTTCTCTAAGAATCGAATCTACAATTTATTTTCTAAACTCAAATGACTTAATTTCAAAGCCCAAAATGGCACTATTTGGAATAGCAATTTCAATTTAAAAATAACTCTCATCCGGAGACGATCACACTGAAATGAGGAAATAATAGTCGGGTCTATCGGTGTTTGGCTTTGACTTGTTTCAAACGCAAAAGACGGGAGAAAACTATCGAGAAAAGCGCTTCATAAATTGTTAGAAAACACGGAAACGGCGACACTGACGAGATGCAGTATAGCCTACGTAAGAAGTTCACAGAGTGTTTTGCTTGGATTTCTTCTGATTTTGTCAAAATCCAATCACAAAACATTCGATAATAACCGAAGGGAGTGAAATCTCCACTGTAAACCATTGAACTTCATCTCCACTGTCGATTTTATTTTAAAATCGTTTTTTTAATCTAAGAAACGACATTCTAGAGTCTAGACGTTACTTCGCCTCTCCTTATCGACACCTTTGGGCATTCATGATCCATCTCTATCTGTACTTACATACAGTATACGATTCTGGAGATAATGAAGTAGAGACGGAATTGCAAGGAGTGGAACAGTAGACTCTCGAACAGAAAGGTTTCTTAGACGTTCTTTCTCACTTCTTTTGTTTTTGCAAAAGAAACGAGAAAGAACGAATTGAAAGCATTATTGAATTACTGTAGCTCGTTTGGACAGACATCAAGTGATGCAAATGACTCCCTGAGCCAATCGTTTTCATCTGAATGCCTAATTTCGAGAGTACGTGAAGTCACTACAGATAGATGCAAATGGATTAGAGAGTGATTTGAAGCGGCTTAGGAGGCATTACTGCATGTGTGAAAGCCTCTATAGGGGCGCTAACTGGGCTTGAACCCCCTTCCGTCAGCCTACCGCTCCAGCGAGTAACCCACTCTGCCATCTTCCGCCCCTGTTTCAATTGATTATCGCGAAACAATATAATCACACAATTATTAAGTAACATAAATAAAAAATTAGAAACCAAAATAAACCAAAATTATGAAATAATAATTGCGATTTCATGTCCATTGTTTACAAAAGGTCAGAGGAGCTATAGCGCAATTCATTATGTACAGTGTATGAGTGTATGACTAAAATGATGATGATGATGATTCGATGATGATGATGATGATGATGATAATAATAATAATAATAATAATAATAATAATAATAATAATAATAATAATAAATGTAATTGGGATAATCCGCGTAAAAACAGGCAAAAGAAGTTCATCCAAAAAAGTATCACTGCACAAATCTCAGATAATTGTAATGTTAGCACTGAACATTTTCAGTTTATCACAGCACATTTTGTTTATCACTACACTTTTAAAAGGCTCTGTAATGAACATCAATAGTGTACAGTAAACATCTTCAGCAGATAAGTAGAGTAAGTAAGTAAAATCTCGTAGATTTCTATAGCGCCTTGGAAAGCAGCACAACAGTAGCTGCTTATTCTTAGGCGCTCAGCCTCTCTTAAAATAGCTACGGGGAAGGTATATTATCAGCCAGGCAATAGTCAACATCAAAAGGGCATGTAGATGTGCAATTGTGAATGTTCTTGTAGTAGGAGATAATATTATTTGTGCTTGAATAGTTTCGGCATTCCCAAAACGACAAGTTGCAATTAATGATGTCGAATTCATGTGTTCGAAATACACGAGAGATGCTATACAAATGCAAGAGTCGGTTAAACGTCGGCGACTGAGATTTGTCCAACTCAGCGAACGATGCGTTTGATCGCTTCTGACGCCTTCATTTCTCGTTCTGCTGATGTTCTGTTGCATACGAAACCAGGCGTCGTCTATCTTTTTCTCCAGACGACACAACTCGTTCAGACAACCAAGACACATTGTCAAAGACGGCGTCATGTTTCATTTTTAAACGTCACCAAGCTCTAGCGGCAGTTTAGCCAACTAAAACCTTTCCAAAATACCTTTATCTGCTGTACTCATTACACGAACAAGAAACATCCGGATTTCAGGTGATTTTTAGAGTAAATAATGTGCTTGCGGCTACTTTTTCGTTGGTATAATGATGCCAGCAAGGCACCGTGGCAATGGACATGGTGGATGTTGTTGGATCTTAAAGCATAAGATAATGAATGCCAAATATTCTCCAGAATCCTCGACGGGCACAAACTGCCGCCTATGTCCTCATGTCCTGACATGGGTGTTTTTTGGAGAGGTCATGTCCTCAATGCTGTGGACATGGGTGGGTTTTTGCCAACAAATGCTTTAACAAGTCACCACATGTTCTTTGCTCTACTTGACTTCTGTAATAACCTAGAACCTAGAAACTGTGACAAGTAAAAAGCGTCATCACTTGTAGTTTGCGCCTCGTTACATCATTAATTTTCTAAATTTTCTAAGCTGTGAGAAGAAAAAAGGTCATCACTGGTCTGACAGGGTCAAAAATTAAAATACCCCAGCCAGTGTGCTGTTTTGCTGAGAAATTAAGACATGGCCGTTTTTCTAATCAGGTTTGCGCAACTGGGTTCCTCAAAAGTTAGATCCTCAATGCCAGTAGCAATTAAATCATTCGATTTGTTGAAGTAGAGATTTGTATTTCAATATTGGAGCATCAAGCGAGAGATCTTCGAATTATTTCAACTGAGATCTTCGGGTGACCAATCTCTATACCAGGCAGGGTCGGCCTTAGGCACAGGCAAAGCAGGCAGTTGCATCGGGGGCGCCAAGATCCAAGGGGCGCCAATCCGTGTAATTTTTACCAAGAAATTTAATTACAACTCATATTTTCATTTAAATTCAAAACGTTTGCCTATGGAACAGATTAAATAATAATTATTATTTAATCTGTTCCATAGGCAAACGTTTTGAATTATAGTTTTATTTAATTGCACCTTTTCAAGTTATTCCGATTCAATTTGTATTTCGAACTTTGTGGTAGTTAGTAAGTAAGTAAGTAAGTAAGTAAGCCAATATTACATTCAGCTGTAGATTCTCTAACACTGGGAAATATATCTATGTTTTATGTATAAGCCAATATCAGTGGTCACGTGAGTATCTAACCAGATGTGATAGTTAGGCCTAATCTTTGATCGCTAATTGTAATTTAAAACATAACTATAACACAGGAAAGACTTACTTCTCTAGTCATGTTGTCTATTGAGAAATATGTAGCGCAAGCATTAGATTATGGCGACATAATAAGCAACTTTGCAAGTATTAAAGCAAGAAAAGTACTCTTTAGGTAAAAGCAGACTTCTACTAAAATTTGACAAGAATGAATGAAACGGTTGGTAGGCCTACGATTACTAATAAAGCTAATTCAAGCAGCGTCTGTTTTTCGATTTACCGTGTACTTTGTTTTGGTAATCTGAAGTTGAATGCTAATATTATTACGGTATAATAGTAAAAACAAAGCTTTATTTAAAGTAACTCTGTGTTAGCCCAATATTTTGGCTGATTGATCATTGGAGCGGATGGGGGGGGGCGGGAGTAACCATGATGTCACAGGGGGTCTGAGTGGGGGAGGAGCAGAGGACTCCCAAAATTTATGCTTTGCCTTGGGCGCCATTTTGGCAGTTTCAATTTCGTGGATCAAAGATAATCATACTGTAATCAATGCATAAATATCAATATAATTATTTTGCTATATATATGCATAAATATAACATTGTACGTACATATACTGTACAGTAGAATCTCGTTACAATGAATCTGCCTACAACGACTGCCCTTTTACGTTGACGCATCAGGAACGCTCTCGACCTTTTCCACAATAAATTAAACTGATACAGCGACATGCAATTGATTGATGAAGATAGATGGATAGATGGATAGATGGTCGGATGGATGGACAGATGGACAGATGGACAGGTGGACGGATCGAGGGATGGATGGACGGACGGACATCAAACGGACAACGCTGGTTGTCTACGTGACATAAGGTCGTAGGGCATGATGGGTAATCTATCATCGCCATGACAACGATTGCTAGTGAGAGAGAGCGAAAGGCTGTTCACTTGAGTCCAGTCAACATCTGCTTAATGCCAAAGGTGCAAGATGAGAAGGAGAGGTTGCACTCCTTTCATCTGCATTGGCACTGACTGATCTGCTACTGTGGCTTCTACTGGTAGTGCTACTGCTGCATCCACTACGGATATCTATCAATGTTGGTTGACACATTGGATGTACACTTGAATCACCTGCTATCATCCTTAATTAATTCCACTCTGCAATGCAATCCATTTGCTTAGCGTTCTCTAATAGATCTCTCTCTCTCTCTCTCTCTCTCTCTCTCTCTCTCTCTCTCTCTCTTCAATCCGATATTATTAAGTCCGCACGAAACAGCCTTTCCGTTGGATTCTCCTCAGCCATTTACAAAGAGCATCAGTTTCCGAGATGAGTCCTAAAATGACTTGAAATTGCATCCAGATCAGACATGGGTCAATTACGTTTTAAGCAATTACAATTACATTACAATTATACGGATTTTTGTCAATTACAATTACAATTACAATTACAGCCAATTACATTGGGAACAATTACAATTACAATTACAAATGTGTCAATTACAATTACAATTACAATTACTTTTCATTCCTCTTTCTGCTTCTTTTAAGAAACTTAAGTGTCTAAAATAATTAACATAAATTAGTTCAACAAATTCATATGCTACGGCCTATTTAAAAAAACCGTAACAAAGTTTCACAAACCTGCAAATGAGTCAACAAATTCGAAGTAACCTTTTTCGAGCATGACACTAATTCACCACAAAACCGGCACTTCACTTAACATTTGCATTGGAAACAGCATTATTAAAGTCATCAGACTTTTCAAATAATTCCATATTACTCCTGCTTGATTTACGCTCATATTTACTGGTAGCTGGCATTAAACTTTTATGCACAAAAAAGCGCAGCCGCAGAACACAGGAAGTAGACATATGATAAGCTGGTTCCCTTCCAATTAGAAAGGCAGTAAAAAGTAAATGCTGGTAAGTAAATGTTTGCATGGCAACTGACCAGAGCAGTGAGTCCATTTACCAATAATTAACCGTTGTGCTTTGACAATTCACTAACCATCCAATGTATTTACTGCCATACATTCATAGACTGACAAGACCAGCTCATACATGCTAATACGCTATTAGAACTTATAAAACTCACATTCCTGTAATTGGGTAAATCAATTACAATAGCTCAATTACAATTACAATTACACACATGACAATTACAATTACAATTACATGTAATTGAACTTTCCACAGATCAATTACAATTACAATTACATTGGCAAAATGTAATTAATTACAATTGAATTACAATTATAATTGTAATTGACCCATGTCTGATCCAGATGGAGATCGGAGATTGCAGCAGCAACAGAGCATTCAGTTGCTTCGTTTTAAGAGCTCAGAGAGACGTTATCAAGTCTCGTACTTGTTTAATCTATATATGGATCGTTGACATACACTGATTAAGGACCTCTCTGTCTGTCTCTGTCTGTCTCTCTCTCTCTGCCTCCGTCTCTCTTATTTTCTTACTCTCTTTCTCTCTCTTTCTCTGTCTCTTTCTCCCTGTCTCTCTCTCTCCGTATCTCTATGCGTCTCCGTCTATGTCTGTGCCTCTGTCTATCTATCTATCTATCTATCTATCTATCTATCTATCTATCTATCTATCTATCTATCTATCTATCTATCTATCTGTCTGTTTGTCTGTCTGTCTGTCCGTCAGTCTGTCCGTCCGTCCAGTGATCCATCCATCCATCAATCCATCCACACATACATACATACATACATAGACAGACAGAGAGAGAGAGAGATGGATGGATGGATGGATGGATAGATATATAGATGTATATCTATATATCTATCCATCCATCCATCCATCTCTCTCTCTCTCTCTGTCTGTCTCTCTATCTCTTTATCTCTCTTTCTTTCTCTCTTTCTTTCTCTCTGTCTGTCTATGTCTATGATTCAGTCTGCCTCTCTGTCTCTCTCTTCTTTAAGTCTTGCGATGTTATTTCTGAATAATTTTTCCGTATTTTCTCTGGCGATTATGATTTTATTTTTTGCGTGATCCGTGGTCTTTATTTTCCCGTCTGATGTCGTTTCAGTCGTCAAAGTGGCAATCGAAGCAAAATGTTTACATTGCTTGATTGTCCGTTCGACGTGAGAGAAAGAGAGAGAGAGAGAGAGAGAGAGAGAGAGAGAGAGAGAGAGAGAGAGAGAGAGAGAGAGAGAGAGAGAGAGAGAGAGAGAGAGAGAGAGTTCGACAAGAGGTTTTAGTGGCTTCTTCTCTCTTTGAGTGAGATCCAGCCGATGAATTCCAGTTGGAAGAAGAAGGCGCTAAGATTGCAGCCTCTTGTGACAGCCATGCATTTGCCTTAGAGACTTCTGAATGCAGCTACAGCGACGGGTCTAGAGATTTGGAGATCTGAGATTGTTTTCTTTGTCAAGAGAGATTTTGACGTGACAGATCATTTCGGCGAACTTGACACTTTAAGATAAGGCTTTTGTATTGTTTCCTAACTTTCATTTAGAACTTTTACCAAGTATTTTCCCAAAAGAAGTGACGAAGAATTGCTTAACAAGTTCATTATTCGCAAATCCCAAGTAAGATTTTGGGTCCAAAGACAGCGTGGATACTAGAAGATTTACTGCTGGATTAAGCAGCATAACTTACAGACTGCTTGTCAAAGAATGATTACAGTGAGTCTATTGGCCATTAAAGGGTCTTTATTCGAAGTATATTCTAGACGAAACGCGAATGAACCCAGAGATGTCCATGGGTTGGGTTAACCCATGGGTTGGGTTTGGTTGGGTTGGGTCAGACTTTCCCATATTAATGGTGGGTTAGGTTGGGTCAGGAAACTTAATGTATTACAGTGGGTTGGGTTGGGTCAAGTAAACCTATTATCGGCATTGGTTGGGTTGGTTTGGGTTGGATATTTGATGGGTTGGGTTGAATTGGGTTTTAAAAAATGGACCCATGGACATATCTTAATGAACCTGCCGCCATAAAGCAGCGCAGCGAATTACCGATCCGACTGTTTTGGCTGATGTCGAAAGCGCAATCTGTCCAATTCTTCTGCAGCAAAAAAAGAACTTCCTGCGTACGCAGTTATGCATTAGCTGTCAAGTAAGTAAATAAGTAAGTAACGTTCGGATTTTTGTGGTGCTTCGTCCACAGGTGGACTGCGCGAACACATTACAGTGTTACAGTTAATAACTAAACTAGTGCGGAACAACAAAGTTTTAGCCTGATTTTGAAAATGTTGAGCGAAGGGGAAAGTGAACGGATGGTGGTAGGCCGTTCCTGTCATAGGCCTACTGTAAAATAAATTCTGTTCAAATTGTTCGGACCAATACTTTGACGTCTTCGGAATAGTTAGAAACCTGTTGTAACTCGTCATTGATTTTCAAGTTTCAATCAAACTTTGAACGGTTAACAATGAATGCTTAAAATTGGTGGTTTGGGGGCCCGTTAAAATTTAAGGGTCCTTGGTTGCAGCCTAGTTGGTCTGGGAAATGTTCAGCTAGTTCGTAAAGTGATCGACACCAATCTTGGAAAAGTGCAAACCAGCAGCAATGCTACACGCATGATCTCTCTCTCTCCGTCTCTCTCTCTCTCTCTCTCTCTCTCTCTTTCCCTCTTAAGCTGTCATCCGTCCTCTTGTGAGTCCTCAGAAGCACCTGAGCGGTGTTTTTAACGCCTAAGTGACTAATAGTCTTCCGACACTTCACAGAAACAGCACCCTACCTACTACGAGTAAGTAGGTCTAGGTAGGTTTTAATCACACACCTGTCTTCTATCACCTCACAGATTTTCAGCGATTTTTCTCTCTTTCAAAATACTAGAGATTCTTTCGCAGAATAGTCAGCAAATATTTAACAGCTATTTATCTATGTTCTGTGTCTTTCTCTTGAGTCCCTGAGCGCTGGTCGCACAGCTGATTTCGGCGAAGCTGTCGGCAAAGCAGTTATGCGACAAGCAAGTATAGTCTCTGGCGGTTTCGGCAAATTGTCAGTAGCTTAGAGTCGACAGAACATCTGTCTTCGATCATCTGTTCACGGTGAACCGAAGAGAATTTCCGACTCTATTTTGCTCAAAGTATTTCGACCGTCTAAATATGAAGGAATCGTCTTTTGTAAAAAAAAATCGAAACACTTTGAAGTTTAACAGGTTTGCTTATACACAACACATACACAGGCCTACTTGGCGTTGTGCGAGCCGTTCCCGTCGGAACACCGAAGTTAAAAGTAACGTCGAGCGCGGTTAGTACTTGGGTGGGTGACCATCCCGGGATCGAGTCGTGGTGCCGGCGGCCAACCGAGCCCTTCATCGCTTAGACGTCGATAAATTGGTGGCAGCGTTAAGCTGCGAAGGTAAACGCGGGTCTAGAGAAAGCAATGGATGGCAAGCGTCAGCGCCGGACCCTGTGCTCGTCCGTGACTACATTACCTTATACACGGACATTATACGTCTGACATTAGATGTATGCTATCAATGCGCTAATTAAAACAATACCAGCTAAGTTCGACATATATTACATCTCGCTAAAAAATACATGGTTGCAATATGCTGTCTTTCGCGCTTTCTAGTTCATTGTCCAATGAATCAAGAACCAACACTGAAATTGGTAGGAGAGCTTTTTTCTCAGGCCCAAAGGCATGGAACTCTCTTCCCTCGGCTGTCAGATCTCCAAAAGAATTTAGTATTTTAGATGAAAGCTTCAAACCCATATCTCTCAAATTATTATCATATCCTCCATAGTCCATCTCGGTGCGCGGTGGAACAGTGGTAGACCAGTTGGCAGATTGGCAGACCAGTACACTGGTCTGCCAATCCGTGGTTCAACTCCCGGCCGCGGCAGAAACTTTTCATTTGTTTCTGTCCTAAGCGCCCCCGGTCGACTCAGCTGTGAATGAGTACATCGGGTATTAACTCGGTGGAAGAAAAGGCGGCGAGGGAATGGCTGGCAATCCGCCCGCATTCAGCCGTTGCCGTGTATAACTGAAGGCGCTAACCCTTCGGTTCCCGACGGGTCCGCGATGGCCTATGGGTTGTACCTTTACCTTACCCTTCTGTCTCGCAGGTTCCCTCTGGAATGACCTGGTCTTTTGCAGGGAGATTTGAAGTACCATCGCTTGATACCTTTAGACTTTAGAGTATTAGAGATGGAGCTATGCAAGTGCATTATTATTATTATTATTATTATTATTATTATTATTATTATTATTATTATTATTATTATTATTTTGTTTTTATTTCATCCTGTGTTCTCTCTCTCTTTCTCTTTCTCTCTCTCTCTCTCTCTCTCTCTCTCTCTCTCTCTCTCTCTCTCTCTCTTCTCTCTATCTCAGCCATTCAGTCATCTTTGACTTTGTGTGACATTATGGACTCTGATGTGCCATCCTTTTCTGTCCTCGACCGCATTTCTCAGTTCCTCGATGTTCATGTTCATTGCTTCCATAATGTTATCCACCATCCATCTTGTCTTTTGTCTTCCTCTTTTCTTTCCCCTCAACAGCTTCTATAGCATCAATGATTTCTCCGGTGAATCGTGTCATCTCATAATATGCCCAGAAACTCCAGTTTTTGTTTTAGGATTAGTCCGTCAAAGGCGTGTTCAACGTCAGAAGCCAAATTCAAAGCGATCGTGCAATATTCAAGATAAGTTCAGGGGCTGTCCATTAATTACGTCAACAATTTCTGGGCAATTTTTGATCCCTCTTGTCAACAACTGTCAAACTTTCAGTGACCCCTATGATTATGCTAAAAACTCTTGACACTTCCCGAAGATCAGTGACGTACCCCACTAAAAAGTTTTAAAAAGTTATTATTTTTGCGGTGAAAACCTTTTTCGCTTTTATTTACTCATCAAGTGTCAAAATGTGGTTTTGATTATCTTTCTTTTTTGTTTGTCATGCTTTTTCCACTGTAATAAATACTATTCCATGAGATTTCCAAAATAAAATAAAAGTGTTGACGTGAACTTCTAATGGCCCTCCTCCCGATGCCAACAACTGTCAAACGTTTTCAAACCCCCTTCCCCTCTTTTGTTGACGTAATTAATGGACAGCCCCTCAGACCTTTAATTTCTTTTGAGCTGTCTAGCACATCACATTCATAATTTTGTGCGAAAGACCAAAGACCGAGTCAACGAATCTTTCGAATTCTGTCTATTAACAGATTTTTACCCTAAAGGAGACTAAATTAAATCGAAGAAATATCCTCAAAATGCAGAAACAAAAGTAACACAGATGATGGCTTAGCGCACAGAGCCATACAAACACACACACACGCACACGCCAGTGATGGGCAACTAGTTAACTAATTAGTTGCTGACTAAAAGTTTAACTAAATTTTTTAGTTATCTTCACAGTTTAATTAAATATAAATAGTTTAGTTAAAATGCTAGTTTAACTGAAAATTTTTTAGTTAATAACTAAATAGTTTAACTAAAACTTTTTAGCTGGTGTCCCGAATTCTCAACAACAGTCCCTTTTCAATCTATTCTTCTCTGGGTCATTTTTTCCAAACAAACTTGACAAACTTGTGTTCCTGCAGTCTAGACTAAGACCTAAATATTAAATAGACAATAATTAATAATTTGAATGGTTCATTGACTGATATGTTCATGTTGCGAGCATCGTCTATGTTTTCATGAACTCATACCTGATACCTAGGAAATAGTTGTAAAATTAGTTGCAAAAAGTGTAACTATATCTTTTTAGTTTAGTTAGTTTGCAACTAAAAGTTTAACTACTTATTTCTACTTTAAATTTAGTTATAGTTTAACTAATGTTTTGTAGTTAGTTGCCCATCACTGACACACGCACGCACGCACATCCCAGAATAAAGATGGCGTCGTCGGTGCTGCTTCTTTCATTTGTCGAAATCGATTGATTATTAGTTTTGAATCGGGGATTCGTTTGGCGTCGACTGCAATTGCCTTTCGCTCGTAGATCTTCCTCTGGATGTTGTTTCCAGCATCAGGATGAGAAAATAGTCGCTACTCAGCCGCGCTGCATTGCAGCCTACAATCTATTATCACACATGATAAACGACACGACTACACACACACACACACACACACACACAGAGCGGGCGAATTTATTCAGCTAAGCAGATAGACTAGGGCGGCAGGAGAGAGAGACAGAGAGAAACAGAGACAGATAGAGACAAATACAGAACAAGAGGGAGGGATGGGGGGGGAGGGGGGAGGGGAGGGATGGAGGGAGGGAGGGGGGGAGGAGGGAGGGAGGGAGGGAGGGAGGAGGGAGGGAGGAGGGAGGGAGGGAGGGAGGGGAGGGGAGGGGAGGAGGGAGAGGAGAGAGGGAGAGAGGGAGAGGGGGAGAGAGGGAGAGAGGAAGGGAGGGAGAGAACAGGAGACAGAGAGACAGAACAAGAGGGACGGAGGGAGGGAAGAGGGAGGGACGGACGGAGGGATGGAAGGAGGGAGGAAGGAAGGGAGGAAGGGAGGGACGGAGGGACGGAAGGAGGGAGCGAGAGAGGAAGGGAGGAAGGGAGGGAGAGAGGGAGGGAGGCAGGAAGGGAGAGAGGGATGGAGGGAGGGAGAGAGGGAGGAGGGAGAGAGACAGACAGAGAGAGACAGAGAGAGCGAGACAGAGGAAGGGGAGAGAGAGAGATCTGCCCTGTGTAGTAAACACGCGACCCTTTCGTGCAGCGTCTGAATCGTCATTCGATCTCGAATGAATGGCGTCCATCCGGGCACTTGACTCGGTTCTTTGTCAGAAGACGCCGATTGCATTTGCGCCGATTTAAAAGACGTTTTGATGACGTCACTTCCGGTGAATATTCTTCCTGTCACTGGCCCTGGGATGAGGAGCTTGCGGAAGGATGTCAGGTCATTCAGTCACTCACAGACGGTTGACACCAGAGAATGATGACTTCATAGTCGACCAGTAGGTGACTTCAAATTCTCTCCATCTATGCGCTGTCGTATGTGCTGGACGCAGCGCTATATTAATCGCCAGTAGGTAAATAAGTAAGTCAACCGTCTTCATATTGCGCTGATAGAAGGTGCTTCAGCGGCACTTTTATGTATATTGGCGAATAAATGGGAAATTCTCTTCTGGAGGGATCGCCTCCTAAAGAAACAGTCCTCAGCCTCAAAACCTTCCATCGTTACCCGAAAATGCCTTCTTGCCTAACGGAGCATGGATTTCGCGTCCATGCCACACGAGTTGATTCTGCGACGAATGAACTGTTTCCCGGTAATTTTAGGCCATGAAATACTAAACTGGCGTTCTTTCGAGCCAGAAATCATTTTTGGCTTTCTCCTTTATGACAGAAACTGGGTTGTCTTGCCTGGGAAAGTGTCTGATTGCTTGTCATTACAAGAAACTATTCGCGGCAGTTTTACAGCAAACCTTCGGAATCAACAGAAGCTGCGTCTGTTGAAAAAAAAACAACATCGCATCCAATCGATGCTGAGAGACGCAAATATCCAACGCGTAGCAAGTGAAGCCAGAGCTGCGTTCCGCACTCTAGCGGTCAAAATGTCAAAAATTCATCTCAAGATAACTACAGCGAACTACTACTTCATCTCAGGACTACTACTACTACTACTGCTACTGCAACTACTACTACTACTACTGCTAACTAACTTCTAAAATGCTAAACTAAAAAAATATACTACTACTACTACTACTACTACTACTACTACTACTACTGCTGCTACTACTACTCAGTGATATATGGTGTTATCGTTGTCTACTACTGTGATTTCTCACCAACTAAATTTTTTAGTTAAACTATTAGTTATTAACTAAATTTTTACTATCATTTTAACTAAACTATTTATATTTAATTAAACTATGAAGCTAACGTACTGCAACTAATTACTAGTTGCCCATCACTGTAACTACTACTACTACTTATTATTATTATTATCATATTATTATTATTATCATTATTATTATCATTATTATTATTCATTTATTCGTGGACGATTTCTATAGCGCTGTAACAAGGCTGTAGGCCCACAACAAAAGCGTTCATCTCAACTATATCCCAACTAATTATTATTATTATCTGATGAAACGTCTTGAGATGAATCGTCCTGAGATGAAACGTCCTGAGATGAAACGTCCGGATACCGAACACTTCGTCATCGGCGTCGTCAATTGACCTTTCCTGCGTTCATGAATTCTTTCCCTAGGAGACTCTGCCTTGGTCTATTGCATGTACTTTGTAAGTGACTTAAATAACCGAAAAAGTTGGAAATAACTGCAGAACATCAAGTCCATTAATTAATTATCAATTCTGTCTGTGGGAGTTATTATTATATAGAGACAGTCATTATTACATGCATGATAATAAGTGGGGAGTTATTTTGAGGGAGCTATTATCAAGGAGCTATTATTGGGTGGGAAGTTAGCAGAGTGGTAACAACGTTGGATGATGGAGCAGGAGGTCGCGGGTTCGAGTCCCGCAGGAGCCCTAAAGGTCGACTCAGCCTTTTTCGTGATGGTAAAATGAGTAGCAATGGCAACATTGCGAAGGTAACCATAGGATCGGCGGAATGACTGGCCACGGTCCGCTGATAAATGGCTTAGCCACCTGTGGCTGATGGTCATGAAACCGGAGATCAGCATCAGCACATACGGGCACAGCGCCTATGGATGAACTTTACCTTTACCTTATTATCAAATAGGTCACCGGGACTCAATCGAGCAGCAATTTGAAGAAACGCTGCAAAATTCTTCGTGTCTTGTATTAAGTTACATTTGCAGCTTTAAAAGCAGGAGCATAGGCTCTGGATATGGACACTAATAATGTTTATTTCTACTATTTTTATTTGATTTGTACTTGATACTAAGTCATTTATTAAATTAAGATAACCATATTGTTTTACCTTGCGTTTTGTCAAGGCTGATAACTTGATACAAAGAAAGAAATATTGTATTCAATGTATTGTGCCATTTGTTAGTCTATTTAACAATCATCGATTGTACCAGAAACTCTTTAGGGAATTTTCTTCAGAAATTGGATTTTCCGACATTTTCCTCGCCACCGAAAGAGAAATGCATATCTACATGCATTGACGATTTGACATTTGCCTAAAATTAATTAGGATCTCGGAGTCGATTACTGCAGACAGACCATCAATTGGAACACACGAGACGACGAATGCGCGAACCAGTGGCGGTTTCGAAAATTCTTGATGGGGGGATGTAAAAGATTATAGGAAGTTGGTGGGCGGTACAAAAGAAATGAGAGAAAAAAGTAATTCTTCTTAGTGTTTAGCCTACTAAATGTTAATAAACCTTACCGGAAAAGGCTGACAAGCAAAAAAGTAATCCGCAGTATTTTTCAGTAGCTTTTTTCTAAATTAACCGCAAAAATGGGTTAACAAACGCCAGAAAGGTCATCGCACATCCGCGGTATTAAGTTAGCCGAATGGACATTTTTTAAATTTAAAAAAGCTTACGAAAAATATGTTGACCAGCAGAAAACCTCCGGTGGGGGATGCATCCCCAGTCATCAACGTGGTGGAACCGCCACTGGCGCGAACATCTACTTCGAATCAAAAGAGTCAGTCACCTAGATTACTTCATCATTACACCGTCATAGCTCCTTGCTCATAAGCATTGTTGTTGACCTCAGCACTGCTGCTGACCTCAGCCAGGCCTAGGCCTGATTCAGCTGTATATAGCACTTTAGTGGCAAACACTATCGCCCTATTATTATATATGTACAAGACCTTCTTGAGATGTTGACAGTGATCGTTTTAATGACGAAACAGGACTGCCCCCAAGGATTAGGATAAGGACAAGGATACCCTGACTTACCCTCAAGCACAAGGACAAGACCTTCAAGGATCAAGGAGATGTTGATCGTTTAGAGAATGAAAAAGAATGTAAAACATAGTCTAGTCAACAGCAATGCTGCGTTTCAAATGCCTTTGACTAGCCACCTAGCTATGTTATCAGGTTTAATAATAATAATAATAATAATAATAATAATAATAACCCATAATAATAATAATAACAATAAATGAACAAGTGCAGCAGCTGATCAGTCATGCACACACGGTGAGGTCTAATTATGAGACCACTTTGCGAAAACACTCGTTCAACTGGAGCCGACTGCAGGAAACAAAGAATTCAAAAGAATCAACTCTGCAACTGGTATTATAAAGGAAACAGACTAAACATTTTAGTTAGAGTAAAAGACCCACTCACCTTGGAATCAGTACAATTGATTCATATGAAGTTACAAGGACCAGCCGATGGAAGAGAGGAAGAGGAAGGGCAATGGAAACGAGACCACCGAGGACAAGGACAAGGCATTTTAAATGTTGATCGTTTTAATGTCAACGGCCGTCTGCCGGTGATGCAGTCGTCAACTCAGTATATTTAAATAACCTACATCAGGCTGAGGCTAGCTCTGATTGAAGTCAGGCAACAGACTATCGAACTCATATTAAAAAGACCACACACAGAATATGATTCATATGAAGCACCAGCCAATGCTGGCAATGGAAACAGACCACCCAGGCATTTTAAATATAATGTCAAGGTGATGCTAGTGCTACATAATGCCCGTGACTTAAAACGCTATCCACTGTAGCACTGCTGCTGGCCTCAGTTGTGTGTGCAGCATTGCTGTTGGCCACAGCTGTAAATAGATCAGAAGTCCTTTTGGAAATATCAGGTCACTAGGATCAGAATATAAAAAGAGAAAAATTACTCAATTAACCCTTCGAGGGTTATTTTGAGCCTGTACATAAGCCATGAGAGTCACAGAAGGGAAAGAGCTTTGTGGCAAATGGCATGATGACTTCAACTCAAATCAACTATTCTGTTAGTTCAATATCATTGACTCTCTGTCTGTATGTCTGTCTGTCACTCTTTCTCTCAGCAGATCACTATGTATTTGGTTTCCCAAACACTGTAGTGACATTTATTCGTCGTGTTATGAATTCACATCCAGTTGTCGTTTTCTATCCTAGAGCATCAAAGTACAGAGACGCGATTCGTGAAGACGAAGTCGATTATATCAATGTTCGTTTGTCTTCAGAACAATTGTCTCGCTCCTCGGGTCCCCGTCTGGCTTCGTTTAGATATATCAGCCGCAGTTCTTCCTTCGTGTGCACAGCGTCTGCGGATACATTGGATCATCTTTCGTCAGAGAAGCCATCTTCTGAATCAAGCAGACACTCCGGAGCAGGGTTTAATCTAGGCCGTTTCCGGGAGGAGGGTATTGCCCGTTTCGCCCGGAAATTTCAAATTCCCCCTGGAAATTTTGGCATACTGCATCAACTAACAAGCAGCCCCCAAGCAAAATTTTCCCCCGGCTTTGTCAGTTTTCCCCCGGAGTCCAGGAGTCTAGATTAAACACTGCTCCGGAGAGGTTTTTACTGTCAGTGGCATCGTAGTAGTCGTGACCGATGTTTACCGGCGCGTGCCTATAGGTGGATGAAAACAAAATGCTGCTCTCTCTCTCTCTCTCTCTCTCTCACTCGACACTTCGAGAAAATCTCAGATGAAAATGGATGTTTAGCAGTACACCCATTAGATAGCCTACTGTATAAGGTACACCCTAATTCGCCTGCAATAACCAATGTTTCCATAAAAAGATACAGCATTTGGTTGGACTTAAAATCACGAAGCTTTCATATTGAAGCGTTTTATCTATGATTTCAGATCAATCAACAAGGATATACAATATAGACCGTGAGTCAATAAAAACAAATTCCTTTTTAATTTGGCAATAACTTCGAAGAATTTTGACAAAGCTTGTCGAAACTCGGCAGCGATGTAGCTGAGGAACCCCAACATATCTGTGTACAGCTTACTACCAAAATAAATCAGGCTTGGTTTTTATGGATAACAGTATATATATATATATATATATATATATATATATATATATATTACATATATAAAAGAGAGACATAAATCTCTATCCGTGGCTTTTTCATTTCTATATTTCCATGGAATATTATCAGCGCTTGAGGAGCTGCAGTGATGCATGTGTAGAAAAGTAATTGGAGGCAGTTGCTTCAGTTACTCAGCATCATCGTTTATCGTCGATGGAGCCATGTTCTCTTGCGCAGATGTCTTCTCTAAGCTGATGACGTCGACCGCAGTCGAGCAATGGACGTAACCGGCTGCCTTGGTTTCCAACATGTCTCTTCATCCGATGTCCAGTAATGAAACAGTTACGATCTGGGCTTGGATTTATAGCCTGACTGCATGCCCCTGAAAGCAGCACCGCTTGTTATGACCGACGCTGTCATTTGAACGCGCAATGGGCGAGGCCCATCGCTGATCTGGCGCCGTTCTTCGTTCGCATTTTAACCTAGAAGACAACTCGTGCAGAAAGCGCTTAAATAGTCGAATGCATAGGAGATGTCGTTGGCTCCGTTACGCGTCCACATAAGCCTAGTATAGCAAAGCAAGACACTAAACGAAATGAGACGCATTCGGTTGACATCAGTTGTCTCCCATCTCGCAATCGTTCCTATGGATGACAAGGATCTGTACGTTGTGTGGCATCTGAATACATCTGAATAATCAAAACATTAAGCAAAATGGCGCCAGAAAACGTTGTTGTGACAGGCAAAATGACATCATCGTGAAAAATGACGTCATTGTTGTCATGACATCTGGACAGGCGCCTCACAGAGCAAGAGGCAGAGGCAGAGTAAATCCAGATTTCAAATGTTTGGGATTCAACTGTTAATTAGCGAGATAGAGAGAGAGAGTGAGTGAGAGAGTGTGTGTGTGTGTGAGAGAGAGAGAGAGAGACACTCAAGTGGAACTCTGTTCTTCTGCTATGGACTGTTTTTTTTTGTTTTTTGGCTTCTCTGACAGATCAAATAAATAAGAAGGCGGATAAATAGTCATGCAAATAGACAAAAGGACGGACATGTAAAGAGAGAAACGCAGGTGAATAAATGCGACTAATGATGCAGGTATCTCAGATGACTTCGCCAGAACAAATGCCAGCTTACAGACCCTGGAGCGAATCTCAACATTAAGCCAGGTATAAAGCCATGACGTTGCATTCACGAACAGCCTAAAAGGCCAGAGAGTGCAGCGACCGACACGACATCAACAGATGAGAACATAATAACTAACGAGAAAAGAGAAGCATTATAGACGCTCGCATAGTCTTTAATACGGACGCGTCTTTAAACAAACACAACACACAGAGAAGCATTAAATTCTATTAATTAATTAATAAAATAACATTAAATAAACATGTCTATCTCTCATGAAAGCCCTTAGGATGCGTTATGAATTCATGTCGTCTGTCTCTTGGGGTGGTGTGGGGTGGGCAGGGATGTTAGTACTTGGCCTTGGTTCTGGCCTTAAGGACTTCTTAAAGACCAGTTTCAAGTCCGTGGTCCTGGTCTTGGCCTTGATTGCTGAGTCCTTGGTCCTGGTCCTGGCCTTGAGGGTGGAGTTCTTGAATTGTCCTTGAAATCAATCATGGCCATATAATATCTAGTTTAAAGTGTATTTGTTTAGTGAATGAATTCTAGGTTATTTTTAGTCTGGTTGACTCCGCAGAGACAAATGGGAGAATATCAACAGGCTATCAATTCACCATCATCAGGCTCACAAATGACGATTGAAACAGCTGCCTGTTCACAACAGTTTGTCCACTTGCAACCACTCTTTCAGAGAATTCTATGCACACCTGCGACGCCTGCTCCAGTGGAGCGTATATTCTCTCAAAACTGAATCATAATGCGCCCACATAGGACAAGAATGTCAGATTCATTGTTGGAAACATTGGTGTTTTTAAAATGCGACTCTAAGCTTAATGGCTGACTATGCTTAACTATGCAAAAGAGCAATGTTCGGTCTGTTCCATTCTTCAAATGTCAACTTTACTGTGTAATATGCATTAGTCATCTGGCTTATCATCTTGGCATTTAAATAACGGCTTAATTAGTATGCCAAGACATGTTGTTTCAAGGACTTGCTAAATGTTTGTTGTAAAGTCATTGGTCCTGGTCCTGGTCCTGGCCTTGAGGTTGAGTCATTGGTCTTGGCCTTGAGAGTTAAATCCTTGGTCATGGTCCTGGCCTTGAGGGTTGAGTCCTTGGTCCTGGTCTTGAAGGTTGAGTCCTTGGTCCTGGCCTTGAAGGTTGAGTCCTTGTTAACATCCCTGAGGTGGGGTGAGGTAAAACTTACTGGCGGGGCCTACCATCGGTAGAAATGAGATTTTTTGAGGGGTCCGACCCCGCTGCCAGTTTAAACGTCGATCTCCGCGTCTGCTTAATCTTCCCATCATGGACCCATGAAGTCAGTCGTTCAATGCGGACAATGACCTTCACGCAGGAGACCCGTGGCACACCGGGCTTCAAAATGGGGTCGTTGACCTCAGAAGCGCATCGGTCACAGTTGCAGCACTCCTACTCAAAATGATCAAATACTAAGCGATGGTTCAGTTTGGATGCATTTCAGTCGACAAACTATTATGGCAAGTTACTAAACAGTAATATATTTATATTGCATATTAGATTCAGATCTCCGGTAGTTGCCCGTAGACGTGCGGATATGACGCCGTAGATTCCAGTAGCTGGTAACAATAGACGAGAAGTGCAAATTCTCCACAGTAGTATTATCCTGCACTGCGAGCAAACCGAGCATCTTTCTAGTATATATATGTTATAGTCAAACACTGAATTCGGATAATTTCACGAAATCTAAACATTTTAGTCATTTCGTGAAGTCACCATTTTCTATAGTGATTTCAGTTTGAAAATGCTAAAGTTTCTAGTTGGATACAAACATTATCTGAAAAAGGTGGGTGTGGCATTCAAAATTTCACTAAAGGCTCATTCAAGCGTGACTATTGTTCAGGTAGTCGGTCTGCACTTCGACCGACATAGCTGATAACAATGGATCAGTCAAGGTTTATAAAGGGACGGTTGGGGCTTCTGTCAGTAAAGATTTGAAATGGCACAGTGCAAGGTTTGAAATAATCACAGGTTTGAAAATGGAACAGTTCTAGTATTGAAAATGACGGTTTGGGTAAACTTTTTTCACAGAATATGCGCGTACCAGCAGTTTGCGCACCTGGGAGGTTTCGCACTCCGGGATCAAGGCGCCCAGGGGCGTCAGAAACCGCTGACAAGCAAAAGGGTTAAAGTTAATGTCAACCCGGCTCTAACCTTCACCCTAACCCTAAACCTAACCTAAACCTAACCCTTACCCTAACCTGGTGCGCAAATACCGAGTGAGCAAAACCGTCGTCGTGTTTCCATCTCGTTTATTTTTAATAAGATGAAACCTTTATTATTAGCCCTCTCCCCACCTCGGCTGGCTGCAGTTACTGAGCATCTATCTCGCCAAATAGACAAGTTGTCCACCGGGTTCAATTCTGTCAGTTAAGGTTTGAAAATGGCACAGTCTATTCAGGAGAGCTACGAGGAAGAATTTCGGAAGAAGTTATTCGAAAAGTATGAAGCCTGTCAGAAATATTTTATCCCCATGATTTAATTAAATGCAAACCATCCAAACTTTTAACAAATAGTGATGCTTCAATTTCTTGTTATAGTGAAAATAAAGTTAGTTATTTTACTTCCGGAAATTGTGCATGCGTTAACCTTCCACTTTGAAAGTTGTTTATGTTAATTTCTTAATGCTCTCGATTAAACGAGATTTAAAAAATTGATCGTTTGGGGAGCACTAATACGTCTCAATAATATAATAATAATAATAATAATAATAATAATAATAATAAATTCCTGGAGTTTTTATTGTGTGAAATGAAATCATCAAATGCCTGAATGAGCCTTTAGTTAAACTGTGAAAAATAACCCTCAACTGTTTTCAGTAAATTGAAATCCTAGAGTTTTTAGCGTTTTCATGAAATCACTAAGTGAAATGGTGACTTTTAAAAATGACTAAATCTTAAGGGATTTAAGAAATCACTGTTTGACATTTGCCTGAAACATATATATTATAATTATACACTGTATTCGGATAAAATGGGATCAACTCGATTTTCACTAACGTTGAAAAGCTTGGCCGATTTCAATAAAAATTTGCAGTCAGTGACATGTATATATTAGTTTCAGTTGGATACAAACATTATCTGCAAAAAGGTTACTGAATGAATATTCAAAATGTCCACCGAAGAATTTACGCATGATTTCAGACGTCGTCACCTCTGATGAATCGGTGCACTGCAGTGATGTTGTGATCTAGCTTTGCCCTCTCACTCACCAGTCAATAATCTCTGCTTCAGTCCCTTCAGATTGGAAATGCGTGCCCGGTAGACTTTTTCTTGTAGAATATACTCCGTACAGCATTGCCGTAGCGAAGGTTTCCGGTGTCTGGGATCAAGGCGCCCTCAACCGTCAAAAACCGCTGACAAGCAAAAAAGGTTATTGCTTATGTTCCGGCGCCCTCTCACTCTGCTGCGACACGGCGCCCCTTTCCATACCCGTCCTGTGTACCGACGAGCAAAAACCGTCGTCGTTTTTCCATCTCGTTTATTTTTAATAACCCCAAACTCGATTGCAGAATAATCCCCCACCTCGGCGCCCGGGGCGTAATTAACCTTCCGTCCCTCGCTACGCCACTGCCAAAATGAGTAGTCCACCGGGTTCAATTCTGGTGAGTTTGTTGGAACAGTTTGGGTGGTATGAAAGGAGTCTGCCATTGCAATAATTCAACGGTGTTTCTAGCACGTCATATATTACGTCAAAAGAATAACTAAAGGGTGAGTAGCTAAGGGTGCGTTTTATATCCCATGATTTCGAATTCAGTCCAACATAAACCATCCAAACTTTTATAGAAATAGTCCGGGTTTTCTTAATCTTATAGTGAAAATAAAGTTAGGCCCTTTTATCCGGAAACGGTGCACATACCTGTACTAGGGGAAGAAATTCCCCCTGAGTTTTTTTGATCACGTATATGCGTAGTTTTGAGGCCATAAAGTTTATATGCTCTCAAGTGGCCATTACTGGAATATCCGTTGACACTATAAGATTGGTACGAGTACGTCTCAAGAATATGCGGACCAAGAATATCAATGCAAAATTGCTTCAAACTATGAGCCAAGATTCAATGAAATGAAGAGAGCCTTCAAATGGTAAATGTTGCTTCAATTAAACAAAAAAATAGACTCAACTGTGATAGAAGTTGATCATAACGGAGGTCAACAGCATAACAGTTCTTTTTAAAAATACAAATCTTAATTCGATTTAAGAATAAATGTTGACATCTCTCTAGAAACAAATTTAATACGATGCAAATACACGCAGGCACTTAATCTTCACTATTTTGCAGCAAGCGTTGATAAAAGCTGAAAATACATCAAAGAGACCAGACGCACGTCAGTGACACGCAATGAGGAGTGCAGTCTGTGGCTCTGTGCAGTGCTCTCATTTGCTGCACTCTTCTGCACTGAATCGTCTTCAGCAAGATGCGGTCTTCGAAAATGAATACAAATGGCATCTCACGAGAAGGTCTTCACTCACTGATCCAAGTACACGCTCCTGTCATTCGCGTTGTTTTATTTGGAATGAGTGACGATGGTCATAGTAGTAGCAGTAGTAGTATTTTAGTGGTAGTAGTAGTAGTTTGAAACTTCTTTAGCGCCATTGTAGTAGTAGGCTTAGTTTGTCAATTATTTTTAATTCTCATTGAAAACTCAGCTGGCTTTAGAATTCTTATGGCTTTCAATAGTAGCGGGTCATATAGTATGAACTCAGTGCAGAATAATCCTGCAATTTTTAATTAAGTAATTAATCAGTTTTTGTCTTGTTAAAATGTATTGTCTCAACTTGGGAGTCTATCTGCAGAAGATGGAACACTTTAGAGGGGTGTCAAAATATTGTTCCCATGACTAAAAACGGAGACTGTTATATTTTCAGTTTCACATTGAATTTATGTGTTAACGATGCATCTATAATAATATAAAACAGTTGCACTGTCAACTATTATGGGTACAATAAATCCAAAAAAATCTGTTTTTGTTCCAGGGGATGACCCTCCCCTACACCCGCTCCAGTGGATGGTCGCTTCAGTAAGAAACCGCAGTCAAGATCTTGCCCGTGGTGGTTCGTGGTTGAAGACCAGAGGTCAGTCCGTACTTCCTGCTAAGAGGGGTATGTAAGGGAGGTATGCAATGAGGAATGAGTGTGGTTTTAGTCTAGATTTTTAGCCTGGCTTCTGAAGGTAGTAAGACATTCAGTCTGACGGACTTGTACCGGCAGAGAGTTCCAGAACCCAGTCACCGATAGAGCACGTTTCCCAGTATCCCAGTAGTGGTCTTGCAATAAGCTATGCAAAGAGCAGGAACATCAGACGACCTAGCTGAGTATATTGGTTATCTCGAACAGCGAGAGTAAGGATCGGAGGTAGATCGGTTGATTTGTGTGAAGCGAAAATTCGAAATACTCTTTAAGCGAAGGAAAGCGAAGCGAATGAGAGATGAAAGTGAATGGCTTGGTCTTCGTTCAACGAACGGCATCTAACGCCGATCGCTTTCCCTTGGCCTCGAGCACAGATCACTTCGACAGCGTCCTCGATTCGTTATTTTGATCACAGAGGTCGCCACTGACGAGTGACCTTGAAGACCTTTCGGTGGATGATACGTGATGCAAGACACGTCCCGCTGTGTCAGAGTCTTCTGCGCTGCTTTCAATTAAGTGCATTAGGCCATTCGGCTGATCCGATGAGACATTTACTTTGCTTCTCTTCCGAGAAACAACAAATCCTCTTGATTCTGAAGCTGGTTACTGCTGATGCAAGCAGAAACCTCTTTTGAATATTTCCCATAAGAATTATCGCTGAAATTTTACTAAATTATTTTGCTTTAAAAACTCTTCATTTATTTATATTAGGCCTAAATACATCCCTTGATATTAAAGAAATGGCTTGAAGTTTAAAAATATCAGAGCGACCTTAAAGTCGTTTTTCTTCAATTTCGATCGAAAACGTCATCATTCAGAGCAGCGAATACATCGCAGCGACCATTTGCTTTGATTTAAGTAAGAGGAAATTGACTCATTTACACGAAGAAGGCACAAAACAAAGACTAAACAGGAATCAATTAGAGCCTCATAACGAACTTTCTCTCCTTTAAGCCTGAAATTCTCTCAGTGATATTTCCACATGAAGCGCTTTCAATGGTCAAAGACTGAACTTTTTATAGAGCAACTGAAGCAGAGTAAGAGACAATAATTATGTCTATACGAAGTCTTAAGGCATAAATAGCTCGTCTGTGAATCTTGTTTGACCAAAACGAACGCCTTGTTCTCTTTTTTTTAAATTCTGAATCGAAATGACTCAGCAGAATAATTCCTGTGTTCCAGCACTAACAGTTGGGCTTTTACGGGGAATGCAACTTGATTATGCGTCACGTGAAATTGGTCCTCTAGGCTATAAAGCCTGTAGTATAATGCCGTTGCATATCTCTATCTGGATCCAATCAGGCAGGCTGCCTGTGATTTCGCGCACGTGCCTTGATTCACGGAAGCGAAAGAGAATCGGAACAGAGCTAGAACAGAATCCGCAGAATTAACCTACTCTTTATTTAGCTTAGTGTTCCTTCTTTGCTGCCTCCGACATGTGGTCTATGTACGGTCTTTTGAAGGAAAAAAATTATTTTCTAGATGGTGCTTTCCAGTGCCAGAATTTATGCTGATCCAGCCTAATGTCTAGCTGCCTCGGTGGCTATCTCGGTTGAGCGTCGACTCTGAAACCGGGAGATGTTCTTATTGTTCTATCGGATCCGGGTTCAAACCCCGGGTGGTCAGAGATTCTAGTTCTCAGGCAGTCACATGTCCGCCGGCACGGAGTGGAAGTTAAAATGGTCTGTGCGATGTGTCAAGGTTGGCTGTGCTCTGATTTGTTAGCGGTGATAGACAGTGAAGCTGTATTAGCTGTCTACTGAGAATGACCGCTTTAATAAATACCTGACATAGCAGCTGCACACAATTATTAAAACGCGTACAAAAACCGGTTGGTCACCAGAACATGAGACAGGACGGATATGGATCGAGGATGGGAAAAAGTGCTGGATAAAAAGCTAATTTGTAGGAATTAAACCCCACCAGCGCTATGCAAATTAGGTTGAATACATCAATACAATAGCCTAAGTTTATCACTGACAATTTTATCTGGTTCTATACGCAAGTATATCTGTTAATGGTTTTTGCAATCTATATTTTCCTGTCTGGCTGTTTGTCCACGTGGATGTCTGCTTGAGTATCTGTTTGCATATTTGTCTGTCTATCTATAAAATCTGAATTATTTGAATAGACCGCGATGAATTTTTAATCGAAATTCTGTTTTGATTCAGCTGCCTTTTCGTTAGACACAGACACTCAAACGTACAAGCAGAGAGACGCAGGGATACGCGTCGTTCCCTCTCGTGCACAAATAAATAATTTATATTATAACAAAAGAAGAGTCTGTCGGACAAAATTCTGAGCTAAAATCAGAGGTCGCATACATCGGGCAGGTCTAATTGACAACATCCACGAAGAGATCATTTTTCGCGGAGAAAATCTCAAAGCTCTCTTGCACTCTGCGGCCATCGATCATTCCCTGTAAACACACGCCCACCCATCTATACTATAACGTCTCTCTCTCTTTCTATGTATGTCTGTCTCTCTCTCTGTCTCTCTCTCTCTCTTTCTATGTCTGTCTCTCTCTCGCTCTCTCTCTATCTCTCTCCAGCGATTAGTCTGTCCGAATTGGCAGAATTCGAAATGATGAAAACATTTTCATAAAATTCGAACCATTACTGGACCTGCCGTTATTTTATATCTGCAGAAATCGATGCAGGCAGCAGCTAGAAGCCTCGCAGTGATGAAGCTATCACCAATGTGACCAACTGACAGTATCATCAACAGTTTCGCCATATCTCATTCAGATCCTAATATCCTCTTGTTATAACGAACAAAGGTGAGGTGAGGTTGTAATTTCGAATACCCTGGCGCTAAGCGCTTTGTGCTTTGCTCCTTACAATACGCGTGTACATGTTTCTCACAGCTGGCAGTTTTGTATTCATTTGCCAGAACGGTGACTCTTGTTATGTCTTGTTGTCTTAAGCGGGCCAAGTCTAAATATGCCTTCATTTGCAAACATGAAGGCTATTGAAATGATTTCAATGTAAAATATATTTATAAAGTGACTTCTTTTATACGGATATCAAGTAGAAGTTGTAAAACAGTACAGCATCAACTTGCCCATTGGTGAGACAAGTTGGTACAAAATGAAGCATGTTACTCTTGGTGTTCGTGTTGGATCAGAAATATCTAAATGAAGTTAAATATAGGCCCCTAGGCTTTAATCCTACGTGAAGCAATAACCTAATTTAAATAGCCAATTACGGAAATTCTAGCGACATTGCATGCCGTGCCTCAGAGTAAGGTAAAGAGCGAAAATCGTATCACATGTCTACCCTAATTCATCATCATCATCATCATCATCATCACCACCATGCATCATCATCATCATCATCATCGCCACTTTCTATCCTAATTGCAGTTCGAATATTCAATTAACATGAGTTCTGCAGAGAATATTAATTTAGGCCTATGTAGTATTGGAACGTTGTATATCTGCCAGTATTAATTTTAAAATTCTAAACTACCCGTCAAATTCAATGTTCGCCTTGGGCTTGGCTTGCGCGGGACCCTTAGAGGAGCGGGGTCTTGGGCACAGGCCCGGTTTGTCCAGGCTTAAGAGACACCGGCTCTGCTCTTATAAGTCTCTCTTATAGTTGCGCCGCGTCGCAGATTGACTCAGTGGCTAAATAAAACACTGGCCATTAGGCTTCCTCTAAAAGGCAACCCTTGTGCTGCATTAGATCTCAATCTGTTGTGTTAACGGTCAGCATTCCGAACACGTAGACTCACTTCGCTTCATCTTCGATCGCCATTCTCAGGACACGAGTCTCGACTCTCGATATTGAGGCGCCGCCGCAAGATATATGCGTCTGTATTATACGATAAGATACCACCAAAGACCCCCTCAGACTCACGTCGTTTCAGACACGGCGGACCATGAACGACTCTGTCCCGGTCGATAATCGACCAACATCTGACCCGACCCTTTGATGGTCGGTCCTCAAAGGATAACTGTGGTCTTTTTTTTATGGCTAAGATTTAATGGACGCTAAGGATTACGACTTTCAATGGATGATAATAGACCTTTTGAAATTTCTTCACAAGAATGCAACGAAATTTTGCGCTTGAAAATTTTAGCGCAAAGTTTGCAAAAATTAGTCGTCCATTCATTTTCTGCCAGCTGTTGTTTTTGAGGTTTGGAGGTGACAATTAGGACGGTTTTAGTCGCTTGATTCGTCGCCTGTTTGAGCTGTTTTTCTATCAACAAGAGCATTGTTTTAGAGTTGAGAAACGGAACTTATCAGAGCGGGCATTCTCTGTAGACAAACCGCATCTTATATAATAACCTAAATTATCAAAAGTCGGATTCCTCGATAGCGACGACAAAAGTTTCCTCGAAATCCAATTGACATCAAAGACATTAAGAATGATAATTAATGGTGAGTAAGTAGGTGGGGTGCTATATTATGACATCTTATCCCGTGTTTTTGTAGTCCGGTGCACAGATGATGCTTCCTGACCCAGCGCAGCGAGGAGCAAAGTCCACGTACGACAGTTTAAACGGCCGAGGATTCAATGACATCTCTCCTGCTTTCCCAGAGTTCTTCTTGTTCTTCTTCTTCAGTTTCTTAGATCAGCGCTGTCAGCGATTCGAAAAAGTCTTGTTTTAAAATGAGATTCTTCCACGTTCTCCATTTTCTCTGTTTTCATCTGTCAACAGATCGAAAGTGTTAAAGATCGAATTCAAAGCGTTTTTATTGCGTCGAACAACGACGCTACAGTTGTCGCCAATGGATGGAAACGAAAGACATCAAAAATAATTCTCTAATTATCTAATGGATCTAAGCAGATAACTCTGACAAAATGTCGAAACAGACGCAAAGAGATGGCGACAACAAAAGTTCTCAGCCGCCGTCTAATTGCAAATAGAGACATGAAAGTTCTCACAAGTCTCAAAAGAATTCATAAAAGAGAGCGAAGTGATAATGACGGATGCGTTGCGTCTGTTTAAAGACGCGTCCTTTTAGAGTTGTGAGGTACAGCAAGGCGCAACCCTACCCGTACCCGTGGAAAAACTTTTTTATCCTACCCTACCCGTACCCGCTAGCGTTATACCCTACCGAGTACCCAAAAGCTGTTGTTTACCAGTTACCCGTAACCGACTTTGAGAACAAATTTGGATTTTTGGCATTTGAAATTTTGGACCTGTACCCGCGGGTGCGTTTACGGGTACAAAAGTACTCAAAGGACCTGTACATGGACCCGTGAACCCGTATCCGTTCCTAGAAACTATAGAGAGGCAACAGTGAAATAGGGGCTAGGAAATTGGAATAACTATTCATTGTAAATAGCACGCATGTTTAGATTAGGACAGATCTAGTACTTGAATCAGGATAATCAGTCAGCTAGCCAAAGTCCACATGAAGGGGCTTGTTTAAAATATTTAGTAGATATCATTTATCTATGAGCAGGCATTCCCAGAGTTCTCAAGTTCCTCTTCAAAGTTTCTTAGAAGAACTTTCTCTGTCAAAGAGATTGGAAAAGTCTTGTTTTAAATTATAGATTCTTCCATTTCTCCATGATGTCTGTTTTCATCATCAACAGATCTTTATGTTTTCAGTAAGATAAAATGCATGTTTGTCTGACAAACAACGATGTACAAGTTATACTAATGGATTACTCAAAAGATTTTTTAAAATAATTGATAATTTGATCTAATTAAGAAATGAAAATATAAACTTTCGGGAAAAAATGTATAAACAGACGCAGACAAAGAGAGATGGCGACAACGGCGCTGTTCTCAGCCGACCCGTCTAAATTGCAAATAGACCCATGAAAGTTCTCACAAGTCTCACAAGAATTCATAAAAGACATCCCTAGTCCATATCAATGACGATGGACTTTGCGTCTGTTTATAAGACGCGTATATATATCAAAGATCATGGACATATATATATATATATATATATATATATATATATATATATGTGTGTGTGTGTGTGTTTTTGTGTGTGCGTCCTCTTTCAGCAGGGCTTCGGAGTTAATGATAATGACGACCACCTTTTTAACTCAAGTTATGACTTATGATAATGTGCCCCGAGGTGGGGGCGCCAAATCGATCCCATATTTTTGTAAGACAGTCTTTTATCATGGTTAGATATAATGAGAATTCGACAAAAGAGAGTCCTTACCTATTTAACTCAGTGAAGTAGTTGCATGAACACGGATGCCCCTGTAACTTAACTTAGCGAAATAGGCGAGAACTTTTTTGCTTCACAGGATTTTCCGAAAGTTGAGGGCGCCATTAGTACATTTTTCCCGGGCGCCGGGCACCCTCGCTACGCCCAGGCCCGACGAGAGGGAAGGTAAGAAGGGGCAACTGCCAATGGGCCGGGCGATCTGTAGGGGGTCCGGCAGTTCCACTGTAATGTCATCTCATGGCATTTCTCTTTATAGCATGGACGCTATGTGCGGCGCTGGAAGGCACGCTGAAAGGTTGTTTGGAGGGGGCTCAGCCGAATTAACGTTTTAAAAATCCTGACAAATAAAAAAGTTCATCAGCACTTTTCACCAATGACCTGTATATTTCTTAAAAATTACCGAACGTTTTGAGGAAAACTTATTTTTTAAAAACTGTCAAACCTCTTTATGGACCCGTGACTGCTCTGTCCTGGGGCCCGAAATTTCTCTCTACTACGGGTCTGGCTACGCCACTGCTTTGGGCAGCTATAGTGCGCTGATGCCATCGAGATAATATCTCAAACTTACAATAGCATCATTCGCTGTCGAATATCTTCCAAGAAGACATATAAAGTGCGGCCATTCACAGTACATTAAGTCCATCTACCTCACAACAAGATCCGGCTTCGGCTTTTAGGGTTCGGAGGAGGAGGAGGAGGAGGAGGAGGAGGATGGGAAGGAGGAGGAGGAGTATTCGCAGCTGGTCTAATTCTAGCCGTCTGATGTTCATCCCGTTGTCTTACAATGATCAGCAACAGGCATGAATATTTCATGACGACTCCTTAGAGTTTTTCATTTGTGTCGTTGGGGTTTTTGTATTCCGTGGCCCAATTATCTTCACCGAAGCGATTAATCGTTCATTTTCATTAAATTGAAAGCTTTGGGGTTTTTCTCTGACGGCGAAGCTTCAACTCAGAAGCTTCAATTTCGAGAATAAATTCAGCGATTTGTATCAGGCCATGGGAGAATTGTTTTCCGTTAGACTATCAAAACCTGGGCGGCTGCTTCTGCTGCTATTCAGATTCGAACATGGATGATTGGATGGGGAGGGGTGGATATCCAAAGCTCTGTACTCGCGTTTTCATCGACGACTGATGTCAAATACGCTATTAAACTGGTGCTATAGAAGCTCTTCATCAACGCTGGTTGAAGCTCAATTCAGTCTGCTTCAATGCGTTGACTGCAATAATCGTGTTCTGGAACGACAGATGCGATAACCGCTGGCGCTACAGCAGTTTACAAAGCAGACGACCAAGAATAATAATAGTTATTATTACAATTACTTGACAAAGCAGCTGCACACAAAATTACACAAACGCACGCGCACCGGTTGATTGGTTGCATGAAAACTGAATTAGAAGCAAGCATCTAGTGAAGAAAAGACAAGTTTATTTCTCTGATGCCCGGGACTTTCAGTTCATCCAGACGCAGTTTCAAAACCAATCTAGATTAGTTTCTGCTTCGCTGCCATCAGCTGACGAAGATTATGTTCAACTGCATGAGCAATTTCAAGATTTCCTGATTGATTTCATTTTCTTACTAAAGATTTCAGAAGACTTGACAATTCGATTCGGAAGCAAAAGTAGGCCTATCCTATCCGTAATCATAGCGAAATCTACCCTAAAATCAATTTTAGCAAAACGATTTTCAAAAACCCGAGATCATCGATAGTTCTACATCAGTGGGTTACATCAGCGAACCAAACAACGTCAGTTGACTCCATCACAGTAGTTTCGAAAGATGATTGCGCAACTTAGACGCTGAAATTTTGCATTATTACTGCCTCCTATGTTGCAGGTAAGTAAATATATAATCAGAGCAGTGCAAACTACGGAGCCATTCGTTTTTAAAACGCACTAGAGACCCAACTGCTTGCGCTGACAAAATAAAAGACAAACTAAAACTGCACCAAAGGTTTCGTTGAGAAGGAAATGACGAAACACAATAAGACAGGAAAGAAAAGGCAGCGAACTCTAACAACGTCCGTTCATTAGTATTCGATAGACCGCCGTTCAGCCTTCACTAAAGGTGTCCAAAGATTCGATGTCTCTTCGGTTGTCCTACTCCATCCTACGCTCTGTCCTTTCGCTCTCCGTGCTCCTCCCTCTAGTTCTTCTCCTTAGTCTTTTAAAGTCCTCTCTTCATCAGTCTCCGATGATAATCCACCGAACCAGATTCAGCCGCTGATTCAATCACGTGACTCCAATCCCCGCCTCATGAATTATGTGCGTAAATTGTTAAAAGATTTCACATAAATAATTCTAAGTAATCCTGTGCCAACAATATTCGTCATACATATATGACCGGCGTTGTAGTCACCGCCGCCGCCAAGACCACCTCCTCAACCACCACATCCACCACCATCACCACCACCTCTGCCACCACCACCTCCTCTGCCACCAACACCACAAGGAGCGCGTCTGCGTAGAAATATAAGAGGCGCTATACGAATATTACATTACATTACATCGCACCATCACCATTACCACCATCACCACCATCGTAATCGCTGTCGCCAAGAGCAGTAACAGCGCCGGCATTTAATTTTTATTTCTTTCTAAATTTCATAATTTAATTTTAAAGTAAGTCAGTCAAAGCAAAAAAGTCAAAGCTGAATTTAATTATAAATAAAATTAAACTCATTCATTCATTCAAACTCATTCATTCATTCATGACAGAAAGCCAGAGGAAACAAGAATGCTACTTCAATGATTGGAATGAAAAAGTCTTTTAGACGAAGAAGCAGATGTCGGCGCTTTCTCTGCGGTTTTTCAAACGACACAAATTGAAAGAACATGAAGCTATCTAGAAGTGATGCATTCAAAGTCATGAATATCAGTTCCATATTAGACGATTCCTGTGGTTTTTCTGTCTGTTCGAGGACTGCACTATTACCAGCATCAGAGGAGAGGAGATTCTTAGGTGACATGTCACGCATTTGTCTTGCTATAATGCACTTTTCTTCACGTGGTTATATAGGGTATATATATATATATATATATATATATATATATATATATGGGGGTATATATATATACAAGAGAAATCTGACCAATGCAGGTTTACAAATCAGGCAACCTAATCACAGTTCAGTCAAATACGAGGGAAGTCAAATATAGTCTCTGAGCGCCTGCGTCAAAAGATCTCTTCAGATGATCTCTGCATCTGCGTCGACTGTTCTTTGTTGCAAATGTTATGTTCGCCGTTTTAATCGAAATACTCTACGCAGCAGTTTCATTTCTGCAGAATGACTTCACTAAGGACGACGGAAGTCTTTATAGACAACCGCGCGGAGTCCACAGTTCCCGTTACAGAAGCTGTCGGATTCAGCCGAAAACTAAACGGGTTTCGGAGAATTATTCACAAAGGATTCTGTGTTTGACAAAAACTGAGTATGAATAATTTTGATGAATGCGTTCCCTTTCACCAAGGGATTTTTCGCATTTGGACCAATAAGGGGGCGTCTATTAAGAATGTCAACGAAATGGGAGAAGAGGAGATGGATGATAAGGGGCTGAAAATGTTTGACAATTGTTGACATGGGGAGAGTTCGAGGTTATTAACTTCAGCAATGGCTGCATTCGGAAATGGTAGCTCCGCACTTATCTAATCTTAAACTTCTATTGCGCCACTTTGTAATGCACAGGAGTATCAGCCGATGGAACACCTCCTATTATTATTGAAACAGCTGAAGACCATTTTGCATTCCCGTGGAAAGATGATTTAGGCTAAAACACAAAGCCTCGATTTGCTCATGAACTCAAAGTTTTACAGTAAACAGTAAGCTACTGCCTAAAAAACTAAAGTCTCAAATAAGGTCTCTGCCTTATTTGAGACTTCAGTTTTTTAATATCTTGCGGAAAAATCGTTTTCTGGAATCAGTCGGCGTATAACTTAACATGAATGACAAAAAAAATTTAACTGCTGCTACACGTTGTTTTCGCTTGCATGAGTCATTTGATTTAATACATGAAATAATTTACGGATGTATTTTTTGTTGTTCTCTCAATGTTAGAGTTATGCTCGAGAACAGCGCTAAGAAATGTAGAATCGACAGCTGCACTTACGTAGTAGTCATCGTCGTCCATTCAGTCATTCATGTTGGCAATCCTCTGACATCCATTGCCACGACGGAAGCCAGCGACTGCTGCGTGCTCATCAGCCGTCGTCACACTGACCGCCAACTGCCGCCCGCCCGCCCCCTGTGCAGCCGCCCGTCCGCCGGCCCGAGCGCCGGAGGACGGCGCGGCCTCTCCTCCATAGGGGGATAAACCAGTCCAGCAGAATCCCCTTCGCCGTCGCCGTCAACACAAGCGCCAGTCAAGCGCTATGCTGCAGCTACACGACACAGGCCTCTACCATGGACCTAGCCTATACCATGGCCTAGCCCAGGTTGCGATTTGTGACCTGGACCAGTGGGGGAAATATGTCGAGCTTCGGGGAATGTAGTTGTTGGGGAAGTGTAGCAGTGGGGGATGTAGTGGTGGGGGATGTAGCAGTAGGGGGGATGCAGTTGGGCAGTGGGAAAATATTCTTTCTTCCCCATATTCTTTCTTCTCTTTCTTACCCTGGCCTGGCCTAGCCTCTACCAATGGCTGCATTTCAGGCAAGCAAACTGGATGAGAGACATCTCCAGCGACGCTTCCACTCTGTAAAACGGTTCATGCGTAGGCTCAGGCTCTTAGGCTCTTAGGGTTCGGCACTAATCTTCGGTCGGTTTTTGGCCATCAGCACATAGGTGGCTAAGCCATTCATCGGCAGACAGTGGCAGTCATTCCGCCGATCCTATCGTTACCTTCACAATGTTGTCATTGCTACTCTTTTCACCACTGCATTTGAGTGAAGGCTTGAGTCAATCCCAGGGCTTCTGCGAGTCTCGTACTCTCTTCCGTACTCTCTTCCGTACTCTCTTTCGTACTCTCTTCCGTACTCTCTTCCGTACTCTCTTCCGTACTTTCTTTCATACTCGGGCCGGTATTGTTCAGTCTCTATACTACACCGCTATCATCCTTAATTGACTCCCTCAACTTCATTCACCAACTGTATGCTGACGACACTCAGCTATTCACCTTTTTCATTTGACGCATTCACTTGAATTAGCATTCTTTTTCTAAAAGTCTAAATGGATGACGCATCTTAATCCATCAGAACTTTAAATAGGATCACCCAAACAGGTTAAAAACTTGAAGTCCCAAGCAGTTTTGGCTCAGACACCACAATAATCTCAAACAATCTTGGTTTCTCGATTCAAAAGAATCACAAATCTCTCTAAATGGAAAATGTCATCCAACCTCCTCCTTGCTCTTAATCCATCCAAGACAATAATAATTCCTTTAAAGTTAGGTATCAATCGATGGTACTTCAAAATCAACCCAAAAATCCAGGTTAAAAATTGACAGTCCCAATTGAAAGAGATGCTAGTTTTGGATCGGAAGATGCTTAATGAATTGGAAGATCTGACAGCCGGAGGGAGAGACACAGATTTTAGGCCCAGAAATAAAAAACAATAATTTCAGTGTTGGTTCTTCATTCAACAATGAATCAATCTTGTTGAATGACGATGGTTTGGGTGATTCAACATAGATTTTCATCTTTAAAGTGTTTTAAAACCAGGAGACCAGTTTTTAAAAATTCTCTCAAACCGGCAAACCGAGTTTTTGTAATGGCTCGGGCAATAGAATTCTGAATCCTTTGAAGCTTTTGCATGTTAGATCTGGTCATACCATTGTAAAGAGAATTGCAATAATCAAGTCTGCTCCAAGGGCATTTGCAAGAGGAATCGACGGATTTGGGCACAAAATCAGAACCGTCGAATATCTCTGACAATCGCTCCTGACTTATTTATATGATCGTTAGTTCTTATCAAATATTCAGGTTGCGGACAGACATTAACTGAAATGTTGTCAAACATAAATGAATTTATGTCTTCTGAAGTAAAAACTCAGTTTTGAAGGGTTAAGTGCAAGCTTTTTAAACATCCAAGATAACGTTTTCAAAGGGACAGATTTTCTAGTGACATGGAGGAGGTTATATCGTCGAAGGCAATGAAAACTGTGTATCTCCATCAACAATAGTTCATTCCAAACAATCTACTTCTTTTACTATAATCTCCCAAAAACCTCCATCAACAAACTACAATCTATTCAAAATGCACTAGCCCAAGCAGTAACCAAATCACCAAAGTTCTGCCATATTTCACCCATACTGAAGTCACTACAGTGGCTTAAAATATCCAAACGCATCCAGTACAAGATAATAATGATTACTTACAGTTCACTTCATTCATCAAAACCGGTTTACCTTCGTAAACTCCTAACGCCTCAGCCTCCTGGAGCTACACGATCGGCATCTCATCTCACACTCTCACGCCCGTTAAATCAGTCATCACTCAAAATCTGCAACCTTTTTCATACGCCGCACCAGAACTTTGGAGCTCAATTCCAGCATCCCTCCGCTGTCTACGCCATGGTCAAACAACAAGCTCCACGTCCTCAGTTTCATTCATTCCTTCACTATCTCTCCAAACCTTTTGGTCTAAACTCAAAACCTTCCTATTCCAAAAGTCATTCATCCATAGCAATAACAACCTGACCCGCCGCCTCATAGATATACTGATCTTTGCCTGGCCGACAACCTACCTTGCCTTCAGCTATTTCAAGAAAGATTAAGCGCATAAGAATAAGCAGCTACTACTGCAGTACTGCTTACCAAAGCGCTATATAAATTTGCGAGATTTTACTTCTTTTCCGTCGGCTCTACAGACTACAGTCTAATGATGCTACCACTCTGATATCTTTCCGTCTCAACTGTGCTTTGGTCTAAGCACTGCTGCTGGTAGTGATAATGATGATCACATGAAAAACGTTTAGCGGAGAGTATTTATTTTTTGACAAGCTAGAAATTGCTTTGCGCGTACACAATAATTAATCGACTAATTCACGTTATCAGCCGAAATGATAAGTTTCCAGTTCGGTTTTGGTGTTGGTATTTGCTGTATGTGTCTTTGAAATTCTTTACGGCCTACATGTTTGAAGCTTGAACTTTCTCAAGACTAGCTGACTGATTGATGTCTATTGCTAGGCTTTTGGTGTCATATTTTTTTAAATGAAGCATTTTATCAAATTGTTCCTACAACAAATCACATTTGGGCTTCCAGGTGTGTGAACCAAGCTCCCATTCATGACCACTGACCAGGTCCTGATGCCAACGGAACATGATAAGGACAAAACTTAACTTCGTCGTTAACTGTAGAAATGTCACAACTCAGCACAAGCGACCGCATGGACGCAGTGTTTTCTCTCGCTGTGACAAGAAGTCGATTTGTAAGAATTGAGTTTACACGAACGCTGTAGTGACTATAGGATGTTAACATGGCGTTATTTGGCGGGTCTGACTGCTGAGAATTATGAATACAAGGAGAATTAGATCGTCGTCCCTGTGGTTACCCCACGCAGAGAGAAAAGAAGGCAAACAGAAATCCAGCGCCAAAGGAAACTCTTTTTCATCGAAGAGAATGGCGGAAGTCACGTGACATTTAATGCACGCGAGTAATCTTATTGCGCTGAGGAGAAAATTCTAGATATAATCTAGATATAATGAATTCAGTGGGGAAAAGGGATTGGCAGAAGCCAAACAGGTAAGACTGGCTCTGCTCAGTCTCACGATTAATGTATCGGATCAGGCGTATTCAGAGCAGCGCTCAACCATTCTAATACGCAAAAAATTTTGAACATCAGCAGTGGCTGTACGTCAAGACGGTTGCCGAACAGTGCTACTAGCAGTAGCAGTAGCAGCAGCATTATTATTATTATTATTAGTAGTAGTAGTAGTAGTAGTAGTAGTAGTAGTAGTAGTAGTAGTAGTAGTAGTAGTAGTAGTAGTAGTAGTAGTAGTAGCAGCAGTAGTAGTAGTAGTAGTAGTAGTAGTAGTAGTAGTAGTAGTAGTAGTAGTAGTAGTAGTAGTAGTAGTAGTAGTAGTAGTAGCCGTCATCGTCATAGTTTTAATGTGACCTACATAACAGGAGGCATTACAAGGGTCCAAAAGCGACGTATAATGGCCGTTCATGTCCTCTTGAACCAGTTCGTTTGCTCTGTAACGAAGCCATCGATCGATGCTTTTCTGCAGAGAAAACTCCAATTCCTTTGCACTGAACGCGTCGAATGCCGAATGAGTACAGTTATCCGGTCACTCATTTTCTGCATTCTTTATAATTTGGTGTCGTACATGGATAAGTACTTAGACAGATATACGTGACGGCCGCTATACTATAAATCAGGGGTGGGCAACCTTTTTCATGAAGGGCCGCAGGTAAGTCAAGTGGGCCGCATAACAAAAATGTAAAATTTATTTCCAATTCTCATGTTTGTGCACTCAAACAGTTGTATAAAACACTCCACATTTTTAAGAAGACAAAAATTTACATCAGATTCTCAGCATTTTTATTTACTAATACATTAATGAGAGTTTTGCAGCTGAGAAAAATTTCAAACAAGTCTTTTTGTGGTCAGGTTTTAACTTAGGCCTATATGTTGATATGCGCAAGAATGGCTGCAGATTAACATCCGATAACAGAGACCTACGTTTAATTGAAGTTAATGAAGTTATTTGTGTCGTTATTTTCTTTCAAATGTCTTGAGAAAAGGTTAAGATAATTTGTAAAGACTTACAGTGTAACATCAATGTAGAATTCGCGTGCAAAATTTCTTTTCCTTGTAACTTCACATTTAATTCTTTCATTCAATTCTTTAAGGTTTTCTAACATGTCCACAGGAAATGCAAAGTCGCGCGGCCAATCTGAGTCTATCATTTATCCAGAAATTCACAATTTGTGCTTTTCATTTCCAAAAATAACACAATTTCTTCTTTAAGCCTCCACAGTCTTGTTAACATATTACCAATGCTTAACCGCCACATACTGTTGTGATAAACTACATCAGCATATTCACACTCCATCTCCTCCAACAGAGTCCTGAATTGTCTGTAGTTTCGTCCTCTTGACCAAATGAAATTCACTGTTACAACAATAGGATCAATGACCTTTTGAAATTTAAGGACTGATTTGCACAAACTCTCCTGGTGAATAATGTAGTGAAATGAGAAAGTTGTGTTATATGGATGTTCACTTTTTATTTTGTCATTGAGACACTTGACAAGACCAACATGTTTTTATTATTAATGAAGATGCGCCATCGGTTGTAATACTGGCCAACGTATCTCATAGTAGGTCCTTTCTGTCCAAACAGTTACTTACATCGTTGCCGTTGTTAGTCGCAAATAAGCCAAAAGCCGTAGTGCAATGTTAACGCCCATTTCAAAAATTATTAAATTATACTCGTGCCCCGGCGGGCCGCATAAAAGTCGTCCGCGGGTTGCATGTGGCCCGCGGGCCGCAGCCTGACCACCCCTTCTATAAATCCTGCATCTCTGATCATCACTCACTGACTAATACTCTTTTTATTGATGGGATGCAGGCTTATTCATTGCAAACCTAATGAGGTTCTTAGGTCGGAGGAAGCCAAAGCCATCGAAGATCGCAATTTGGAGAGATTTTTGCTTCGTGGTTTTGTACTCGACGCCCTTTGAGCGATGACATGTCAACTGACGATGCACTTTCGCGCCTTTCAAATGCTCTCAACCACCTGTTTTCATCAATTGCATCGGTTCTCGTCTGCTCGCTCGCTCGCTAAATTGGCGAATATTCTCAATCAATCATCGCCCATAAATGTATTTCGAGAACGAAATTAGGCGACGCGTTCGCCTTTATTATTATTATCATCACCCATTCATAAATAAACCACAGTGCGTCTGTTTCCTGCGAATGAATTAACAGGCAGGGACGTCATTTGGGGGGGGCAGGGGGGGCATTTGCCCCCCCTGATTTTGAGGGAAAAAATTTTTTTTCTTGTGTTATTTAGTATTTAGTTTTTAACATGTCCTAAAGGAGCGCCTGATATGATGTGGAGTAGTCTAGTCTGAAAAGCAACTAACCGTTATAAACGGCTGACGAGCAAAAAAAAAGGTAAAAAGGTCGTCAACTTTTTCGCAAACTTGTAACTTGTCAGGTCAAAAGTGTTTTGCCCCCCCCCCTGAAAAACAGTGAAATGACGTCTCTGTTAACAGGTCCTACGAATCTCCGGCGGAGAGAGAGAGAGAGAGAGAGAGAGAGAGAGAGAGAGAGAGAGAGAGAGAGAGAGAGAGAGAGGTAAAGGAAATGGCGCTGGAAATGGCCAAGTAGCTCAGGTGGGTGAGATGTGTTATCAATCACGAAGGATCATCCGAGATGTCAGACTGGAAACAGAGAGAAATGACAATTATAAGAAATGGATTAAGTGCAGAGCTGAAGGATAAGAGAACGACAAAGGTATTAATATAAAGACTGATGCTTTAGAGAGAGAGAAAGAGAGAGAGAGAGAGAGAGAGAGAGAGAGAGAGAGAGAGAGAGAGAGAGAGAGACCGGAGACAAAATACCGAAGGCATATGAATTGTGAATACGATGAAGAATAGAGTGTACAGTTGTTAGATGGACAAATACTTGACAGATGGGCAAGTACTGGAGAGAGTACTGGTCGAATACTCCTTGAAACAAAATATAATTAGGAATGTCATGCATTTACAATCTGGGATATATGGCCATATCTAAAAAAAACTAGAGCGGATAGAGAAAATCTGATGCCATATTTGGAATCAGCACCCTAAATATAGGCCTACTTAGAAATAGGTCCAACTTCTAAGGTTCAAGAGAGAACATTTTGCGTTACCCTGTGTAAGAGGTCGCTTAGGAAGAAGATACTCGGTACTAGCAACGATACTTAGAAGGACAAAAGGATGAAGCGATGACGATGATACATAATACATTTCTGGACGATGGCGAATTATTCCAGCAATAAGAGCGGCAGTGGGAGATTCAAGACATCGGTTCATTCGAGGCCTGAAGTCTTCATCTTCGGCCTAAAATGGTCACGTGTGCGCCCTAGGATATCGTTGGCACGTCAGGCTATCCATTTGTAGACTAAATCAATGCAAATGGATCGGTGGCGTAGCAACATGCTCGGGGCCCTTGACGAAAAATGGACAAGAGGCCCTTTCCAGAGACGATCTGACAAGTTTGCGGAAATGTTGACGACCTTTTTTGCTTGTCGGTCTTTCGATCTAACGACTTCTTTTACAACTCTGCGAAAACAATTTTTTTCCTTGGGTCGGGGGCAGACATGGGTCAATTACGTTTTAAACAATTACAATTACATTACAATTATATGGATTTTTGTCAATTACAATTACAATTACAATTACAGCCAATTACGGGGGGTCTTACAAATGTGCAATTACAATTACAATTACAAGGTTTTTCATTCCTCTTTCTGCTTCTTTTAATAACTTAAGTGTCTAAAATAATTAACATAAATTAGTTCAACAAAGTTATATGCTACGGCCGATTTCAAAAACCGTAACACAAAGTTTCACAAACCTGCAAATGAGTCAACAAATTCTTTTTCGAACATGACACTAATTCACCACACAACCGGCACTTCATTTAACATTTGCATTTGAAACAGCATTATTAAAGTCATCAGACTTTTCAAAATAATTCCATATTACTCTTCTTTATTTGCTCATCTTTACTGGCATTAAACTTTTATTTGCAGCGTCAGGAAGTAGACAAATGATAAGCTGGTTCCCTACCAATTTGAAATTAAAAAGTAAATTTTTGACCCAGTGAGTCCATTTACCAATAACCGTTGTGCTTTGACAATTCACTAACCATCCAATGTATTCACTGCGATACATTCATAGACTGACAAGACTTCGGCTCATACATGCTAATATGCTATTAGAACTTATAAAACTCACATTCCTGTAATTGAGTAAAACAATTACAATAGCTCAATTACAATTAGGCCTACAATTACACACAAGACAATTACAATTACTTGTAATTGAACTTTCCTCAGATCAATTACAATTACAATTACATTGGCCAAATGTAATTAATTACAATTGAATTACAATTATAATTGTAATTGACCCATGTCTGGTCGGGGGCCCTTTGCAGGTCGGGGGCCCTTGGCATTTGGCCAGGTTGTCCATATGGCTGCTACGCCCCTGAAATGGATAATCTATAATTGGATATTAAACATTTTAATCAGCCGTAGGCTTATTCTTATTTGTGTTCTTATTTGACGTCTAATGTGCTAAATTAAAAGTATTTGCCTACTTTGATAAATTAATTAATCCAGCCCTGCTGTTGTCTCACTTTTGATGTTCGTAATTGAAAATGGAATGATAATGATGAGGATCATGCCTCTGTGTACTTGCCTATCACAGAAATGATTAGTGTGGTTCTACAGTAGGTATGTTTATTTTAAAAAAATTGAGAAGATTCTCGAATTTTTAAAATTAAAGAAAGTTCGAAATTATTTTCGCTTTTTATGTCACTAAGTCAAAACTGAGAAATTTTCGGCCACATTTTTGATGCGTCAATTCTCGTAAGCATTGAGTCGAATTGGACGGCATTGAGTCATATGACCTCATATGACTTTGACTAACTTCTGAATATTTTGCCATTTCTCAATTAATGTGATAGACTTTCGCCACCTGGCGAATACCGTTCAATGCTCTTCGCATACCATATCAAGTTTGAATTGAACAACTAGGAATGTGTCGTGCTTTGACTACTCGCACAGAATGAAAACGGTTAATTGGAATGAATTTGTAGAGATCAAGTTGAGCAATTAGTGGAATTAGATGAATAGTCGATCCTGTAATTGACAGCCAATTGCACAGGTCCATTTCCCAAACAAGACATCTGTGGTCTGATTAAAGGTGGCCCTGGTCATGAAATGGGCCCCAGATGGTCGGTTTTGAGTTATGTGTTCTAACGAACTATTACGAATCACAGCTGTCCAAATTTAGTCTGTAATATACAGAAGTAATTCCGACCATCTGGATCCTTTTATCTAAGTGTTTCTGATTTTAATCAGCGTTCAAGAATTCGAATTCCATGAATTGTATAATTTAAAAGACCACTTAGATCAGTGAAATTTGCCAATTTCAAAAAAGGAACTGAATTTTATTTTTAAATTCAATTCAACGCATTGGATAGGATTTTTAAAATTTCTTTAGAAAATAAATTAAAGTGCTTAGAGTTTTAGACAATGTCACTTTATAATCAAACTAGTAGAGTGTCACTATTTGGGCTTGATAAAAACAAAAGGCAAACAATAAAAGGATACGCTTATTAGTGACGTCACAGTGTTGCCAGACTAGTTGCTTCGTTCATCCCTAAAGTAACCCAACCAAAGTTATTGAATTTTACTGAATTTTAAAACCGGACTCACCGAATTCTCAAACACTGTCTATAATCATATATATTTTAAGAGATTTGAGCATTCGCCACTCTTCCTTTCTTATTTAAGCTCCAGGTCGTCGTAATAATTACACGTCTTCAGTAATATTTCTCAACAGAATTTCAAAGAAAAGCACAGGCCCGTAGGAAGTGGGGTGCAGCTGCAGCTGCACCCTGGAAAAAAACAGGGGTTCAGCGCACCCTCTGGAAGAAGATAAACCTTTTTTGCTTGTCAGAAGTATAAGACAGTAAAAGTCCGTGCGCGAAGACCTTTTTTGCTTGTCAAGGTGAGTTTTTAAAATGCAAACTATTTTTTTCTTAAGAAAATCTGCACCCCTGCTGAAAATTCGTTCCGACGTGCCCGAAGAAGAGTTAATAAAGCTGAATGCCTAGTGACTCTAGTCAATACTTCTATGCAGTTTTCCAAAGTCATTATTCAGCAACTAAAAGAAAGACAGTGAGTCAGTGACCCTTAAATGAGAAAATTATGTCTACAGTCTATCAATTATTATGCACGAGAACATAACGCTCTGGTTGAGAACGCGTAGCCTTCGTCATTTTCCGTTCCTGACGACGATTCGACTGAAGAAGAGAGAGAACGCCTCGCAGCAGGGGGCGCACAGACAGTGCACCACGTAGCTGTACATCTTTTGTATGCAGCCGATGTTGATCTGGCAGACGCGCAGCATCGGAGTGATGCACCAGATGTGATAGAAGCTGGTGCAGGCGAACTCGCAGCCCCAGCAGAAGGCCAGCGGAATGGCGCAGAGCGTCGTCAGCAGCAGATAGCAGAAGCGCTTGGAGCCGGTGAAACAGCGGAACGAATTGCGCCAGACGCAGTTGAGCGAATGGGCGCCCTCCGGTTCACCGAATACGTCCTCGAACAGGACCTTCAAACAAATGCCAGTGGACGCAGTTAATGGCTCTTTTGTTAGCTCTCTTAGAGTATACACATATTGCACTGGTCTGCGGTAGAGATAGATAGATAGATAGATGTAGATAGATGATAGATGATAGATAGATAGATAGATAGATAGATAGATAGATAGATAGATAGATAGATAGATAGATAGATAGATAGATAGATGATAGATAGATAGATGATAGATAGATAGATAGATAGATAGATAGATAGATAGATAGATAGATAGATAGATAGATAGATAGATAGATAGATAGATAGATAGATAGATAGATAGATAGATAGATAGATAGATAGATAGATAGATAGATAGATAGATAGATAGATAGATAGATAGATAGATAGATAGATAGATAGATAGATAGATAGATAGATAGATAGATAGATAGACAAGAAAGACTGACAGGCAGAAAGACAGATAAATAGACAGACAGAGACACAACCTGTGTTATGGCATCCAGTGGCGTAGTCAAGGGGAGTTTGAGGGGTTAAACCCCTCTTGGCTGCCGACGAAAAAATTTTACATGTTTTTATACATTTTTCATTTTCGTACGAAATTTTGGGGGTCAAACCCCCCTTGGCTAGCTGCCGACCGAAACATTTCTAAGAGCAATAGAAATAGAAAGAATGTAAAGGTGGCGCGAAGGTGACTACCTTTTTTGCTTGTCAGCTTCTAAAAAAATAAAAAAATAGAGGAGGTTTATTTGCTTGTCAAGATTTTTTTCAAAGTTTAGTCACGATCGAAAACAAACACCCCTTCCAGAAATCCTGGCTACACCACTGATGGCATCCATATAATACAGAGAGCGGCATTGATACTATTATATATTACAGGGTCGGCCAATAAAACCGGTACCACCTTGTTTCACTTTAAATATTTCACAACCTCTAGCCTCTAGGTCATAATGCATGAAATTTGGTCTACTTCTGTGGTATTAGGTTCTATTAACTATGAATTAAAGTTTTATTTCCAATTCAAAAGTGCAGCGGCGTCAGTGCCGCGTCACCTTCCGAAAACCAAACTGGGGCAGACATGGACATGGGTTGGGTTCACCCATAGTTTGGGTTAGTTTACATGGTAAAAATGAGTCAAGTTTTCTTCGGTGATAATGTAATGCAAACTTTTATCATTTTTCATTTAATGGTCGTCAGAGTTGCGCTATAATATTCAACGCCTTTCAACAAACTCTGTGGTTTCAACAGTTTCCGTCTCTTCGTGATTATTCTTTGTCTTTTAACTTTTTCTTAAGGATTTACTACCTCACTTCTTGACTAACTGCTGACGATCAAGTTTAAGAAATTATTATGTATGGGTTGGTTGGTTAAATAACACAGTTGTTTTCGTGGACTGGGTACTTGGGTTAGGTCTGAATAGTGATGGGTTGGGTTGGTTTTAAAAAATGTACCCATGCCCATGTCTGGGCTGGGGTAGAACGAGTTCATTAAAAAATATAAGTTACTATGTCTTGTTGCTAAAATTAGTAGTGCACTTTTCACTTGGTTGTAGTGTTCAGATATTCTTTAATGGCAATGCTGCTTCTTACCTTTTTGCGTTCCAATCCTTTATTTTATAATGGTACTAGTAATATGACCTTTGAATCTTAGCATTAAATTACAATTCAACTATTAAGTAAGTAAAATCTCGTTAATTTCTAAAGCGCTTTCAAAAGATGCACCGAAGTAGCTCCTTATTCCTATGCGCTCATTCTCAAATGAAGTAGCTATAGCCAAAGGTGGGTCATTCATGCCGGGTCATTTAATCAAAAAGGGCGAGTGGGCAGGACGCTATAGCTATGGAGGAAATGATTTTATAAAGAGAAATGATTTTAGTTTAGAAAGAAAAACATGAGGAGATGTTGCAAGAAGGGGAGAAAATTGTGACTCAAAGTTTGTTATTTGGCTTTGATGTAGACAGCGAAGGGATATTGCAATTGAGTTCCAAAGCTCAGGTGCCGCGTATGAAAAAGCACGATTGCAAATTTTGAGAGACGATTGATTCAGAGGTCGAAGGAGAGTTACACGAGAAGAGGATCTAGTAGATCCAGGTTGTTGTGGAATTATCAGATTTCTTATAGGTAGACTGGTTTTGATGTATGGAGTGAGTTATAAGTCATCGATATTATTTTATATTCAATGCGTTCTGTTATTTTGAGCCAGTGGAGAGATTTGAGTAATGGTGTAATGTGGCAAAATTTAGGCGATTTAGTTACTGCACGAGCTAAGGCATTTTGAATCGATTGGAGTTTACATATGGAAGCCTTTGGAAGATTGTGAAACAGTGAGTTGCAGTAGTCTAACTTAGAGTGAACTATTGAAGTGGCAATAGTGGAAGCAGTTTTAATATCAAGGTAGGGACGAAAGCGACGTAGATCACGAATGTGAGCATAACAGGTTTTTGATAATTGAGATATGTGAGCTTCAAAATTTAGGGAGGAGTCAAAAGTACAGTCAAGTCCTTCGTTCCGGACCTGACCTTAAGGGTTGAGTCCTGGTCCTGGCCTTGAAGGTCAAGTCTTTGATATTGGCCAACATCCCTGTCTTCCTGAATAATAGGAAATGACAGGGTGAACATAGAGTCGTCTGCATTTATTGTTGGCCATAAATGGAATCGTACGAGCGCAATCTTCACTGCCTTTCCGTTGTTATATTAAAGCACCATTTCTAAGACCCTTAGGCATCGATCGATGGTACTCAAAATCCTAACCGTCAAAGACCAGCTGTCAATCCAAATATCAACATAGGCGCAAACTTCAATTTGGCCACTATTCTCGAGCCTCCGCCCCAACTTTTTAAAGGGTGGACTCTGGGGCCTGCAAGCTCCCTACTTCTCGACAAGAATCAACATTTTTTAATCAAAAGCAACATCCTGTCAAACCTGCAATTTTTCTAAACAAACTGACAAAAACGAAGGTGCGCCATATTGCATTGCAGTCCTCTACAATGTCATCGTGGAGAAACTGTAGGCCTAAATCTGAAAGAGATCTGTAACAACTTTATTATCAAGAATGAAATCAGATGACCTACTTTTCTGGCTTTCTCGGAAAACAAATGAACTTTTGAATGCGCAAAAGCATCAGTGTCAATGGACATTATGCTTTTACTGGATCTCTTCAGGGTGTTGAAAATTTCATTTTTGGGTTTCTGCTTTCTTCGACCCGTCATTCTCGTGGCGAATATACAATAAAGTGTGATAAACTTTTCAAAATATTTTATAATAATTTTGTTAAGACAAGCAAAGTCTAGTCTCAGTCACCTTAACATGATCGTTGAGGCTGTTTGGATCCCGCATGTCCAGGTCCGGTTCATCCATCTCGCGGCTAATGATTCGGTCGAGCTAAAGATACAATCTGATTTTTAAAAAATCTTCGAACTTGTGAGATCAGTCGTTGGAAAGAATTGACTTTATGGATGGAAAACGAAATTGGATCTCAAGGCGTTAAAATCTATTGACATTTCGTAAAGGCAACGGTTACGCCGTTGCCACAACACCACCGCCGCCGCTGCTGCTGCCGCCGCCGCTGCCGTTTGCTGCCGCTCACAGCCTCACACACACCTGAGTGTTTCTTCCGTCACCGTTGACTGAACGGGGTCCTGGCAGCTTGAAGCACTGTTTATGGAAACCGGTTTCTAGGAAGCAGTGGCGTCAATGTGCTTAGCAGCGACTGTGTTCACCGGTCGATTCATTCGACCAGAACGTCATAAAATCAATGACGCGAGACGAACGGTTATCTCGTTTAGCGATAAGACAAGATCATATTTTCTAATCAATTATCCAGATGCACTTTTCCATAGCATTTAGTGCCATTAGCGTAGCACGAGAGGGAAGGGCAGCGGCCCGCCATTTGGGGCTAGATTATATGGAGAAATTTTTCAACTGGGGCTGGGGGGTTTCTCGATGCGTTATCTTCAAAAGCTCAAATTCGTAATCTGATATTACCCTAAATTTTATCGACCATACCCGTTGAGGAAGCTCCTCACGACGCTCCTCAAATCGCCGAATCGGATCTCACCAAGTTGGGTGTAGAACTGATGGTGCTCCCCACTCCGGAACCCTTGCTTCGCCAGTGCCATTGTTATAAAATTAGGAGCCGTCCATAAAGTATTTTTAAAGCTTTTAAATCCCCGTTCCAATGTCACAACCTATCACAAATCTCGGACTCTCCTCATGGGGGGCGCCACGAGCCAAATAATGGGTGGGCCAACATGGCAAGTTGCCAGTTAGCAAATGAATTTGGTTAATTCAATTTCATTGCCTCCCAAAAGGTCTGGAGCCCTCAGCCCTGGACCCATCCCCCCTTACCGTCCCGTCCTTACAGTTAAACGTCCTTCCCCTCCAATGTCCATTCCCATGAATGGGCGATAAGGATCGTCCATAAATGACGTAACGCGATTTTGGCACTTTTTGACCCCCTCCCCCCTACGTAACGCGATGTAACAAAAAGTCAGATTTCCTAAACTATAACGTAACAACGGGCCGATCCCCCTTTTGTCTTCCGAAAAGTCTTGACAAGCAGAAAGAGTCATTCAACCTTCTAATTTTTCCATCTCCAAAACATACTGACAAGCAAAAATGGTAATCCTTGTATTGTTTTCCCCTCCAAATACCCTGACAAGCAAAAAAGAAAAAAGGTCGTCACTTAAAAATTTTGTGTTGCGTTACGTCACATTTACGTAATCCCCTCCCCTCGTCACACTTCGCAACAAATGTCCGTACTCCTCCCCCTAGGCACGTTACGTCATTTGTGGAAGAGCCCATAGCGTTGTGTAGAAATTTGAACAATCTTTTACAAGATATCACCATATGTTTATGATATGATATATTATTATTGATATAATATAAAATGCGAAATAGCGAAGACAGCGGCAGTGCAGCAGTGCGGTTCAGCAAAGATTCAAACTAGGCAGAATGTCCAACTGTCCATACATTTTTCGACGCGAGTCGTTTAGACTCGCAAACTCGTTCGCCACTGACAACGTTTATATTATCAAGGTCATTGTGTAGGCCTACATTAGCCATTATGATCGAATTAAGTCTCTCCTGTCCCATCGTAGACCTAAGGTATGTCTTAAGATTTAATCAGTGGCGGCTCCACCGGGGGGCCCGTGCCCCCTATTGAGAGCCTGGCCCCCCAGTGGGGGAGGGGTCTTTGGGATTAGGAATAGGGGTGTCGACCTCAAATGGGGGGGGAGGGGTTGGAGGGTGTTAGAGGGGGTGTCAAAAAATCCCTGCTTCAGTACACCATGCAGCTTTTATTTGGTGTTCACTTGAATATGGTCCAGCTCCTTGGAGATTACTCCATCATTAGAAAACCAATCGACAGTCGATGGATGCCCTTACGCAAGAGGCAATCAGTATTATGCATCGATTGTGTTAGAATTTGGGAGACGGGAGAGCAGAAGCGTAGCGTCCCAGTGGCTACTATGGCTTCAGCCATGGGTGGCACTGTGGCACACACGACGGGGGCGGCAAATTTTGGAAGCGATCTTTTTTGTCGGGGAAGGTTTTAGGTTTTAGCGAAGGCGGCAAAGTTTCGAAGGGGCGGCAAATAAGTGGCGGCAACCTTTTCTGCTTGTCGGGGAGTTTTGGCGAAGGCAGCAAAGTTTAGAAGAGGCGGCAAATTTTGCGGTGAGTCGGTGACCTTCATTTTGCTTGTCAGGTGTAATAAAAGTGCGTTTGGGGCGGCGGATTTGCCAGGAGCCATAGCTAGGCGGCAAGAGTGCACGCTACGCCACTGCGGGGGAGTGGCCAGATGACTGGCTGGAAATATATAAACCGCTACCAAAGAAAGGAGACAAAAACGAATGCACCAATTACAAAACTGTAGCCCTGATATCACACATTAATACTACATTGCCATGAGTCATTGTAGAATGGGATGGACAATAAACGGGAGGAGATAACAATAGAACAAGCGGGTTTCAGAAAAGGACACGGCACAAGGCATCACATCACAAACTTAAGAATAATATTATAATAATAAAGGAAAGTGCAAAAAACTGGCATTGAGTGTATGGAAACTTCAAGAGCCAGTAAGCAGTTGGAGAGAGAGAGAGAGGAAAACCAACGAAGGAGCTTTTGCAAATGTCAGATACAGAAAGATGGTTCGTCAACATGTGCAAAAGAAGGAAGCTGCAAAATTTTGGGCAACTACAGAGAACAGCGACGCTATATCAACATTGGAAAGGACAATCCAGCAAGGAATGATTCTGGTAGCAAGACAATGACCAAAGAGACGATGGGCGGATGACATAAAAGAGTGGAAAGGACTGCAAGTGTTAGAAGCAGTCAAGAAGACACAGGATCGACATTGCTGGAGAAAAGAAACTCATGCTGTCATCTCAACTGCAGTTCATTAAGGAACAAGGAGAAACATGTCTTGGGCGTGACCAAAAGTCGAAATATCAGAACATGACTTAATGCAAAGAACAATGCAACAATGCCCAGAAAAAGCAAACGAGGTTGACCAAACCACAGATGGACAGATGACATAGAAGCCTGGAATGGGATGATAAAAGCTATAAGAGCAACAGAAGATTAAGATAACTGGAATCATTTCATCCAATCTGCCACTTCAGCTTCAGTCGCTGAAGGAAGGAGGACCTGATTATGATGAAACTGTTAAGAAGAGAATGGAAGGAAATTGTTTGTGAAACGGATTCATACACACAAGCACAATTTTTGCACTACAGCAAAAGTCAAGTGGAATGATTGGATGCTGGGAAAGTATTGGCAATCAGTGTCTTACTGCAATAGGATATTAGTCTATAGATCAAGAATGGCTTTTTAAAGTTCCTAGTCACATTTTATTATTGCACTGTTTCAGAAACTGCTGAGAACTCGGAAGCATTTCAGGCAAATTCCAGTTATAACCAAACAAAATAAATCTGCAAATACCAAATATATTAACATCATCTACAACAGGGGTGACCAACTTTTTTTGCAAGGGGCCATTATAAATATTGATCAGCATGCAGAGGGCTGCATGTTTTGTTGTTCATTGTACATTGTTAGTGTTTTCAGCAGTAGTGACAATCACTGCAGTCACATAACGGTACTAACTAGTAACAGTTACAATTAAACAGCAGTTTAAATTTACTATTTGACTAAATTAACCACAGGAAAAGAAAGTCTTACTCATGGCTCAATATTGTATGCATAAATAGGAACAATAAAATTTATTTAGAAAGATGCCCTGCGGGCTGCCGGTCGGCCACTCCTGATCTACAAGCATCAATGTAGCAATCACTTCAGATTCATTTAATACTGGAAGAAATATTCCAGAACTTCAAATGAGCTAAGCAAGAATTCAAGAATTTACAAACATGTTAGCTTTACAAACTGAGAAATAAATAACACCGGTCAAGCAACAAAACCCTGTCACATCAAAGTTAGAAACTGTTTGGCTACATAGTGATGGAAGATACCAAAACCAAAATACCTGTAAACTATAATAATATAATAATGTGCTTTAAAGTGGATTTCAAACACATTCACACTAAAAATTTAAATCCTCACTTAAAATACAGAATAAAAATCCCAACATCATAACAGTCAATGGTTAGAAGATCTGTAAATACAGAACTTGACCTGCACAGTGTTTCCTCAGAACCACATGAAAAATAAAGTAAAATTAGTTTTGTACACAATTAACTTACATAAAACGTTTCATTTTGTAAAAGCATCAGGGTAATCTGAATATCGTCGAGGTATTCCCCTTAATCCTAAAAAGTGTTGGGGGAAGAAAGTAAGATTTACCCCTAGGAATATAAGGAAGAATTGAGCATTAGCTACCATTTAAACATAATTAAATGGTCGTAAGGGACCATCAGATCGGTTAGTTAATTTTACTACAATAATTATCGTAAGTAGTAAAATTAGGAAAGCAGGTTTGACTGAAGATTTAATTTTTAAAGTAGAAAAATACATCATAAAAACAATAATGCAATCAAATCAACCAGTTATCTCATCAAAATGTTTAAGAAAATTTCCAACTAAACTTTATTACATCTGATCTAGGTTAGTTAATATGCTAATTGCATATTGCAAACACAACAGACATCATAAAAAAACAAACCATTATGATAACTTTACATCAGTAAGATAAAGATCCATTCTGCATTGTGAGAGACAAATCCTCTGCACAAGGACAAACTCTGTAGGTTTTCTCACCTGAGATGAGGCAAATGAGGAGATTATCCATTGTTTTTTTCTTTTCAGACAACACAGACGTACAATTCGTCCAATGTACTTTGTATTAACTTTGTTAAAAACCACACTTCTCAGTAATCAGCAAATTGGCAATCAGGCCAACAATAAAAATAAAACACCGAAAAATACCCAGTAATAAAGTGTCAAATTAAAGATTCCAGAAAATCTGTGGGCTGAATTCAAAACATAAAATATGTACTGTCATACATATATAAAAGTCACTACATAGAAGAACCAAATGACAAAATATCACTCAAGAAACTTGAGCATTCAGCAAAACAGCTGACTTGTCTAAAATCTACCTGACACTAGAGAAACCTAAGGTGCTAATTAAAATTCATTAACGTTTTGAAAATAAACAATTAGCCAGAAGTCAATTTCAGCTGAAGACAGAAGACTTAAGACATGAAAACTTGCACCTAATAATGCAGAACAAGTTTGCCAGAACTGAAAATTTAACACCAAAATTTAAATGCTTTTTATACTAAAATGCTCATTCGAAATCATGTAACTTTAAGTATAGGTCTAGACTTAAAATGCATATATATTTTTAATTCCATATATCCTTAGCTGGAACCAGGAATTATGGAATGACCTTGGGACTTTCAACTAAGAACTACCATGGACATGATTTTTGACGATTCTCACTCTGAAGCGAGCATAGGCTCATGCATTATTATAATGGTGCTAAATAAGTTTTATTATTGTAATTGATTGACATGCCCAGTTTACATCTGACATTGATGCTACATTCATTCATTCATTCGTGGACGATTACTATAGCGCTGTAACAAAGCTGAGGCCCACAACAAAAGTGCTTTAACATCTCAACTATGGTATACCCCAACCCAAACAGATGCGTTTTTAAGTTCTTTATGAAGTGCTCAGTTGGAGTACTGGAGTATTGGAACTCAGGAGTACTGGCAACAGTGTCCAAGAACTAGTGCATCAGTGAAAAAATATAGCAATTTGTAATTTATTAGCAATATTTTTGTATCAGTAATCATCCACATGCTCTGCATTCATCTAAATTCAAATAAAAAGTTTATTTTACAAAATCATTTTAAGATTTGACCTACATTTGATACCCTATAAAACAGCAAGCCCAAATTCTAAATAGAACTAGCAAAATAAAACAGTTTGACTTTGGACTAGTAAGTTAACTAATGGCCTGAGTAGTGTTGCACATATATTCAAAGCTAACTGGCACTGTTCACTTGGTAAAGTACTCAAGAAACGATGCCAAAGTATGACAAAACATTGATACTGGAGGTCATTGAACATTAGAATTATAATGAGGTAATGTTGTTTCGTGGTCTAGGACCAATGCCAGTAAATGCTCTGATGAACAGTTCGGATGTTAGATCAAGTCTGTCCGTAGAGTGCAATCCTGCTCTTTAGGAACAGTAAAGAAAAGACAGTAGTACCATGTCCAAGATTTTGCAAGGAGTCTGGTTCTGGTAATTCAGATATCTTACAAGAGAAAGAACGAAAACAGCATCCTGTGGGAGAATGGTAGTCAAGGGAAGGACATCATTAATAAATCCAAAATACAGAATCAGTCACAAAGAAGCAATTAAGATGGACTGAATGATGTTGAGACTGCATCTCAAGAGACCTGGATACCGAGCGGGATATCTGGATGGAGACAACAGACCTGACTATGGAGTTGGGTACTTTGGCTGAGAAATTTGAATGAATAATTTTCACAGGCATAAGCAATTTGTCCTTCTACGAGGGAACAAATGTGTCCATTTCACTGAAGTATTGCCAAATTATCAATAGGATTCATGTAAGGGAGATGAAGGAAGAACCAAGACAAAGGAAAGTGAGATAAGATCAGCATAGTCAAGTAGGGGTACCAAGCCAAATCACCTGAATTTTGTCAGGAATGTGTTTTAGGCAGTTTCAAAGCATGCAATCTGGAAGACCATTATAAGTTGGTTAGTGTCTTATACCATTACATCTTCTGAACCAAAGTCCTAAAAACAAAGACCTTGACAAAACAATGAGGCAAGTTTCAAAGCAAATGAAAGACAGCACAAGGAGAAATATGTCACAATCCAGTATCCAAGGGGAAAGATGCATCAGAAATTTAGATCCTCAGATCAGACCAATGCCCAGTAGATGTTTCATAATAGGAATATGAAAACCATTTCTCAATAAGCTTGAAAATGAAAGGTAGAATGGCATTTGGTCAGAAGCTGACAGGATTGAGAGAATCAAGGTTTATTCCAACTGGAATGATGAACACCATGTTAAGGACTATGAACACCATGCTAAGGACTATGAATGAAATCTTTAGCTAATGATTTGCTTGGAAATACACCAAAATCCTAAGGACAACAGGTCCATTAAAACATCAACCAGAATAAATGATGGTTTGGGCTCATATTTCAGGAAAAGCATTCAGTTGTACTTCGTGTGTTACTGCAACATTCTTCAGAGAAATAAAGGCCCATTGTTTCATAAAACATTTAAAACCAAAGTACTGAAGGTGGATAAAACCTTCTCTGTGACACACAATCAGGATTCAAATTTAAAAGACATATGTGCCACTTTTTATACTGTGCCAAAAATTAATCCAAGACTGGATGTAAAACCATGAAAAATAATACAGAACTTAACAAAGTAGCACAGGGGCAAAGTTTGGAAAAGAAAATTATGTTTTACTACAAAAAACAGCCAAAAATTGCAAAATATGATATAAGAGAGGCAAAACATTGTCATGAAATTTTGTGCAAAAATCACGACTAAGCTGAGATCACCCCAAAAATTCAATTATTCACCATTTTTACCTAATATCAGGAACAATTATCAAAACACACAAATTCTAGTTCAATCCAGTAGATGCAACCAATAACAGCTTATTAACTAGAAATACAATAACTTTATAATTTAAAAGTCTTTAACACCAATTTTGACAAAATTCTATCATACAAAATGCATAATTTACCAAATATTGCAGCTAAAATTTTGTAAAAATTATTTTGTGACCCAGATTCTCTAATGAAAAAATTATAGATATTGAAAACAAGAAGCTAATTAATTACTGAATATAATTTTAAATCCACACACATTGAGCAAGTCATAACACTAACTAGAGAAACACTCAGCAAAGAGAATGTACAAGTCATTGACTGAAGCATCATTGCTCCTAGATTTCTGGAATGACGTTGTACCCAATAATTTTTATAGGCGATTGATGGTGCCACATTTAATAGGATTAACTCAAGAAATTTGTGTTTTAAAATCCACAATTCCACATGTACGATTGTTTCCAGTTCTGCAAATCATCGCCCAATGACAACACTCAGATTATAACTAAAACTATGAAGCAAACAACAGAGTCAAGCAGTAAGTCACTTCAAATATTCAAAGTCACAAAGACCACAATTCAGCAATGACTGCAGTAAAACAGAATGCGAATGCTTGGGGGGAGGAGAGGGGAAATGGCAAGGATCACAAGTCGTCGTCTTCTTCTTCAGTGACTTTCTGCCTTAAATAATTCTCAAACAGAGCGGCTCTGTTCTGGTTTTCCGCCTTCTTTACCCAATGCCCATATATCCTAAATGCACCCATGTCTATCAAGTTGCGAAGCGGTCGAACTTTGTAGGGATTCAGCGTCAATTGGTCTAAACTAATTACACTCGCCTGAACCCTGAGGTAGCGCATACGACAAACAGCTGTGATTACAAATGCTCCGGCCTACAAGAAAAGCAGATCAAACCATGAATGTCTCAATGGGAAAAAACAGTTTCATAAATTTATATTATGCAGCCAACTGGAAGCAATATAACAGTTGAAAGCTTGATATAAATAATAAACTGACAATTACTGCAACTAAAAGTAGCTTCAAATAACAAAAGGAAAATGGTCTACAAGCATTTTCCAGGCTGCTTAATCACCTGTATTTAAACAATTAAAAGCCAATGAAATGTGGCAAAAATCAATTTGTTATTGTTATAATGGTAACTAGAAATAAAAAAAGATTTTAAAAATTGATGCACGGACAGAGGACTGAAGAACTCCTTAGACAAAAATCAAGAAACAATTTTACAATGACTAATAATTAACAAAGAATAAAATACCCATGAATGTACAATTGTACATAGTCTTTTCCCCAACATGACAAAAAATTGAAATAAATATGTTTTCATTGAATACACAGAGATATCAAATCATCAATAGATAAGTTATCCTACAATAATATTTACCTTAAACTTCCGCCGCGGATAAAACTTCATGTTTGCAATCTGAAATAGAAAAGACCACACATCTGGCATAATTTATTGAAAGTGCTAAAACATAAATGCAGCTAATTTACACAAACAAGAACTCATTAAGTGCCTATGCATGTTCTACTATTATGTATAAACACATACATTACACATTATCTCCTAAATGATTCACTCCTTAGGCTGATCCCCAAACAATATCTGAAATACTCAGTTTTACACATGACAGATCAACAGTAATTTAGCGTAAAGGTTTCTCCTCATCACACCGATGTAAACAAGGATACTGTAACAGAAATAGGAATTTCTAACATGTTTCAGATTAATTTCTTCAATCTTGAGGAAAGGATGTGCTAGGCACTGTTGAGCTGTGAGGCGTTCTGACGAATTAACAACCAACATTCTTGAAATCTGAAAATAACATCCTCTGCTGCATTTGAAGGTTCATATTCAATAAATATTCATACACAGCGATAACTCCTACTTTGAACACTGTACTCCATTGGAATAAATGTCATTGTTTTCTAGGTAAGATAACAATACTGACCATGAGATAACACGACAACTGTGAATACAAGAGAAAGCTGTGATATTTAACATTACAAATCAGCTGATCATTCGAAGGTTCACACGAGTAAGGCACGAATCATCATGCTTAGGTAAACACATTTTCTTGGACCAACTATGCCTATAGAAAGCTCTAAGTTGTTTCTATGAGTTCAGAGAAAATGAAAAAAGAAGGAAATTCTAAAACATCATCCAAAAGCTAATGTTAAAATCAGTGCATCACCAAATAATATCATTCTAGAAACATCTAACAGATCATGCCTCATTCTACCTCTGCCATGACATCAACCAGGTCCACACACACTCACACGCACACAAATTTAGAGCAACGTGATTCTATATGTTCTTGATAAGCCGCAATAAATGCATGGTACCAACCTCAAACAAAAATGTCTCATTTTCAACTGCATCAAAGATTATCTGCCATAAATTATAAGTTTAAAAAACAATACAACAATAAACCTAGAGCTCTTTTAAAGCAATTTACTGCACTATTTATGGTTTTTTGTGAAAAATTTGAACAAACACATGATATATGGTCAGTCTAAGATTTAGAATATATTGACCTAATACTGATCAATTAAGTGTCTTTAGAGACTTAAAAAACACACACCAGATCTTTTGCGTCATTGGTAATCTCATCCCATTCAGGACTTCTGAAACAATAATTTCCCTCCAAAATCATTCGAATCATCAGATGTTGCCGTCGATTCCAAAACGGAGGAAGTCCAGCAAGCCTACAGAAAATTCAAGAATCAGACAATCAAATATAATGCAAGAGCAGTGATGGCAAAACCGGCAAAATTAAGAAATAAAAGAGCTAGAAATGAGATCTGCATCATGCACTCAAATGCCAGCAATGCAAACTGAAGCTGTGATCAATATCCACCATTTGCATTTATCTGAGATAAAGCAAAGCATTTGGAAAATGTAGTAAGCGTGGAGAGTAAGAACAAATGAAAAAGCAGAAATTATTAACTTATTCTGTTTTTATTTCATTTTCAGATTAAACATATCTAACAACATTTTACAATTTTCTGTTAAACTTTCTCACATCACTCACTACTCAATTTATTGATGGACAAGTAACAGTAATAACTGTAAGCAAGTGGATAAATAATAAGAAATCATCAGAATACCAAAATTTTAAACAGCACTAAATCATCAAAATGTCAAAACTTTAAGTCACAGAACACAGGCAAAAAGGAATCATATGATAATTTCATAGTAAGTAACTGGAATTGTCTATACTGTAAAACTGTACTAAATCTGATGACTTTAATATTATAATTGATGACATAAATAAATATGCAATTCAACATGCTCTAATCAAAGAGGTATAAAAAATCAATTATGCATCAGTGCCATGAGTGGTTTCCCAATCTATTAGCACTTTAAAGAATCAGTCTTAACTAGTAGAGTTTAATTGCTTATTTTGAAACATTTAATCAAATATCAAGTGTCTTGGAACTGAAGAAGTTTCTAAATAAAATTAAAACCAGATAATTCATCTAAAAAAATTAATTTGCTTATGCATTTATATATATATATATATATATATATATATATTTATATATATATGATTTATAATGATTTATGGCAACTTTTGATGCAAATAGCCAAGAAGTGAAAAATTTTCAAACAGAAAAACAACAAAGCCATCAGGATCCTTGGGTACATTGCCCGGAGATGTCAACAGAATATTAATCTAAACTATAGCATACTGAGGTATACAGAAGAACAGGAGAGAGTCCAATCTCGAACAGGATCCGCAGCAGGAGACTGCAGTACTTTGGACATGTCGCTAGAGCCGACCCTGAGCAGGACCATGCCCGAGCCCTCGATGTCATCATTCATGGGCTGCCAAAGACCTGGAAAAGACCGGCAGGTAGGTCCAAAACAACCTGGACAAGAACAATCGAGAAAGACCTAGCTCCACACAACTTTGGCCTTGCCACAGCATGGAAGCGGGCGCAGTTAGATGGCGCTTGGATTAGCTGCCTGTGGACTGTTTGTGTCTGCGTTGTTTTCGCGATTTTTTGCGATTTCTTGTGCGTTTTTGTTGTGAGTTGCGACTGAGTGGAACGCAGGACAGAGAATTATGGCTCCGGACTCTGGAAACAGCAACGCTCCACTAGAGGGCATGCTAAGAAGAAGAAGATAGTATAATTATATAGAATGCCAAATTTTTCATTACATAATATTTGAGGAAATATTGATACTTACAAGGTATACATGATAACGCCAACAGCCCAGCTGAAAAAATACACAGAAAATAATTAAAAGTGAGCAAATCAAATCAATAACTAATTGGTGTCAATACATGCTGTCATAGCACCATTTTAAGAACAGTTGTGGTGTAATACCACTTATTTGCTTTGATATTTCATGATATTCCTCATGGTGTCTAACACTCCAGTTTGTCTTATTATTGTGAATTGTTGCTTTTTAAGGCAATTGTACCTTTGTATCTTCGTATGCTATCTACCTCAATGAACAAGAGATTCATTAATATCACTATAATCAGTCAACACATTCGTCACAATTTGAATCTCATGATGGTCTCTTCCCATATTATGATGCTCTTAACCACAGAATCAACATTCAGTCCTTCTCCTTCACCAATGTGCATATGTCATAGTCAATCATTCATTATTCCAGTGTGCAGCTGCAATCCTATGATTCCATGTTCTCTGCTCAAAAAGCCATATCATGAGTCAGCCAAGAGAGAAGGAAGGACAGTTGCCTATCACTATGCTAGCCAAAAGATGCACAGGACACCACTCAGCACTAACACAGTCAGGGAACATAAAGTCACCCATTGCTTTTCGTAAACAGTTGAAGACACATCTGTTTAATTGTGCTTATAATAATTGACATTAATTGTAATGTGCTTGCTAACATTAATTGATTAGGCACAATATAAATAGCTACTTAAATTAAATTAAATTCTGATTTGTCCTGTCTCACATTCTCCACATCAAGAGGACTATGTACTCTATCCTCTCTGTTCATTGACCACAAAAGAATTCTTCAGCCAACCCAGAGTCAGAGTGCAGTCAAGAAAAACCAGCTACCTACAATTCCCTGGTGATCATTATTGGCAACTCCAATTTCCATCTTGAAGATCTCAAGTAGTGTGACTCCCAGCACTCAAGGGAACTTCTCCTACAGTTCAGCTTCAGGCAAGTTGTCAACAAACCAACCCATGCTCTAAGTAGCATGTTTGATCTGTTCATCATCTGTGATGGTACCTTCCCCCCACCCCCATTCAAGACATCTCACCTCCAACCATCCTGGATCTCAATCTTGTGGCAGTCTCCTTTCCTCTGGAGTCTAGTACATCTCTTTATCAACTGAGAATGAATCTCAACTGGATATAATTAACCATTTGAACACTCGCTTCCTTAGCGATTAGGCTGTATAGTATAACAGACACCTGTCCAGCTGCTGTTTTCAAATGGTTAAGAATGTGATGTCTTTTATCATTACCTCCCCTCTAGACAAATGTAGGTGGATTAAAAAGAGTTTATCTCCACTTTGGTCTTTGGTGTCTAATACCAGATCTCCAAAACTTCTCAACCAGAACAGGCTCTACATAAAACTCAACAAAGTGAGCAAATGTAGTGAGAGAGCTCATACAGAAAAGGTGCTATATAAATGTTTTGATGCATCACATACAATGAATATCAAGAAAGAAAGTCTACTTAAGCAAAGTCAGTTTTACTGATAAATTTTATACAATAAACAGCATCTACAAGAATTAATGCTTAATATGCACCCTTGTTCACAAGGAAACTTAAAACATACTTTTATGAGATCTCATATAAAGTGTAAAGTGCTCTAGACCTTGTCCCTTCTTCCATGTTTCTGCACTATATAAATTGACTTACTTACTAACTAACTAACTTGTAAAGACATTTACTAATAAAAACGAAACACAAAACACACAAAAGTTCTATTTCATATCAGAATACAAGTTGGAAATTTGGAAGTTGAAGTCAATCAACACCTACATGTCGACTGGTCTGCCATAACCAGGAACATCATCATACATCGACTGAAGGTAGACCTCAGGAGCCATGTAGCTAGGAGTGCCAAAGAGATCTAAAGAGCAAACATGAAGACTTTCAGATGCACTATTACATTTGGCATCAGCATATGTTACACATGCACTGAGGGATTTGGATCTACACTCCCTACCTCCCAACATTATAAACATAGATTATGATTAAAACTGATAGCTGGTCAGAAAGTCTCTGACATTGGGAAATACATAAAGAAATTTTACTTGACTTTACTAATCACTTGCCGTGTAGTTCTGTGTCATGACTGACGTTAACAGCAAAACCAAAGTCAGAAACTTTGACATTCATATTTTCATCGAGTAAAATATTTTCAGGCTGAAATGTAACAAACGTTTTTCTTTAAAACAAACAGCGATAGCACGAATGCTCTAGCCACACTATCAAATATTGTGCAAGTTCACATACCAAAGTCAATGTACAGTTTTTTGAGACTATAGATGCATGGTAATTATGTCGAAGTCCAAAGCTTGAAATAGGTCAAACAGAGCAACATCAACAATTTGACATTTTACAAAAATTCAGACATAGCCAAACACTTCTTACCTTTAAGTCTCTGTGCACAATATGCTTAGAGTGAATATATTCAACGGCAGTTAAAAGCTGCCGAATGATGTGCCTAATAAAAAAACAAAATTAATTACTATTATAAACAGATTAATAATATTAATTCTATCTGCATATAATGAACCGCAAATAGGCTTAATGCAGGTTAATAATTACACCTGCAGGAAAATGTTTAAAGGCAAAATTCTGAATTGAGCTACATAATCTATTATTAATTATGAATAGTGAATGAATTGGCACACAAAGATAACACAATCATTAGTGATAGTAACATTTTAACATGCATGAAGCATGTAGACATAGTTACAGCAATTACTTACTCTGCCATCTTATATATTAATAATGCCTGCATTTTGCAAAATTCTCTCTCTCTCTCTCTCTCTCTCTCTCTCTCTCTCTCTCTCTCTCTCTCTCTCTCTCTCTCTCTCTTTCTCTCTTAACTGAATAATTAATTTTCCAATTTAATTTTCTGCTAAAATGTAAAGAAGAAAATACTTTGTTTGCTTTTCAGAAAGTTTGACAGCTCTGTTAAGATGTTCAAATAGTTCACCACCTTTGCACCTGTCAAATCATGTTTTCATACAAATCTGTATCAATAAATTTTAAGAAACATCTAGAAATTTACTGTCTAGAAAACTGCTTGAAAACCAAATTCCAGTTATAATCAGTAATTATTATTATCATCACCATAATCATCATTATTATTATTGAGGCAATTTTTATAGCACTGTGGGCATGGCGAAGGTCAAGGGTACTTTACTGCATGTCATTTGTATGAAATATTAAATAAGTGAGTAAAGTGAAAAACAACTGCAAAAAACACCCAAAGAGTCAGGGCAGTTCAATTACATTTCATTACCCAAATTTTCAAAGATAGAGATAACAAACATATAATGGTCAAAATGCACCAGCATCTTGCACTGCTTATGCTGAAGTCACAGGTTCAATCCACAGACAGACAGGACAGAGTCCATGAAATGCTCGTAGACATAGAATACTCAACTGTAGACAAGAACTGCTCTTGTTTGGCCTGCTGGAAATAAAAGGTCTCAATTCCTCACTTTCATTACCAAAGGCCAATAAAACATGAGTACTAATAGGTCTTCCATGAACAATAAGAATGATCAACTCAATTTCACAAATCATTTCAACCATTAGCACACAAAGCCTATCTTAAAATATAACACAAAACAAAAAAATATAATAAATTACTCCACTAGATACCATGACAATAAATGCCATATGAACCAATTTAATTTAAAAAGCAAACGTACATTTCAAGCACAAGAAAGACAAATGCTGGGCTTTGAAAGACATCGTGGAGCTCAACTGCACAAGGAAAAAAAATTACCATTACCTTCATTAAAAACAAGCAAAAATATCAATGAAACAATTATAACTCTATATAGAAATTACAGAATTTTAATGAAATTCTGTCCTGTAAACTGCAGCTGGATTAGGAGGGAAACTTTGTTTATCCTTCCAATTGGAAGCAGAATTTGACAGAAGATTGTGATTTTCCAGGTTACTGAATAAAGACTCCTTACTTGACAGGTAAACAATTAATGTAGGCCTATTGAGGCATTATGATGTCCATGGGGGAGGGAAACCCTTCTAATTCAAAGCATTCTCTCACTCCTTCTCCCCTTCCCCATCCCCTCCCCACTGGCAGTCATATTCAAGTAAAAGAGGATTTTTGACTAACCAAGTTACTGAATGGAGATTTGTAGTTGATAGTTAAAAAACTGATCAGTTATAGTTAGTTAGTTAGTTAACAATTCAATTTCTGTGGTATGGGAAAAGGCCAAAGTCAGAGCGCTTTACAGTGCTGTGCATAAATTTTTTTTACATAAATTCCTATTCTCTGCACATTATGTGTTGGTGTGCTATACACATTGCAAATGTAGGCCTGTAGGCCTGTAATAAGCATGAAAACATGGTACATATAAAATCGAAAAAATTGACTTTTATTGTGACAAACTTTCAGCTTTCTCACACTTCACACTTCACTTTTTCACACTTGGTGTCTGGTGTATTGTAAAACAATTTGTAAACTCAGAAAGGATAGAGATGTAAAGGGCGATTTTCAGGGTTTCCTATGAAATTGAGGTTTGGGCTTTTGGGCTTGAAATTAAATATAGATTAGGCATTAGTGCTTAAATAAGTGGGTCTAGTAGTACAGTTGCAGAGAGGTTGAAGTTATGGCATTGAAGTTATGGCATTGACTAGATTGTGTTGAGTTTATTGGGATTTTAAATAAATATATCGGTGAAAATATTCATCGTGTTCTCTCTCCCTCACTCTCTCGTAAAAGACCACATTTCTGATGCTCATTTGGCGTTCACAAATTTTTGAAAGATAAAATCATTTCTGGACTTTTATAGAGAATCATTAGTAGACCACAATGCTGGACCACAGAGAAAAGGCTTTAGAAAAATCACAACCACTGTACAATGGAAACAAGTATAGGTTCAAGATCATCAATGTACTTTCCCTACATTATGATTAGGAGGAAAATCATCAGCAAATTCAACCAGAAAACATCGAAGAACATACTTATATGTTGGTGTCCAGCACACTGTTTAAGCACATTGATTTCAGATCGAATTGAGTCAATGATCGAAGGATCAGAGGTCAGATCAATGATTTTCACTGCATATTCCTTTGTACCAGATTTATCAAAGCAATGTCTTACAGTACTACTAACACCCCTGAAATACAATATAGCACTAAAAATACACTGTTAGTTTACACAACTGCTAAAAATACGCATAAGTAGTTGCATAAAATAAGAAAATGTTTTCTAAACTTTTCAATATTTTCTCATATTATTTTGATGCAGTTTACTTTAAAACTAGTCAATTAGTGATGACCATAAATTTAAATTATTTAATCCATAAAAATGAAGAACAGTTGAATTAACTGAGAGTGGCCGGTAAATGCAAAATTTTCAAATATGAAATTCATATAAATTCCTTAGTTAGTTAAATTCACATTAACCATAACAATCTTTCTACCCCACTGAATTTCCATGTGGCACAAACACACAAATTTCAGTCAGATCAATATCAGATTCAAAGACAGAGACTTTATATGACATCCATGTTACTCCTCTGATGTAATTATACTCATCAGACAAATATAAGCCAAACTTTGGTTAAATATGAAAAATGTATTTCTATGGTATCTATATAAATAATCAATAAATGTAATTTAATTTATTTAAAACTGCACACAACTTTTTTATTACTACTTGTCACTTAAATTTTCAGAAAATTTGAAAATAAAGGAAAGAATGTACCGTAATATGAAATTATAACTAAAGATTTCAAAACTAAGCAAATAATACATACTTTCCAATTATATTCTTGATATGATATTTATCACTCAAATCACTGGGTGAACTGATATAGGAAAAATCCTCATCATTAACAAAATCAGCCAGATTGATGACAGACATGTTTTCGTTCTCTTTATCAAAATGTAGAGAAAAAAACAAATGTTTCCCACTCACGACCTGCATTGATCATCAAATCAGTGCTGAGAGACTAGACTGCAAGTAATTAAACAAGCATACATGAAACAGCTGAATACAAACACATTCAATTATAAACTGCCACATTAGGAATAAAGTAAATAACACATAAAATATATAAAAATTCTTTATGCATAGCTTATCACCTTCCCATCACTCAGAAATGGATTGAAAATATTGACTTTCTTTTAACCCCGTGAAACTCCAGCCTTTGCTGAACATTGCTACTCTTTAGCCATATAATAAATATAACAATATAAGGTCGTATGTGTAATGTGATTATGTCAATTTATTTGATCGCATATTTAAAAAGTTTCTTTAAAAGTTTAATCATTGATATCAACTGACATCTATATAAATATTCAATACTTTAATTTTTTAAAAATGCACACAACTTTTTTAAAAAACTTTTCACAAATTTTACAAAATTTGAAAATAAAGACTAAATACAGTGAAATTATAATAAAGATTTCAAAGCAGCATAAATATTCATAGGAGAGAGAGCTCAATTATATTCTGCTGCCTGTTCATATAGCACTCAAATCAACAGCAGAACTGATATAGGAAAAATGAAATGGAATCATAAAATTCTTTTGCAAGATCACATCACAGAAAAATCATCAACTTTACATTCTCTTTATCAAAATTCATTATCAAAACAAATGAAACCGTAACTCTGAGAAACCTGGTTTGATCATCAAATCAGTGACACTAAACTAGACTGGCAAGTATTTTAAACAAGCTTTACATGAAACTGCTGAATAGTCAAACAAATTCCATTATAAACTGGTCAAAACAAATAAAATAAATACATGACATTAAAAATTTATAAATGTTTTTATGCATAGCTTATCACCTTCCCATCACTCAGAAACATTTTGAAAATTTTGACTTTCTTTTAACAAATGTAAACTCCAGCCTTTGCTAAAAGAATAATTTGTCTGTCTTTAGCAGAACATATAATAAATATAACAATATATGGTCGTATGTAGTAAAATGTATTTTAGTTAAATTTTTCTTTGAACAAAAATTAAAAAAGTTTCTTTAAAAGTTTAATCATTGATGTCAACTGACACTATAAAAATACCGAACTTTTGCCATTACCAGAATACACAACTAAAGAAAAAACTTTTGACAGTCATTTCTTAAGGAAAAGTCCCTAAATACACAACATGGTGCGATGCATAATCAATGCCAGCAGAATAAATATTCATACAAACAGAGAGAGAGAGTCTTTACTTCTTCTCTGCATGTTTTCATATATTCCTGGCAGTTTAAGCTATACTTATATAAGATTATAATGAGGATTTAAATATAAAATATTATAATAGCATACAATTCTTTTGCAATATCACATCAATATAAAAAAATCATCAACTTTACATGCATAGGCATTTAAGGCATTCATTATCAACACACTGTGAAACCGTAACTCGAATAGAAAAGTGGGTTCCTACCAGTGGTGACACTAAACAGGGCTGGTCCGCAATATTTGAAAAATATTTAGCAATTAACTAATAGTGATACTGAATAGTAAACACAGATATTAAATTCCGTGCAAGCCTTGCTTATCACGATTAACTACAATAGCGCTGGTCAAAACAAATACAAATATTGGTCACATGACATTAAAAATTTGCATATGTTTTAATACTGCGGGTTATGTAAATTCAAGTGCCAGGGATAACATTTTGTTATAATTTTCCTAGCCTAAAGGATGGAGATAGGTAAATCAATTATTCGTTAATAAAAGAATAATAAATCTGTCCGTTCCTTAATTTTTACCAGAACATGGTTCAAACTATTAATTAAAGAAATGGTAACGTTAGTAAAATGTATTTTAGTTAAATTTCTTCTTTTAACAATGTTTAAAATCAAATATCATTGTACCTGTTATCATGGATAAGACAAATTCCTTGATTTGACTGTTTTAAGATTTGTGAAGGCAAAATCCAGCAATGTGGCACCTGGCGTTGTTCAGTACTGCAATCATTTCTAATACCACCTGCATTGTGGTTCCAAGTAAGGTCATTAACAACAACTAGAAATGCATAAGGTGAACCTATTTGAGTGTTGACCAATTGTTGACGAACAAAATTAGTACAAACAGATGGTCTTGAAGTCTTCACTTCTTCTCTGCAAATGTTCAATTAGTCTCTTGTCAACAATGGAATTGCTAAGCTTACTAAATAAGTTATCTTGAGGTTTAATTTGTACATAGTAATAATATTATAATGCCCATAAAACACTGTTGTTATGGAACATGTGCAAATGACAATAGGAAAACTGACATTTGTTTGAAAGAAGGGGTTCGTTTTATTCAGTTCCCCGGCCCGAATAGTGAAACCGACTGACAGAGCAAAAGCAAATAGCTCAAAACCCTATTCGACAGAGAACTTTACTATAAACATTTTCAAATGGACAATTTGCAAAAGACAGATCCAATTAACAACTCAAGAGATATCATAATAAACACAGCCAACTGTAAAATCATGCCATCCTACCTTCAAAACCCGCATATTTTTGCATAGGGCTCAGGGCTGAGGGCGTACGTTCAGTAACTGTTGTTTGATGCCTACTATTAACGGAGTGGGTCATTTGCCAAAATTGCCTAAAATTTCCCAAAATTTGATAAAAATTGCCGCACAAAACACTGGTTCATTATCTCGCCCCCATAAAAGTGTGCGATACTGGTCAAACGTTTAACCATCCTATGATATTGCAGTTTCACGATTAAGTGGGATCCACTACTAAAAATCTCTATAATTTAATTTATTTACAGGATGGAGATCAAAATTTGTAAGAAAAATTATAACTTAATATGAAATGTTAACATTGAAATTCTCAAGACTCGTTTATTATTTTATTACCATTGCTTAACTTAACATTATTGCTGACAGAACTATGAATGTGTGTGTGTGTGTGTGTCAAGAGATTGTGTGGAAGCAGATCCTGTTAAGATGTTTACTGTAATGAATGGGAGAATTTACTTACCCTGGTATCATATTAGACAGAGATTCACTTTTCCAGTCTGTCATTACAGGGTTTTACATTCAACAACAATTGTTTGTGGCATCCTGGCGAAGTTTTGTTAACTGGGCGTCTGATTCAGCAATAAAGTCCTTAATACCACCTGCATTGTGATTCCAAGCTCTTCGCTGTCCACATTTGCATAAACAGCTGAGTGCAGTTTGACCTATTTAAATATACCTGGCGTGAACCTGTTTGAGTGTTGACCAATTTAGGCCAGCTTTGGTGGTTACCTGCAGAGCTGGGTCATGAGTAAACCACAACTGAAGAAAAATCCCTGCATTAAACGAACAGCCCTAATTAAGATCTCCTTAGAGAAATCAGTGTAATTAGAGATTAAATGATAACTTTAAAAATTTAGGGCTGCAGATATTAACAATTAATTAATCAATTAATCATTAAAATTTTTAATTGATTCAATTTTCTTCAGTCGATTAATTTTTCTATTAAATTTTTTAGTATTTTGGTTACTTATTTACTTGAATACTACTTATCTTACAAGCTTTCTATTTCTGTTCAGCCAGCGATGGCAAGTGCTCGGTAATAAAAGCAATGTTGCAGTTAAACATTTGAGGGCAGAACAAGCATTGGGCAAGTATTTCATTTTTTTAAGCAGACAACAAATAAGACATCTGCAGAGTTACAATGCAAGCAGATATGCTAAAAGCTAGGCCCTATATGTAATTATTAATCAAAATTAATCAATTAATCAATGAAAAAATTTCTGATTAATCCAACAAGGAAATTTTAATCAGTACCTGCCCTACAAAAATAAAAGGAAGTGTAAAAGGAAAAGGATGACGAAAAAGTGGACTATCTCCAATTGTCCAATGAGCATCAGACATGGACCAAGAGAGAACTGATCAGAAAAAGATGACCTTCAATTTCAATCTCCAGTTCTTCACCTTGACAGCCCAGAAGACCAGAGAGGACTATGACATGCAATGACAACGATAACAACTATAACAAGTTCCACTCAGTAATTCTATAAAACCTCAAAGTTTCTTTTTATGTGATTTTGGAGAGATTTTAACTCAATCCTATCCAGTTAAAATCTTATTAACCCTTTTGCCCCATAAGGCCAATATTCGGGCTTCATAACCTATTGGCTATGCAGACTGCTGGGATTAAAGGATTAATATCACTCAACAAACTAACACAATTCATCTTATTAAACAAATGCTTTAAAACCCCTCATTAATATCACTTGACAATGAATGTATTAGCATCAATAAATCTGAAAAAACACTACTCCCTGTTTTTACGCATCGCCCAGAAGCAGCTGTGTCTTATACAAAATAGATTGACAACACTTGTCCTAAGTCCTTGCACTTGTGTTCATTTCAAGGCCTAATTCATTTCATGCCTCTACACAAAGGCAGATTTTCTAGACTCTGATAAAGATCACTTTCCTATGTCAAGTATTCTTGATTACCTTGTGCTCTCTCTCTCTCTCTCTCTCTCTCTCTCTCTCTCTCTCTCTCTCTCTCTCTCTCTCTCTCTCTCTCTCTCTCTCTCTCTCTCTCTCTCTCTCTCTCTCAAAGTTTATTGAATCTAAGTCTCTACTTTAAAATTTTAAAAATCAAAACTGCCAACTCCTTTCTAAAGTTTAGGCATGTTTTAAACATACATGCATGTCTCCATTAATGCCTCTCAGCCCCTGAAATGGTCTTATGGCAATGGAAATTGTCCTCTTGGATAGTATTTAATGCACCACCATCTGATGCCTCCAGCATTATGAAAGTCATGCTATAGAAATGATTCAATTAGACTAGATTGCAGGATGACTTTTAGCACCGATATAACTGTGTTATAATTAATTAGCACATATATTAATTTTTTGATCTACGACATAAAATAATTTAACTACCAGGTACATTTTATATAACTTTTTTCAACAAAATCCTAACAATTAGGAGGGCTGAGATTTTATTCCAATAGACAGACTTCCCATCACAAAACAAATACCCAAATGCAGTGAAATACTGCAATTGTGTTAAAAATCATTTTAAATGAAACAGCTATTTCTATTAGGAACAACAAAATTAAACAGTGCAGTACAAAATGAGAAAAAGCACCACTGACCTATCTTTGTGACGCATGACAATGCAAACAGGTGCTACAAAAACATACATAGTGCTTTATGCTGATAACCAGTTCATTATTATCAAAGCACTATATAAACTGAACATTAATAATTTAACTGAATTCAGTGAGCACCTGATGCTCCATCTCTTGTCAGCCTTTGATGCTCTCATTTATCTTTTTCCAACCATCATTATCGCAGTTCACTTCAGTCTACATCTAATTAAGGTCACGTGACACAGAAAAAACTTTTGAAACTCACAAATTTGTTCATTTGCTGCCACTGCCTCAAAATTTCAGAATATTAATTTCGCTGAACCATTAAAGTTCTCAAGATAAATACAGTACATAACATCTAGTACTACGTTATCAAAATTAATCACTTGTGATTAGGATATCACCAAGGCGCTATATATGTAAATCTAAAGTGGCATCATTGCTGTTCTCACAAAAGAACATTTAGAAAACATCTGAATTAGACTACAAAAGTACCTCATAGTATACAATACTAACCAATATACTATTATAAATAAAATATATAAGTAGTTTACATGATTTGATCAAAAGATTTTCAAAAACGAGTCCTTGACAGGACTTTTTTAATCTCTGTTTAAATAGTGTAAACAAAGACAAGGACATTCGCTGAAATCAACGTAATATCGCTCAAAAATAACAAAAAACGTTAAAATATTTCTATTTCCTTAAAGCAAAAACGATCAACGATTAAATCAGCGTCAAAAGTCAAACCTTAATGAAGGTTTTCCTACATTCTTAACGTGTAAAACATTACACTTCAATAGGTCAACGCTCACGAGTAAACACCATAGATTTACAACGCCTCCAGTACAAGCGACACCGCTGCACGTTTTTAAAAAGCTCTGGCTTCGAGCAAGTAAGCAAGTAAGTAAAATCTTCTGGATTTATATAGCGCTTTTTACTTAGTACAACAGTAGCTGCTCATTCTTAGACGCTTAGCCTTTCTTAAAATAACTATGCGAAGGGTGAGTGATCAGCCAAGCAATGGCCAATATAGTGCGAATCCTAATTCAGACCGTCCGGTTAGTTGGAATCCACACAAGTTTCCGAAAGTTAGTGAAAGTTAGAAACGGCAATTGCCCGGTTACTCTGTAACACTGAACCGACAAAGAATAGCGTAGGTCTAGTGTCCCGTTCGCATTCGACTAGGCCTACAGCCTCTGGCAAAACTCGGTCCTATGTTTGAGTCTTTTGACAGAGTTGTCCAACTGGCGGCTCGCTGGCCGGAACTGGCCCACGGGACAGTTTCATCCGGCCCGCCACCGAGTTTTGGAAAATAACAATTTTAGCTATATGACCAGTTATTACCGTTATTTTTAGGACTAGTAGGAAATACCAAATTGCTTACTTATCCACAGTGACATAGAACAAGAATAAATAACAATGTGTAATGCTATGCTTCATTGTGTTCTTTACCTATATTTACAATTTACACTGTTTAATTACTTAGTCTTAGACAGTGCTGAAAGTCTGTGAAAAAAGGTTCAGGAACTCTCTTGGCGCAACCCTAACCCTAAAGAACTGTGGGTAGCCATCATTTACATTTCTATAGCGCTTTTTAAATCTTTAGGTAGCTTAATAGTTTTGCAACAAGTACACGGTGCTTTTACAATATTGGAACAAATATTGAAAAATTATGGGACAAAATTTTCATGGTTCAAAACGGTGCCGGAACTCAATTCCAGAGCGTTCCGGCTGACTTTCAGCACTTGTCTTAAACTTATAGACTTAGTCTTAGACCAAGGTATTACCGGTACTTGTAATCATGTCCGACCCGCGACGTTGGGTTTGTGGTCCAATGCGGCCCTCCACCGGATTTGAGTTGGAGAGTGGAGACCTCTGTCTTATAGCCAACATTTCGATCCAGACTCAAAATGTCAGATAGGCCTACCTGTTCTCTGTTGCCTATCCGCCATAACCGGGACAGGAATATCTGACTGACTTATTGGACCTGACCATTAGGCATTACGATTCAAGCCAAGGAGCGACCATCGACTGATGTCAAGAACATTATTAAAATCGAAAGAATTGGTCACACAAGATTTAGCAGCAAAAATTAGGCCTACACTATTTCGTTCAGTATCCTGTAATAGGCCTACAGAGCAGAGGCATAACTAGAGTGGACGTCACCAGGTGCGGTAAAACCATTGTGCCACTCCCCTCCCCATCCAGCAACAAAAAATTACACCATGGACCTCCTTGAATCCTCCTGTGCCAGTATTCATACATTGGCCTACAGATGGAATCGAGTAACCTATTTAATTTACAAACAACAAACATTTCGGGGTCTCCCTTTTGTGATGCTGTATGAGGTGTTACCCGGTACGTGTGGCCTGTGCTCCCTAGAGACGCAACTGGTATAGAGGCTGTTCCGTTTGGTGGTTAAATTCTGAATTAACAGTAATGTTCTGTTTCTGAACCGTATTACGTTTAGGCTATAATATTCTTTGACGGAACTGCCATTGAGCGAATTATTTGATATTACACTGAATAAATACACCCGGGCCCGCCGAGAGAAATTCTGGGCCCTGTGCAGAAGGGCCGGCGCCCGGCGGGCCTCTGACAAGTCACTAGTCTTGGAAAAAATTGCTGTCGACCTTTTTTGCTTATCGCTCTTTTTCACGCTGTTTACGATGTCTCACCGCCCGCCCCCTTTAAGTTTTTTACTCGTCGGGCCTCTGTGCATATACCATGTTGACCTTTTTGTGTTATTATTCTTGATAATAGGCTACATCTTCATTATCGGCGCGGGCCCCCTCCAGGCCGCTGGGCCCCTGTGCATCCCTCCGACCCCCTCTCGGCGGCCCTGAATACATCAGTCGTGCGTTGTTTCACTGTTACCGCGATGATTTTCAAATTTAATCCTCGTATGTCTTCTCTGGCTAATACTATTATACTAGTATACAATTACAATTCACACTTTGCATTTTCATCTCGTTGAGCACTAGTGAATGAGTGAGTGTGAGTGAGTGAGTGAGTGAGTGAGTGAGTGAGTGAGTGAGTGTGACTAATAGAGCGAGTGAGAGATTTTGCAGGTGCAAATCACAAATGCCCTGAAATTGCAGATACAAACGAAACACAGTAGACTTGTTCCCGGGAGATTCTCGTAGAAACGAAGTTCTAGTCTACGCGTTCTCTGTCAATGAGATTCTTCGTCTACTCCGTTTCGTTTTCAACACCAACCAGGTCGTGTACACTGGACTGGATTCCGCCCATTTCGAGTGGTGCTTGAACCCGCGACCTGCTGCCACCTGAGACAATCTCAGACACCACCTGTTCAGCGAATCGTCAAACGAGCATTTCTCTGATAACCAAACGAAGCAGTTCGCCATTCAATGGACTTCGTTTGTCTTCTGTGAAAGATTTGTCGGAAGCGCAGACTCCTTTAGGACCATCTTTCCTCTCGCTAGTAACAAAAGCGCATTATAAATATGCATATATCTCTGTCTCTCTCTGCCCCTGTGGCTGTGTCTGTCTGTCTCTCTGCCTGTCTCTGTCCCTGTGTCTGTCTGTCTTCCTCTGTGTCTGTCTGGCTCTAGCTGTCTCTCCCTCTAGCATTCCGTCTGCGCCTCACCCTCTTCCTCCACCTCAAGAATGGGAGCTTCTATTACGCCCATTTGGATGGTGGTCATGATTGTCGACCAAGAGTTCGCTAAGTCGACGAAGGCAGAGGCGCCGCCGCCGCCGCCGCCCCGGGAGCCTCCTTCGCCCGTCAGCGACGGGGGCCATCGTCCCTTGCCTTTGCTGCCTTTGCCTTCGGCGGCGGCGGCGGCGCTAAGGCTCTTGGTTCGCAGCAGAGGAGAGGCGATTGGAATCGGTTCACCGAGCTTAATGTTCGGCATCGTGTTCATGCGGTCCAGTCTCTTCTGTCTCGCCTGCATCGTCCTCGACATATTCTCCGAGTAGCTCTTGTAGATGACCGAGTCTCGGTGGCGAGCCACGACCTTGATCGTCTCAAGATTCTTCGGACAGTACGGCCTTGACCTTGTTTCCGACGTTTGAATGATGCGCATCGTTCGCCACTTGTACAGGAAGTAGGCGACGGCGCAGCCCCAGACGGCGACCAGCAGGAGCATCAGGACCACCTCCCCTGGCTGAACGCGTAACAACGCCGCGTGGAAACCTCGAAGGAAATCGTCAACATCTACAACGGAACCAATTAAGAGGAATAACATCGGAATAAAAAGCAACGACCTCAATTCTGTCTCCCGTCGACCACAATTTCTACACAAAGACGAATGGTCGGGACAGAAAATTGTCTGCGAAATAAAAAAAAGTATTTCGCCGTGATTGAACAACGCGCGGCCAACTACTCTGCGTTTCTTATATGGACGAACGAATTTTGCGTATTGTTCATCTTCAAACGATGCACGCGACACTTTGCGGTCGGCACTTAGGAAGACATTATATGTATTTACTACAAGCAAATGGGCAATTGTTCTGACATAAACACGAAAAGCGCATTTACGTGGCAATCCGTTTGGATATAATTCTGTCTGTCTGTCTCTTTCTTTCTTTCTTTCTCTCTCTCTCTCTCTCTCTCTCTCTCTCTCTCTCTCTCTCTCTCTCATAATGTTTTGCGTTCAAGCGTCTTGGTTTAGCAACTGTTCTTCCGCTGACACTTATTAAGCCTAATGCGTTCTACAGATCAGTGGCGTAGCCAAGGGAGGGTTGGGTGTTAAATGTACGCGCTCATATACCTATATATTCATGATAACATTTTTTCTTTTTTGATTGTCAGAATTTTTCGAAGCTGGGAATCTTGGGAATCGTAACCACCCCATTCGGAATATTCTGGCCACGCCACTGCTACACTGCTACTGCTATCTTTATTCAGATTCTAATTTGCGCTGTTTCTCTTTTTTCCATATTGGCATTAATTTTGTTTTCCTTATCGAGCTTCTCCTGTTATTATTTTACTTTCTTATTTTTATATTAAAATTCTATATCGTGGAATTTCACTGCACTGTGACTACAGCATCTTATGGTATCGGCGACAGTCTTTCATTCGTCGTCGTCGTCGTCTTCCTCCTCCTCCTCCTCCTTGTAATCATCATCATCATCATCATCAGTGGCGTAGCTAGGATTTCCGGAAGAGGGGATTTGGATTTTGGTTTTGACCGTGACCAACTTTGGAAAAATCTTGACAAGAAAAAAGGTTATCACCTCTAATTTTTTCCTGATAAGGCTAAGCAATAGAAGGTCCTCGCCTCTTAAACGCCATTACATTTTCTAGCCAAAAGGGTTTTGACCCCAAAGTCGCGTAAAAATTAAAAATGCATAGAAACTCATTAAAAATTGTTTTCGGCAACCAAGAGGGTTTTAACCTCCAAACCCCCTTGGCTACGCTACTGATCATCATCATCATCATCATCATCATCATCACAATCACATTGTACACTTCGCCATCTCGTCAAAGTCGTCACACAAATCGTGTATATAATATGATTGTTCTTGCTATTATTGTTTATGTTCTCCTTTTCCTCGCTGTTTCCTCTTTAAGAAATCTTCTGACGTTCTCATTGTTGTTCTTTTTCTCATTGGTTTTCCCGGTCTTGTTATTTCTTCTTACTCGCTGTGCTCTTATCTCACTTCCTGGCGCTGGTCTATTGCTGTCGTTCTGCGTTGTTTCCACAGTTATTGCATTCGATTCTCTTGACAGACGACGTCTGTAATCGCCTGATTCAAGTTTCCGCTTCCTTGGTTCAACGAGGACGACAACGACGACGACGACGACGACGATGGAGGTTTTTTAAAGTGAGCGCTTTGAATGGTCTTAATAGGCGGCCGCAGACGGCATCATCGCTTTGTCTTCGCACTCAACGCCATTGCAAGACTCGATTGATTCTGTTCCTTGTAATTTAAACCCCCCATTGTACATGCACGCTGGGATCCAACAGCAGAGCAGAGAGCATTGGCAAATATTCTAGGCAAGCACTTGTTACTCTTCGGGAATTCCTGCCACTACATATGGATCGCTAAATTCCTTTCTAATGATACAGTGGACTGAATTATTGAGATAGATCCCAATTTGACCTTCGGATTTATCAGATGATGCCTTAAATATTTGTAATTAGTGATTGAATTGATTAATTATAATAACAGCAAAGTTTAGGTGCGAAAGAATATTTTTGAAACGCCATCTATAGACCTTATGCGGTTAAAGTTTTTCGAAATTGCACCAGCAAACGTTTTTTTGAAATTAGGCAATTATTATTCCAGCGATGCCACTTCATTAGTATTGATATATTGAAAAAAGGATGAAACATAAGTCTATGGTCCCATAATAGGCGAGAGCAGAAGAAAGTCCACTGGCACTAGCATCTGAATCAATGAAACCATCAAAAGACAGTTTTATTGTACCTCTTTATTTTGTCGAATTTATGAGTTAAGGGCTGTAATGTAATTAGCTATTTATATTGCGCCTGTTCAATTAATGTTAAAGAGCGCATTACAATGTCGATAATTATAAGCACAGTTAAACAGATATGGGTCTTCAACTGTTTTCGAAATGCAACGGGCGATTTTATGCACCTTAGCGCTGGTGGAAGGCGTTCCATGCATCACGTCCAGCGAACGAGAAAACTTGTTGCCCGGAGACGAGGTTTCTGGTATTGGCTGGTAGAGGCAGATCGTAAGCCAGATTCGCTAGAAGGCGCTTTATCAGCTGCCTGCAGGCATTGTACATGCCGAAGTTTATCATCTTTTTGTGCGTTTCGAGTTTGGCTTTCGTTGCGGACTGCTGTCCATACATTTCCGCTATTGCTCGGGAATCGTCGATTGTGGCAGTAACCGGTTATTTCTGCGGACTAGCCTGGATTCCTATCGAACAACAGCGACTGAAAGGCCGACTATACCTGTTGACAGGTGCGCTGCCATTACTCCGACAGTCAGTCGTCTGTGGCGTCACTGGTCTCGCTAACTGCTGTCCGATTTATCTCGGATTTATCGATTGTTGTATTTCGAAGCGTTCGTCCGATCGGATACTTTTACCGGATTTACGCGTCTCTTTGATCCTCACGTTCGTCTCTCGATCGGAGAAACATGATCATGGGAGATGTAATCTATACGCGTGCAGAACTGCTTGGACTTGATCTGTCGTCACAACGCGACGCTCAGCAAGTCTGCAGCGTCAGATCGATCATCTCTACTACTGCCTGCGTCCTTCCTATCGTAGGAGGGGCAGAGGTCGCAGGGCCGGAAAAAGATGTCAGAGGCCTATTCCAACGATAGTGACGCTACGACACTCTCGCGCTCCTACCTCGATTCCGCGGGAATCTCCACGACCTGCGCTGGTGTATCCAAAACTCCAGCGACATGGTGTTCGTACTTCGTCCAGGAAAGCTGATCAGGGCCGGGCTTCTAAACATTCGATCTATCAATAACAAGACGGAGAATGTACCCGACCTGTTTGAGGAACACTGCTTAAACCTTCTGATTTTGACCGAGACCTGGCACCAACATGGTGACAATGTTGCGATCAAGAGGCTCCGGAACATGGAGCTGAATGTCATCGAAGCAGCTCGCGATATACCGCCCACCACACGACTTGACAATGCTCACCTTGTCAACCATGGCGGCATTGCACTGGTCTCAAAGCCGGACATCAACGTTGCCAAGGTTGAGACCAAGATGAAGCCAAAGACATTTGAACACTTATGTTGTCCTGTTGGCGGCGGTCTCGTACCGAGGCTACTGGTAGCTATCTATCGACCTGGCTCGCAACGAGTCAGTGATCTATTTTTCAGGGAATTTTCCACACTCTTGGAGATGCTCGCAATTTTCAACTGTGCGACGTTAGTGGCAGGAGACATGCATAGGCCTATCCACCTTGAGCGACCAGACGATGCGGATAGCCAGAGGTTCTCCCAGCTCATCGACGCCCACGGGTTCCGACAAATTGTTCGTGAACCGACGCATGAGCATGGCGGTCTGCTCGATGTGGTTCTTACATCCGTTAATGAAACGTCCGAAGATGCTGTAGTGTCGGAGTTCGGTCTGTCCGACCATAAATTGGTGCACTGGACGATACCGACAGTAACTTCTTGCCCAGAATACAAGAAAGTTATTCGCAGGAGATGGAGTAGCATGAATACTATTGAAGCATTCATTACGAAAATCAAAGAATCTTCGTTTAATCAACCTGTGGACTCGAGTTGCTCAGTAACTGAACTTGAGAACCGTTACCACTCGGAGATCACTGGCATCCTGGATGAGCTGGTGTCGATGACTGAAATGTCTTTGCGGCCCCGCCCTCAACGGTCGCTCTACGACGGCGAATGTCGACGGGCGCGCCGAGAATCGAGACGCCTTGAGAGGACTTTTGGCCGGCTAAAGGGATCTGAACAGAGCCTGCCGCACGAGAGGCCTGGCGCTCGTCACTCAAGGCGAGCAGGCGTCTTGTCATGCACAAAGGCAGGCAGTTTTGGCGAAGTGCCCTAGTCTCGGTCAAACTTGATTCCAAACAGACATGGAGACACCTGGACGGGCTGCTTGGGAACCGGGATAGTGTCCCTAGCTCGTCTCCCGGCTTCACCGCCGACGATTTCCATAAATTTCTGGACAATAAAATCCATGACATCAGAAAAAGAAGGTCGACGCTGGACCTCCAGAGTTCACCGGATACTCATTGTCCACCCTAGCACTGTTCAAGGCTCCTACTGTAACCGAGGTCATTTCGACAGTGATGTCTATGCCGAACAAGCAGTGTTCAACCGATCCACTCCCGACATGGCTTCTCAAAGCGTCGATCGAGACACTCGCCCCTTTCCTCACGGAGCTTCTGTCGCGGTCCCTCCGTAGCGGAGAATTCCCTTCGTCATGGAAGGCTGCTGAGGTCCGTCCGCAACTCAAACGGCAAGGCCTTGATCCTGCCGAAGTCAGGAACTACCGCCCAGTGTCAAATCTCCCCTTTCTCTCCAAGCTGTTGGAGAGAGTGGTGAATGGCCAGTTGGTCGCGTACCTGACGTTGAATGGCCTGATGCTCAAAGACCAGTCGGCCTAGAGAAATGGTCATTCTACGGAGACGGCCGTCCTCCGTATCTTCAATGACATTGTCGATGCAATTGCAAACGGAAATATTTCACTATTCTGCCTCCTCGACTTGTCAGCCGCATTCGACACGGTCGACCATGATATCCTCGTCCGTCGCCTCGAATGCTCCTATGGATTGAAAGGTATCGTCCTAGACTGGCTTAAAGACTACTTGGCCGGGAGGGTTCAATCGGTCAACTGAAATGGTCATACGTCTGCGCCGCGTCGGGTCCACAGCGGAGTCCCGCAGGGATCTGTCCTCGGCCCGCTGTTATTTGTGTTATACGTTGGAGACATTGGCCGTATCATCAGATCGCATGGGCTGAACGCGCACGCATTCGCGGATGACGTTCAAGTCCTCGCCTCCTACACTCCAACTGAGATCGAGCGGCTTCGAACTAGCCTAACAGACTGCCACTCCGCTATTCAACGATGGAGACAGACGCGAACCGGCTGTCACTTAACCCCAGCAAGACCGAGTTCCTCTGGGTATCTATCTCCGAGGCGGAGTCACCTCATCAGTCATAAACCGTTTACGATCGATGAGGTAAACATAGTACCGAAGTCCGAGTTGCGTCTGCTCGGGGGTCCTCCTGGACGAGAACCTCACACTCGCTGGACACGTGGACGGCGTGATTCGCTCCTGTTTGTATCATTTGCGGAAGATCAGATCGGTTCGTCGCTACCTCCCGCTACCAGATGTCATTAAGCTAGTCCGAGCTCTTTTCCTGGTACGCGTGGATTACTGCAACAGTGTACTACTTGGCCTACCAGACAGACAACTTAACCACCTCCAATTGGTCCTTGACGTCTCAGCGCGGTTAATCTTTCGAGTCAGATGGAATGAACATGTCACTCCGCTACTTCGCGATCACCTCCACTGGCTACGGATCCATGAAGGGATTGTTTACAAACGATGTGTGTTGACTTATAAGGCCTTGCACGACCCGGACTGCCCACAGTATATTTCGGAACTGGTGCGCAGAAATCTGTTATCTGACAGGCGGATGGAACTCAGATCCAGTCGCCGAATTCAGCTAGTTGTCCCCCTCCATCCAAGACAGCTAAATTTGGGGACCGATCCGTCTCGAGGGGGAATCCCATACTTTGAAACGCCCTCCCCGAGGAAATTACCAGGGAGACGACACAAGATAGGTTTGCACAGAAACTTAAGACGCACCTATTTAAAATCTCATATCAGATGTCTTTGTAAAGCGCTCTTGACTATGGCCTTCGCCAGGCAGATAGCGCTATATAAATTGTCGTTTTAAAAAGCCTAATCTACCCTGGCGGTTGATGTTGGCTGGAGAAAATCGGTCAGGCAGAGCCTGAGTGACATGATCTCTAGGTTTCAGATCAAGTAATTGACGTGCAGCAGTTTGTACGCGCTGCATGGCGGCTAGTGTAGACTTTGGAAGACCGGCAAGAACGGAATTACAATAGTTTAGTCTGGACAGAACAAACGCATAGATCAGTCGCGAGGCGACTTAATTCTTTGCCAGCAATTCGACAGATCTGGCGGATGCGTCGTAAGCTTATGTGATAGAAGCAGCTCATGGCTAACTTTCCAACATGCTGCTTCATGGTCAGTTCGTTGTCGAACAGGACATTAATTATATCAACAAAATAGGTGATTGAAAAAGTTTAACCGTTGTTGACAGGGGAGGAGGTTAAAAGAAGTTGACGTCAACAATTTCATTTTTGCAGATAATAAAAAATAGAAAATTCAATGGATTACTATTATTCATTGCAACGGGAAAAGCCAAGCAAGCAAAAAAGGTCATCACCACCGCATTTTGACACTTGATGAGCAAAACAGGGGAAAGGTCTCATCACTGCAAAATAGGCCTAATAACCTTCTTTTTAGCGGGACCCGTCACTCATCTTAGGGAGGTCAAAAGTTTTTGACATAATCATATGGGGGTCGCTGAAAGTTTAACAGTTGTTGACAAAGGGGATAAAAAAATTGCCCAAAAATTGTTGACGTAATTAATGTACAGCTCCTTATACATATTTTTGATTCTTTCTGAATAGATGAGTTGTGTAGATCTATTCCGTTATCTCGCAATGCAGCTTAGTTTGATGGCCGAGTAAAAAACGGATGTTGCAAACCTTCGCTGTAAATTCTGTGTATATCAGATTTGCACGTAAGATGAAAATTTTGGAAATGGTTCAGGGATTACCTGGATTAACTGAATTATTAGAAACAGTCGATCAGCAGGAAATTGTGATAATGTGCTGAATGAGCAGAGTGACTCAGAAACAGAATGCGTGCGTCAGAATGACACTGAATTGTCATATTTAGAAAAAAACTTCTTTTTTAATAAAATACTCTTGAATTTTAAAGTTAATAAATTAATAGAGTTAATAAATTCTGTCGTTTTACATGTATTTTTGTAGATGTAATCCTAGTTAGTAGACACTAAATCTAAACTGTCATAAATATCATAATTTCATTTGAACTGTATTACACATGATTAACATTTCATATTAATATTTAAATGGGAATCCCATTGGACGATGGGATGGGATGGGACGGACATAAATAAATTGTCATGGGATGGGACAGAAAAATATGTTCCATGGACAAGCTTGCGAGGTACCGAGGGCATAAAAACTATTAAAATAGGGCAGTGCTGTCCCATCCCATCCCATGATAAAGAAATCGTCAGGAGACATAATTATTATAATGGCGTGTAAGCTCTCGTTCGGTTGGAGGAGGCGAGAGAACGTTCCATGAGGCTGAAGAGTTGTATCGTGAGAGAGATTCGTTTAGACAGATTGCTTCCTTCTCTGTTGTCCCCGGATTGTTGTCTCAAATGCCATCGGAAGGAAGATGTGTGCAGATGATGGCTGATCGAGAGGGTTACATAGTTAGATGCTTGTCGGACCACAGCGGCTCCTGCTGAGGCCGTTTCTTCAAGGGATAATGGTCTGATAATGGTTTGGTCTTTTTCCATCTGACCTGCAGAGACCAGACGACTCTTTGATGGACGGGATCCCAGCCCTGACCAAGCCTCTCTGAATCAGGTCGTTTAGCATGCAGTATCTAGGCGAGGAGAGGTGGTCAGGCGTTACTAACATAACGGCATAGTGGAGTTTTATTTTATTTTATAAAGTTTATTAAATTTCTTCGAAATTTGAATTTGATAGGCATGATGTTTGGATGCTTGTATTTCTGAAATGACAAGGTATATTTCTCTAAAACTTTGCTGTGACTGAGCTAATATAACCCCGATATATGCAGTATATTTAACTCAAGAACCCCACATATGGTACCTTTTCTCCCAGCGAGTCGGGTCATATATATATATATATATATATATATATATATATATATATATATATATATATATATATATACGTATTGTGATCCTTGTTTCTTCTCAACCTCTCTATCTTTCATTTGCTTTCTCATGTTTCCTCCATAGGTTTCCTCCCATGCATTTCCATCTGCCTCTGGCTCCTGAATATCGATTTGTCTTCATTGTTAAAGAACAGAAAAATATGCCCCATGGTCGCGTCTGTGTAATGTCTCAAGTCCAAGCGTTGAGGCCACTTTTCGCTCTGTCTCCAGCGGCGTCTTATTCAATCGTTTTTCGATTCCGATGCCTTTCTTATTGTTCGCTACCGAGCCCAATAGAGGCGCTATATAAATGTCTAAATAGTCCGAATCTGCAGCATTTGTTCGCTGCTGTAAACCTCGTGATTAGCTTCGAACGATCGAATCTGCTGCGCTCTCCCTTCGACGGATTCACTGGAATTTCTCGGCATCACGTGATCCCTCCTTCTTCTCCTCCTTCTAATCCTCCTCCTCCTCCTCCTCATCTTCCTCCCCTCTTCTTGTCTGTATTTGTTGCCTGTGGTCAAATTGGAACAACAGAAAATCGCCTGATGCAAATACTTGTCAGGTACAACCGAAGCTCAAAATATGTCTGAGATCCAACATAAACGTGTATTGTTCATTAGGCTTAATCTTGCATTTTAAATGTCATAATACGAATGCTATAAATATTTTCAGAGATTTAAAATAAGAAATCTTTATTATATTACTTAATACCATTTGATGATGGAGTTTTAAAAATTAAATATAATTAATTATTCTTAATAGGAAATTAGGAATAGTCCACAATGCAGCCAATCTTCGGAGCGAAGACGGTTAAAGACAAGACATTGCAATCGCTTCTAATCATGTTTTGCCTTAGGCCGTTACTCCATTAATAATAGGATTACCAAATGAATATCATCGGAACTAAATATCATTTGCTGCAACGCACTCTGATTCTGGGACTTTAAAGCTTTCTGCATATATCGGTGGAACGGGGTCAGGGCCATATTAAGACGAGGGCTGAGGGAGCTGAAGCCCCAGACCCACCATCAAAAATAGGCCCACCGTTTTTCAAGCGACGACCTTTTTTGCTTGTCAAACTTGTTTGGAGACTTTATAAGGTTTTTTGCTTGTCAGACTTTTTCCAAATTCCGACACCACCAAAATTTTCCCGACACCCCCAAATACACAATCCTAGAAATTACCCTGATGGAAGCGACTACCTTTTTTTACTTCTCAGCCCCAGGCCCACTCGGACCTTAATCCGGCCCTGATCGGTGTCTCTGGTGCGTGGAGCATCAACTTTGCGCAGAGCTAATCTGCCGTCTCGGGTTATCGCCATGCGCCAACCATAGACTACTAATCATTTAGTAGTCCATGGGTCAACTATCGCATAGTCTGTATGTCAAGCATCGACATGTCAACATCAATAAGCAAGGAATCTCATAAGTGTAGGCATTTAATCAAGGGGAGCTGTAATTATAAGTTTACATACACACACATCACAAATAAACGGCTAAACGCAGGAAGGAAGGGGTGTTAGTATTCTTGGTTGATGCCAAGCAGCATTATTATTAAAGCGCTATGTACAACTTTAGGTTCTATTATGCTATTAGGAATAATAATAGCGATGAAAATGTGTCTTTATTCTGAGCAGCGTTGCCATTGGTAACTTCGGTTCGTTTCGTATATTATTTCTCTGACTTTCTTTCTGCTCTTTTGTTTTGCGTTTTCTGTTTTGTGTGTTTGTTCTCTTCAGGGTGCGATTTGTGCATGCGTCCAGCATAAGCCTGTATGTTGAAGCCAGATACGGACGCCATACTTGTTAACGCGCAACATTACAAGCACCTCAAGACAGAGCAGCAGAAAATGGCGCCAACCAATCAAAATCTGTAGACTTCTTTCATTGGTCGGCGCCATTTTCTGCTGCTCTGTCTTGAGGTGCTTGTGCAACATTGCGTTTGCGATAGGCGACATCCAAGGGTGATAGCATTCGAATCTAATACTGTTTCATTTAATTTATAATGAAATAATTGAGTAAAATAATCGTCGAACGTTTGCTGAATCATCCCAGCGAGATTGAAAATTTTCGCAACTTTTTAATTTTTGAGCACGTTTTCAAATCCGGGCTATTCTGGGCTTTTTAAAAACGCAATCTGAGCTCTTTCCTATGTTTTGCGTGGCTAAATATGGCGGATAGGCTCCGCCCACACGCCCATAGCTGGTTTCAGCCGCTAAGAAAGCCTGCTTAGGCTCAAGCTCTCTCTTGAGTATAATTCCTCCAAGGATTTGTGACCTGGAGCAGTGGGGGGAATATGTTGAGCTTGGAGGGGATGTAGTTGTTGGGGAAGTGTAGCAGTGGGGGATGTAGTGGTGGGGGATGTAGCAGTTGGAGGATGCAGTTGGGCAGTGGGGAAACCCCCCTTCCCCCTACAAATCGCGTCCTGGTTCTCTTTAGAAATACTAATGCTTCTTTTCCAGCAGTTTTAAAGAAAAGCAGTCTGAAGTATATAGTAAGTTGTTTGTATATTTTATCCTTTTTGGTAAAAGTTGGAACCGTGTCAAACCATTTGCATGTAATTTTTCCAAAACTCATAACGATCATTTAAAATAAAAATGTGCTCACACATTCTAACTACAAAATGTATCTAGTTAAAATATGTTTCTAAGTATCATGCATAAGTGGAGAAAGAGGAGGAGGAAGAGGAGGGGTAAAGAGCCCTAAATGCTGGATGATGACTCACCATTTAATATTCGTTGAGTCGTAGTTTTTGACGCAGAAGTAGAATTATCTGAGACGTTGTTTGGACAAGCGATAACGTACATCCGATAATCTTTCGCTTCCGGTTGTTCGCTGCTGACGATACTTCTGATGACTCGTATCTCTGACGACCCCTGAATGTCTATTGTCAGGCAACCGTTACCAAGGTAGCGCAACATCCCTCACTCACCGACTGTCAGAGATCATTTGTCTAGATGTCAGCCAGCTTCAGGATATCTGCAAATTTTATAAACATAACATCGTCTTTATTGGATACTGTAGAACTGTTAAACATAGAAAGTTATTCGATCTACGTACTTGAAACAGTTTCATCCTGTGGACGTTGGATAATAATAGTGTATAATTAGTTTACTGCGAAAATATATTTTTGTTGTATCTTATAATGATTCCATTAGTTAGCATTCGATCAGACTTTGTCACGTGGTGTCTTATAGGGCCTACTAATATGGCTAATGTATCAGCTAAGACAACACGTATGAAATATATAAGTAGATATGTATTCTAGCAATGTCCAAGCAATGGTTGAGTCTTTAACGCTACGTCTGTATCTATCGACGTACGGACAACGAAGACATGTGTGGATTAAGCTATACTACAGTTCAGCGTCCTAGTTAGTGTTCGCCTATTGGATGGGAAGCGGGGCTTGTCAACTTAGAATGCCACCACGTGACATCTTTTCTTTTTACTTTTTAAGCTACAAGTCTAAGAACAGAGTGAAACCCTAGATTCTAAAAAGTCCACAGAAAACTGCAAGCCTACAATGTCAGTGCTTTCTATATTTAAAGTTCGCTTGGAGTTTTCTATTGCAAAAGTCTCTACAGTATAGGGCTTTATGGCTATTCTGCTTCTAGTCAGCTCTAAAGGTCTGCTCAGCTAATTAGTGCCTTCGGGCGATGGGTGTCGATGGCGATCGTCGGCTATCAACAGTTCAGACTGGACAGAGATGTTTCTTCGGCTGACTCTGTCTCAGTCTCAGTCTCTGTCTTTTCTTTTCCACCGCGTATGTTCTGCTTGAATTTGATCCGCTTGAATGTCGGTCTCTCTGTCTGCTTGGCTCTTCTTGACGCATCGGTGGTGGTGGAGAGGGTGACTCGCGTCTTCCTCCTCTTCTTTTGAAATCGTTTCGAGCCGGTGTCAGCTTGTCCGAGTAAACGCCTTTGAAAATAAACTTCCACACGGTGGAGGGGTCGACATTAAAGTTCATGTCAGGCACGTCTTTCATTTCTGGCAACGGTGGAAGAGGAGAGGCAATTTCCACTCTCATTTCGGCCTCGGCAGACTCGCTCGCTAGATCGGTCGCATCCAGGTTCAGTGCCTTTGAATGTTCGACGCAAAAGACATTTCGTCGTCGTACAGTGTTCGAAGCTGTTACGATCGAAATTCTTAATCTACTTAATTAACTAAACTAACTTCTGACACCATGTCACGTGGTGTCTTATACTATACTATTGCTAATGTATCAGCTAAGACAACACGTATTAAATATATAAGTAGATATGTATTCTAGCAATATCCAAACAATGGTTGAGTCTTTAACGCTACGTCTGTATCTATCGACGTACGGACAACGAAGACATGTGTGGATTAAGCTATACTACAGTTCAGCGTCCTAGTTAGCGTTCACCTATTGGATGGGAAGCGGGGCTTGTAGATTTAGGATGCCACCACGTGACAGACTTAGAGAATCGTTGATAACAGCAAATATTAACTGAACTAAAAACATTGGGCCAGTATCATGGCCCAATGTTAGCTTAACCTTCTGATTAGATACAATGTTGTTATTATTAGATAAGTACATAGGCTTATGTACATGTTATTTTGTTTATATTTTATGAAGTTGTGGAGAAATTATGAAGAAAGAAATAAAGATGTCATGTCAAATGGTATAGTAGCTATACAGCTACTATACATGGACTAAACGCAGTGCGAGTTAACTTGTATTGTCGTGCAATGGTTCAATTATTAATTATTAGTTAATTTAGCCAGCAACCAGCGGTCAGGTTATAAACATTTCTATAAATGAACTGGTATTTCTTTCATTGTTATTAACCGTTGATCCATGATCCCTTAGGTGCGCAAAAACCAGTGCGCAATTATTTCTTCCTCAAACTTCTGATGCGCAAATTTACAATAACTAGTTGTTATTTATTAAATAATATATATATATATATATATACATATATATATTTATTTATATTTTATATATTTGTGGAGAAATTATGAAAAAATTGTCCGGAACATATAGAAAGAGTGTGCTAACTCTCGTCCGGTTCGAGGCGTGGAAAAAAAGAACCTCGAAAAGGCGATTGCGCTGAAGCGTTGAATTGCAACTGACAAGCGCATGAAACTGCCTTCCCTTTTGTCTCCGGATTGTTGAGCTAAACGTCGCCCAATGGTTGGCAAGAGCGTCGTTGTTGATGGGGCCTAGCGTCCGAATGCAATGGGCAGGAAGATCATTGGCTGCCAGATTTTATTGGAATGAGCGGCAGGCGGCGGCTAAAGGAAGTGGTGGGTAGGTATGTTGGAGCAACGGTGTCTGCTACCGTTGTTATTAACTTCGGTTGATACTTAGGGTATCAGGGTCATGCCATACTTTCCCATCGGATCAAAGAGACCAGCCGGCTCCTTAATGGAAGGGATCCCTGCAAACTAAAGCCCTCTGGATCAGGTCATTCAACATGGAATGTCGAGGGACACGGCCTGGACCCAGGTGACACGACAGCCCGTGCGAACCGTCTTCCGATATAACGCCGCAAGGACATTATATATATATATATATATATATATATATATATATAATGGGCTTAGTATTTAAAATTAATGCAAGCTCTATAATCTATATGATGCATGTCTGGTATGATAATGTGAGTGGCATTGGAGGGTTCAGAGGGGGAACGCAGAATAGAAGGAATAGCCTTCAAAACCCTAAGGTATGCGGATGATGAGGTTTTGTTGGCATCAAGCGCACATGAACTACAAGAGCTGATAGACAGGAAGGAACGAGCGAGTGCCAAAATAACGGCTTCAAATAAATATAAATAAATCCAAAGTAATGACGATAAACGGAGAAAATATTTCAATAAGAGATCAAAAGATATTGGAGCAGATGGAAAAATTTGCATGCTGTAGCGCCATCATCTCAGAACACTGCTCCATGGAAGAGGAAATAAATGCCAGACTGATAAAAGGAAGCGTTGCCAATTTGCCAGCAGAAAAATGAAAACACACGGGGATAATAATAATATTAGCATCATAACAAAGGAAAGAATAATGGAAAGTGTAGCGTGGAGTACAGCATCATATGAAAGCGAAAGAAAAATTACAGAAAAGAATGGAGGCTTTTGAAAGGTACAATGCAAGGAGTTAACTGGAGAGAAGTGAAAACAAATGAAGATGTTTTGCAAATGGCAAATATATATATTGTAGAAAGACGGTTCAGTAATATGTGCAAAAGAAGGAAGCTGCAGTATTTTGGGCACGTACAAAGGAACGGCGACTCTAGGTCAACATTAGAAAGAACAGAACAACAAGGGCAAGACGAAGAGGTCGACCAAAATGACGACGTGGAGGAGTGGAGAGGAATAGAATTGTCAGCAGCAGTCAGAAAATTTTACACAGGACAGACATTGTTGGAGAAAGGAAATTCGCGTTGTCATCTCAACTTCAGCTCATGAAGGAAGAAGACGATGATGATACAGGATGATGCGCTCTGTGTCAATTGTGTTTTTCTTATTTATACGTTGTGAAGTTTACGAATACGAGCGTGAAAATGAAGAAGACTGTCGTCAAAATAAAGAATCAAACTAAAGATTCACGCTGGTTCTAGCACAGGCCACTGATCTATATTATTAGAAATTATATTAGATGCAATGAACTCCAGAGATTTTAATATCTAGTGTGCAAAATTATATCTATATATGTCCTGTGAAGGTCTCAGTATGAAAAATCAATCATAGACGCCCTAATAAAGTTAGTCAATGTTGACGGAAATTCAAATATAATTGAAAGACAAATATTACAGAAATACTAATATTGAGGCAGACTTACTAAAGTAGGCCTACTGTTTCTAAACGGAGGCGTCATTGTAATAATAATGCTAACCCGAGCCTATCAGTAAAGATCTTACAGTTGGCAGCATATATGGTGTTGACAAAATCGGAGACAAAATCGCGGACGACAAAATAGCGCAAAATAGCGCGAAGCAAGAAACGATAGAGAGCACAACTTTCAATTTAACATGTTTATTAAAATTCATAAAACACCAAAGCAATTATATTATTTGGTTGATAGGAAATACAAGTGCTGGGATTGCCTGGGCAGTTGGGAGGGGGTGGGTAGAACCCCCAGCTAACTTTGCAACCATCACAAACTCGCATAGCAGGTACATGCAGTCTCTGCCCTCTTTTGAATTTCAGTCCGCAAAGCCCCTTTCCCCCCTAGCTCAAATTGCACAACGATACCGATTATCTTTAACAAGTCATAGCCGAGTAGTTAGTCGATAGGAAAAACGATACTGAATATCTTTCACATAACATAGCCAAAGCAAGAAACGATAGAGAACACAACTTTCAATTTAACATGTTTATTAAAATTAATACAACTACAAAGCTAATCAAAGAGACGTAGAAGCATATACTAAACTGTTAAAAATGTCTCTTCATATTAATCAATAACGTAGATTTAAATAAGGTCTCTTCATATCAATCAATCACGTCGCTCCGTTCCTATCGCACGATTACGTCGGCGCTATTTTGTCGCGATTTTTCCGCTATTTTGTCGTGAGCTATTTTTTGCGATTTTGTCTCCGCGATTATTTTGTCGTCCGAGATTTTTTTTGTACCAGCATATATATATATATATATATATATATATATATATATATATACGTGTGTGTGTGCCTGCCTGCCTCTGTCAATGGCTTTGACAGTCTCTGTAAGTCAGAGTTGTTTCAATTGTCTCTTATGAGGTTTGCGTCCTCATAAGCAGTCACGTGACCTGCATCTATCTTTGGTCAATCCACGTTTCTCAGATTCTCATCACCTCTGTCGATTTATTCGTCGTCATGACCCCGTAATGCCTCTCTATGAGAGTTCCCATATATTGTCATTCCCTTCAAAGGAAACGAACAAAGACGGAGAGTAAAATCGGAGAACGGATTATCAGAGGCTCTCAGCTGTCTGCTCACATTTTCCCTCCTAACGTAGGCCTCTGTATCGGGGATTCGGGGTGCATGTGGAAGTGGGCGGTGGGCTAAATTGGTGCTGGAGTGTCGCAGAAATACTGTGACGCTGAGTTTAGTTGAGCGCTCGTGAATAAGCTGGTGCAGCTGAGCCAAGCTTTCGGGCAGCGTTACCGAAATTTCGTCTTAATTACTTACTTACTTACTTACTTAGAAAATTACCGTACTGTATATCTTCAGAAAATCCTTTGCAATGAATGGATCAGAGTTAGGCCTCAGTCGTTTAATATCGCTGAGATTGCTATAAAATAATATTACAGAATTTCCGTCAGCTATACTCTTTAAATTTAGCTAGAGGCAACTGCTGCCAACTTGAATTATTTAGTCTGCTTTTAATTATGGAAGCGTTTTTTAACTTAAATTTGCTTCTGACTGAATGAGAGTGACCAATCAATGACTTTGCATTTCGGGCGAGATACGCAATCCGCTTAAATGATCGTCTCCAGGTCGTTCCGTCTGATGGAATTCTTCTGTCAGAGGTAACAGGGCTGGATTTTTCCCTCGGAGGCCATAACGACACGATGGACACAATCGGTAGCACGTCGGACGAATTAATGTCCGGCCGAATGTCCCTCAGCAGCGCTTCAATAGATCCGTTGGCATCGACGCTCAGCACAAGAACGCAAAAGCGATCGCGTGAATAGCGTAAAGGGAATTCACACATCTTAAGGGACATGAATCGTCACAGTTGCTAAAGAAATTACACATAGGGCTTAAAAGTATGCGCTTTTATCATCACACAGCAGCAGCAACCGCAGATGTTCCCTCTGCCGCTGTCCATGCAGTATCCTATCTTATTTCTCCTAACCCAATTTTGTCATTAGCAATGTATCTTGGTCCTACTTAGGAATTCCTGTTTTCCACATGCAATGCTCCTTGGTCTAAGCATTAGGCCTACGCATCACAGCACAACATACCATGTCTGCGCAGCGTCAGAACATTTCTCTCTACAGTAAACCTAACCGGGATATCTGAAATCCTATTATTATTATTATTATTATTATTATTATTATTATTATTATTATTATTATTATTATTATTATTATTATTATTAGTAGTAGTAGTAGTAGTAGTAGTAGTAGTAGTAGTAGTAGTAGTAGTAGTAGTAGTAGTAGTAGTAGTAGTAGTACATGATTTTGAGGTTTTCAGGCTGCACTGGTGCAGCGAAGGTTCCAGAATATGGTCACCATCATTTCTACGCATTGCGGGGTAGGATAACCGTGATGCCACAGAGGGTCCGAGTGGGGAGGAGCAGAGGACTTCAAAATGTATACTTTGTCTGGGGAGCCATTTTTGATACGGCCGGCCCTGCTTGTTTGGTTTGGGCAGGCCCGTCTCATATCTGTGTGAGCCCCGGGCACCTGGCGGCCTGCGGGGCCCTTGCTGTGAAGATCAGATGTTGACAAGCAAAAGAAAGGTCATCTCCAAACGGTTTTCAATGTCGACAAGCAAAAAAGTCATCGCGTTTTTGCGCGGGGCCCCGGGCACTGTGCCCGATTTTTAACATGTAAAGAGGGGCCTGGGTTTAGGTTGGGTTGGGTGAATACTTCCAAATGCCGGCATGGGTTGGGTTGGAGATTTGATGGATTGACTTAGGTTCTAAAAAATGAACACATGGCCATTTCTGACATGAATTCATGTGTGCTGTTTGGTGTTTGTGTGGTCGTATGTGTACGTGTGTGCGCGCGTTTGCGTAGGTTGGCTTTCTGCATCGATTGCTATATTCGGTCTTTGGAACAGAAGAGGTTGTAAGACTCTAAGCGCTGAAAGCAAGACCTGCGTTTGCATGAACAGAAGTGTGAGGCTGTGAAGATAAAGTGCAGTTCTAGAAAAATCAACGAAAACTACTCTTTTAAATTACTAAGACAAACACCCTGCGTCGCTTTCTTCCATTGAAACCGGATTTTATTAGCGCCAGCTCAAAAGCTCGAATTCAAGGTATCGTCGGATGACCTTCACCTTTTGGGCTAACGTGGTTTATCATTTATAAAGTGTTTGATTTACTATTGCTCTAATTACTACAAAACCCACTAATATAAATGATCAATCATCACAAGGACTTTTGGAGGCTGTGAAAGCCACTATTTTGTCAGATTAACGTGAAAATAATCATATGACCACTTGAATAGACAGGTCTGAAACTTGTTTGTCTCTGATAGGCCTACAGTATCCCTCTGGTAATCATATCTATCTTATCTTAAGAGTTCTTATCTTAAAAGACGATCGTTGTCTGTCTGCAAATTGGTTAAATATAATTTAAGTTTTTTTATCCTCAAACTGTGAAATTTAACTTGGTGTTCCTTTTACAAAAAAGTAAAAAGTGCTAATGAAATTTCGGATTTATGTTAGAATTGCTGTTTGCCTGCAGTGGAGCAGTCTAATTTGCTGATGAGTGGGATAATATTATGGTCACGTGACTGCCATTCTCATCGCAGTCTCTTTTTCGTCGTAAATTATCGCTGCCAGGTAAAGGCGGTGCTGCGCTGCCTTTGAGCGCATGCTATTTCTTTCATCTTCCTGTGAATGTAAATTGAAATGCCGTGTTTCATTACTTTGAACCTTCGTTTGCGCATTTTTTTGTTCACTTGGAGCCTTTGAATCACCGTAAGAATTATTGACAGTCATTTTGAATTTTCAATAAGACAATAGAATCAACAACGAACGGATTTCGTGTGTTCATCCGAGATCCTTACCAGTGGCGTAGCGTGGATTGGCAGCGCGTCCTCTCCCCCCCACGGAAGCGAATTAGACACATATTGCGTCCTTAGTCCCTTAAAAAGTCTGACTAGAAAATGTGTTCTAACCAGTTTAATTTTAACAGAATAATTAATTTAATTTTAAAAATAATAATTTAATAATATTAAATTTAATTTATATTTTAATATTTTTAATATTTAGTAATTTAATTTATTTTGTTAATTTTGATTCAGTTTAATGAGACAGAGAAAATCATCTGTTTCAATTATTTTGTGCCCCCTAAAAAAAATTGCACATGGGGCGGGCGCTCCTGGCCCCCACGCTAAGATACTACACTGGCACTCCCTATAGCTGGCATCTAAGGTGTCCCTCGTCCTCGGCGCCTGGACAATTTGCTATATCATGCCCCTCTCTCCGCCACTGAGTCTGGCGTCTGTCATCTGTGACCAGTCATTTGAGGAATTTTATGACCGGGAGTCTTAAGAACACAATTCCCAGTCTGTTCTATCGGTGTCCTTCTGTGGGATCTAGTCAATGGACCACTGCATCGCAGCTTAAGGGTCCTAATGAAACTGTCAAGTGGCTAGTAATTACTTGAAGAATTATGCCCTAACGGCAGTCTACTTTTCGTTCTTAGTCTTGCTTATTGGTGACTTTTATTATGTGGCTTCGACGTAATTATTTGCCTTTGGTGACCTTCTCAGAGAAACTGAGTTTTCCTTTCGCAGTCTTTTCATTTGGCATCATTCGCTCTTAGCTCAGCTGCCTTAGACGCCTGACTCAGCACGAGCAATCTCCATTGGCCATCGATCGTATAACATGACGACGACGACGACGACGACGACGACGACGACGACGACGACGACGACGACGACGACGAAGACTTGTGCAACGTCGAACGTCGTCGAACGTCGAACAACGTTGAACGTCGAACGCCATTCATTATCATCATTATCATCATCATCGTCGTCGTCGTCATCATAGTCATCATCATCATCATCATCATGTTCTCTGTTCTGGAACAGGTTTAGGGCACCATTGTTTCCATTCCTCTCTGCATCATTCTTCTTTGATTTCTGCATATTGTGCCGCTGTGCATCTGTTCTCTTCATCCAGCATTCTGCCCCTCCAATCAATTCCTAACCTTTTCAGTGCATTAAATAATTTAGGCCACTTCATTCGATCGAATGCCTCTTCGTAATCAACAAAATATGCATACACATCTTTCCCGCATTCAATGTTTCTCTCATTTATGACTCTCATCACATCGATGGCATCTCTCGTGCCTCTTTCCGGAATCCAAATTGATAATTTCCCAGATGGTTTAGAACTTTAGAGCCTCTACAGTTGCCTCAATTCGATTCTTCAGCACCTTTAGCATGATCTTTTATCCATGGCAAATGAGGCTTATTGTTCGAAAGTCTTTGCAGTTTCGTGCGTATGCTTTTCTCTATAGGTATCATTATGGTTTCCTTGAAGTCTGTTGGCCATTCCCTAGTCAAAAATCTCTTGACGTATCTCTAACTAGTTCTTTTGTTGCTCTTTTACAATACTACGTATACCCGATGGTGAATAGGCAAGTCTTAAGATTACGTAGAAAATTCCAAGAGAGTCAGAGTTTGTGACATAGTCCAGTAGTGAGTTCTACAGTTCTGGGTTGCCCCGTGTGACCGACCTGTCCCCTGTTCATTGTCCTTCTATTGCTCTCCCTGTGTATTGATCGCACATCTTCGCTTATAAAGTCTCTTCTTCTTTCCACTTGACCTCACTTAAACCAAATATTGACATATTTGCCTTCCTCATCTCTCTTATTACATTGCATAATTTTCCAGGACTGTTTAATGTTCTTACATTCCAAGTCCCTATTTTTATTCTCGCTTTCATTTGTTTCCGTTTTTGCTGCCGTATAGGCTTATTAGGATTTTGCTGGATGACGACCGAGGAGGAATTGTTACCTTTCCTGTCGCACGCGACACTCCCAGAGTTTAGTCGGTGAGTTCCGCTTACGTCGTTATCGTGATCGGTTCGGAATTTCATTTCATGGAGCTTTTTAAGGGAGTGTAGTCGAGGTGGTTTCCCTTTGCCTTCCTCGTCGTAATTTGTTTAGGTTGTCTTCTCATAGGACGGTTGCCTTCCAGGATTCAGCGGACCAGCCCTGTTCGGTTTGATATTAGGGTTTCCTTCTCCCTGATCCACACTTGTGGCTATGTGACTGTGGCGAAATTGAGAAATAGCTATAGAAAGAATTAATAATTAATAATAAAGTAGCCTGAGGTCCTATCAAAATAATACATAGGTAGTTATTGGCCAAATAGTGTAGAGAAGATAAGAAGCAAGTATTCGTTAGATGGCGCTAGACGTTGAGGAAAGGGAACAATATTAAGATAGTGAGTTTAGCACACCTTTCTTTAGCCAGTCAGAAACTCCTTAAATAGCGGTCCCAGCAATAGATCAGGGCCGATAGCTGAGGGCAGCGTGTGTGTGTGTGTGTGTGTGTGTGTAAAGGAAAGGGCCTGTGGTAGAACGGTACATGGTACATGATACACACGAACCTGAGAGCTAGAGGTCGGTGAGCTGAGAGTCGGCGTGAGTACCGGAAAGGTACAGGGTACCGAGTAAGCACCCAAGGAGAGGTAGCACCCGAAGGGCCGATTGCCGAAGGGAGAAGTACACGGGTAAACGAGAGCTAGGAAGGTACACGGTACACGAGAGCTAGGAAGGTACACGGTACACGAGAGAACGGTACACGGGTACACGAGCAATAAGGTACACTGTATACGAAGAGAGAAGAGAGATATATAGATAAATAATCAGCCCTATAAAGTGAGTAAAACCTATGCCAAAAAACTATGTCGAACAGCCACGTGACCTATTGAGATTAATCACCCTGTGTAGCCAGCCGGGCCTAGCCATTCTGGGAGAAAGATGGCGTTGAGTCATAGAGGCCCGGTTCGCCACATTACAGTTTAACGACCAGACAAGATACTACATCCTTGCCCGTGAATGTCTTTCCTGAGCCTCGCCTGCATCATCGCATATGGCCTCTATATACTATAGGAAAGTGCTGGCGAGTGTTGTTGCCACTGTCAGATATGTTTTTCTACTTCCCAGTCTAGATCCGCTGTGTTCTGCGTGACAGGGACACCTCTGGTCGGATGTGTTTCTTCATAACACACGGACGGTCTTGGCATAAGTTTAGAGAGGCTATGTACTGCGCATCACTTGGCCCTGAGAGTGATGAGGACCGTAGGATCAGGGAAAGGTACTGTCTCTCTCAGCTCCCTTGCCCCATGTCACCATTATTGACCTATACTCAAAACGTGAGTCCCCAAGACGCATACATTTAGAGCGCCTTTTAGAGTTTAAACATTTCTGAATGAAATTTTATTAAGTTCCAGATTTATCGTTCTCGTTAAGAGAATCATTTCGTCTAATCTCTTTGACGTAGTGGTGTAGTCAGGATTTTCAGAAGGGGGGGTAGGAGGGTTATGAACAACTATTTCCCCATTTCTCCAGCTTCGAAAAATCCTGATAAGCAAAAAATGTCGTCATTTATTATTTCGCTAGGTTAAGGGGCGCTGACAGCCTATACAACTATACTTATAAGTCTTGTTTGCTTCTTTTTTCTACCTTAAACCCGATTTTGGCGCCTCTCCACCTAAGAATAATAATACGCAATAAAAAATGCTTGGTTTGGTCAATCAAGGGGTTAACCCCAAAAATCCCCCTTGGCTACGCCACTACTATGGCGTCATCTTCAACGCCACTTCTTGCGAACTCTGATCTGTTGGGTCAACGGACGATGTCATCTCTTCCGTTTTCTGATGACTGCATTCGGATCCATTGCTCCATCCGTTGTTGCAGCTGTTCTTGCTCCAACTCTATTAAAAGACGTTGGATCGTTTGTTCTGCTGCTAGTAATGTAATCTCTATGTCACTCTGTCATTTAAATCACCAGTGCGCGATCTGTAGCGGAAGGGGAAATTTTCCTCGCCACTGCCCAGCTACATCCCACCACTGATGTGGCTACTGACAACCCAGCCGTGGAAGTCAATCATCCCCACCACTGTGACAGGAAAATGCATTCACCGTCAACAGAGGGAGAAAATTTTTCGGCACTTCGCGCCGAGCATGAGTACAAAGTAAAGCTCAATGTTCGGTGGTAACTGAGGGAAGATTTATCTTAACCTTTGACAAAATTTATCTGTGTTCTTGATTAAACCATTTATGCATCACCAGACGAGGCAATGAAATTGACAGGTCATTATTTGGTGATAGAGCAATAGTTCACCTATCAGAACTGTGCGAAGTAGGTCGGTCAAAGCCTTGGATCAGTTCCGACAGTACAAGAACAATGTAAAAGCAATCGGCAATGTGCTTGCTTCAGTACCCAGTAGAATTCAAATTCTTCTTATCTCATCAGCTGAATGTGAACGGGATTTCTCGTGCATAAATATAAATGATACACTAATTAGAAATCAACTCAGTGTTCATACACTTTCATTTCTTGTTTTCATGAAGGTTAATTGGCCGAATTCAAGACGTTTCATCTCAGGACGATTCAACGCGGACGATTCATCTCAAGGACTATTCATCTCAGGACGTTTCATCAGGAGGACTATTCATCACCCTAACCCTTACCATAACCCAAACCATTACCATAACCCTAACCCTTATAACTTTATCCGAGCTGAATTTATTTAAGGTAAAGGTAAAGGTAGGTCCCGTACTCGAGTCCGAGCGTTGGGTTCCGGCGCTTATCTCCGGTCTAGGCAATCAGCGACATGGGTTGCCCAGACCGGAGATAAGCGCCGGAACCCAACGCTCGGACTCGAGTACGGGACCTACCTTTACCTTTACCTTAAATAAATGGTGTGTGACAGTTTATAAAAATAATATTGAAAGTTAGAGCAAAGTAATGTGCATTAAACCATTCATGTTCCATGCCCCCACTGCTCGCCATGCCACCCCCACCCATCTCCCACTGCTCAAGGTTACAAATCGCACCATGGAAATCGCCATGATATGTTGAAAATGTTCTGATTTTTACACGCTACTCTGTAATAGATTGTTGTCGTGTACTTTGTATTCTTAGGCTTACTTATTTTTATTCAAATTCTATAAGTCAGGACAATAGTTGACATATTGTCAAGGATTTAGCAAATAGCAATCCTGATTCAAACGGATATCGTCATCTTAGATTATCATATTGCTACTGAAAACTCTATTGTATCTAATATTGCTCTTGATTTAGTAATGCAATAGGATTTGAGCTTAGAACTCAAGAGAGATCTTGACGACATTCTAATGGAAGAAAGAACGCCGAGATAAACTCATCTAATAATCAGCTTCTTTCTAGCGCTCTTCTTCCGAACTCCTTTCCAGTTCACTTGTCTCTGCCGACCATCGCCGATGCTAGATATGAAGCCACAGGCAACGCCGCAAATTGCAAGATTCAAGACTGTCTGCAAATGTCTAAGACAGGATCTAATCTGATTTATGAGCTCTCATCTCTTACTCAAGTACAACGCTGAGCGCGTCAGATACATCTGGACAAATTGGACAAATGGCGTCAAACTGACGACGTCCTTACCATGTAGGCCTACGCTTTTTTCTCGCTGACTTTCGAAGAAATCGTTCTAAGAGGAAATACAGACAACAGCCAATGACGCAGAATTCAATATATTTCCGGAATACACATCGCCATTGATTATCTGGTCTCATCCTAGTATCATAGAAACACGAAGTGTTTCAGTGATTGGTACATAAAAATGATACAGTATAATAATAATAATAATAATAATAATAATAATAATAATAATAATAATAATAATAATAATAATAATAATAGGCGTTGTGCCACCGGTTCCGGCCATAATACCGAAGTTAAGCAACGTCGAGCCCGGCTCGTACTTGGAAGGGTGAACGTTTCGGACGATGTCGGCGGCCAACCAAGCCGCTTGTCGCTTAGGCTTAGATATATTGGTGCCAGCGTTAAGCTGCGAATGCAAAACGCGGGTCAAGAGAAAGCAATGGCAAACTGCTCTAGATCAATGCCACCTGCGTCGTTGCTTGCCTAGCACATGGAGATCAGCGTCGGACCCTGCGCTCGCTCCAGCACGGTAATACATTTACCCTTAATGCAATTAACGATGAAATTGCGAGGCTTTTAACTGAGATCCATTTAGCTCAATGAGCGAATTTCCCAGCTCTCATCATGGCAAACAAATGCTCTAAATAAATCAGCCGTCACTCATTCATTAGAACTATGCGCAATATATACCCACTGTAACTTACGTCCAACTGGTTAACAAAAGATAATTAATGCTTTCTATTTTACAAGTAGTATTGTATGTTAATGTAATTTTGGTTTATCCTTTTTACAGCCCTAGCATAGTCTTGTTTTGCTTAGGGCGTCGCCATTTTTACATCATTCAATTTTAATCATCTTCGAAAGGCCTCTTCGTGACGTTCTTTACTCTCGTGTATTTCGACCGTAAGATAATTCATTGTTCTTTGCAGAAATAATAACGCGGAGCCATTTCTAAGCAAACTTATTAACTAAGGCAATCCGTTCACTTGTGGCTGGCAAAGTCCAACATAGGAAATGCACAGATGGCAGACAGACGCAGTCCCAGTTACAACAACAGTTGTCGACACCGTCGACTGTCTAATGCTGCTGGTCTAGGATGGGTCTAGCGTTCGTCCAGCATGTAGCTACTTTGCCGTTGTCTGGTCGCCATTTTGTCCGCCATAATGGCCGACGGCGTGCTTAGTAATAATCTCGATCTCTTCGTTGGAATTTCCACCTCCTTTGGATCTGCTGAGTTCGGCTATGGATTCTTGTGGAAGAGCGCCTGTTGTGAGTTTATTATTATTAATTATTATTATTAATTTTATTTTATCGTCCGTTTCAAACACATAAGTGTTCATCGGGGACGCCGTTTACCGCCGGATTTTGTCATGTCGTGAATTCCGATTGTTATCGTGCGGACTCTAAGCACCATCTTCTTCCGTTTCTCAATGTAGCTAAAGAGTTTTCTCACGAAAAACCACTTCTCGAGGATACATCGCCGAATTCCTTTTCACCATCCGAGTGGATTTTTAAGATAGTCATCTTCCGATAATCACTGACATGTCAACGCTGTCAATAGCGCTTCTGACTAGCTAGCTACAGCTATATATAAATTGTTTTCGATATATATATATATATATATATATATATATATATATATATATATATATATCGCTTTCAGTTGTTAATCTCATTGCAAATGATAAATATTTCTAAGATTTCACGTTCCGATTTTACGAAACTTCCATCCGAAGAAATCGAGAAAAGGAGAAAAAGACAAATGCCTTCGTCGCAGATTGAAGTCTTCTGTTTGTCTGAATCTGCATGGAGTGAAATCGCTCTCTATCTCTCTTTTTAACTCTCTATCTGTCTCTGTCTCTCTCCTCTTTCTCTAATTCTGCCTGCGTCCTGCTTTGGGGCGTGCGTTGACATGTCGTTGCTGATAAATTGTGATGAAAGTGCAGGTAAAGTGTTGCGTTGACCATAGCAACGGTTGTACTTTGGACTCTTTTTCTAGTGCATAATGTTACTATTCCATCGATTTTCACGCTTTATGACGACATTTTTAACTGTGCCTGCATTTGAACGAAGTGACCTCGACAGATTGAACTCGTGTCTAGGCCCTCGCAACGTAGGCCTCGAATTAAATCGATTTCAATGACAAAGAACCGTTCATTTAGTTTGCAATTGAAGCCTAAGGAATAAAGGAACACCAGCCATTCACTGCTACGGCGACCTTTTGCTACGGCAACCGATTCAATCTCTCTCTCTCTCTCTCTCTCTCTCTCTCTCTCTCTCTCTCTCTCTCTCTCTCTCTCTCTAAGAAGTTATTTTCTCTAGTCTGATCGATCGCAGCTTACGAACAGGTGAAAAGACGCTTGTCTAATTGAAATGGCTCTTGGACTTACTTATTTGAATATTTGAATCCAGAGGCTAGAGAAAAAATTTTTCTTCGCCAATGTTTGTGTTATTTAGTTTTTACATGTAAATTGGCTGGCTAAATAGGTAAAAATACACTGAAAAGCAAAAAAGGTCAGCGGCCCCTAAAGAAGGAGTGCTTGATGTTGAGTAATCTGAAGTAAAATCTAATCGTAAAAATAAGTAAAAAATCTAATAGTAAAAAATGACTAACAATGACAAGCAAAAAGGGTCGTCAACTTTTTCGCAAACTTGTCAGGTCGAAAGTGTCTTGCCCCCCCTGAAAAACAGTGAAATGACGTCTCTGACTACGCTGAGGAGAGAACCACGCATGTGATGTCATCGAGAAGAAATTAAGAAAATTAAGTCTTTCTTTTTCTTCTTCTTTCTCATTAGTTTTAGATGAAGAAGTGTATTGCAAGTGGTCCGATGACTCTTTCGCTAGATTCGGCTTCAGATGAGGCGCTAGAAATGGATTCGAACCCTTTCAACCCAAATGAACTGAGTCTCCTGTACCTTCTCTAAGTTCACTTGTCCACCGGCGCCAAGTGGACATTAATATGCCGTGAGCAGCGCTTTAGGCCGATGGACAGCGGCTTCTATCCCCCTCCTTGCAGCCGGGCTCAATCCCCCCAAATTACAAATTCCCCCAAAATTACAAATTTCCCCTGTTAATTTGCTCCCTTGTAGACTTAAATAGGGATAGAAGCCCCTGTCGATGGATAATGCATTTAAATCAAAGCGATATATAAATTGAGGAGCTAGATGTAGAAGAGACCCAACAAGATTGCAAGAGCAGAAAATTTGACAGACAGACGGGAAAATGTTTTGGTAAGAAGAAACATTTCAGAGCATTATATTCATATTATATTATATGCAGAGCATTGTATTGCATTAGGTCATGATTAGGATATCTATAATATTAAAATCCTTCCTCTGTATGTCTGTTACCTTCAAGCGTTCTGATTGGTTGGCTGTGTGAGCGTTCTGATTGGTTACCTTCAAGCGTTATAGCGTTTAAATTCCTTGGCTCTGAGCGTTCTGATGTTACCTTCAAGCGTTCTGATTGGTTGGCTGTGTGAGCGTTCTGATTGGTTACCTTCAAGCGTTCAAGCGTTCTGATTGCTTGGCTGTGTGAGCGTTCTGATTGCTTGGCTGTGTGATGTTCTCATTGGTTACCTTCAAGCGTTCTGATTGGTTGGCTGGGTGAGCGTTCTGATTGGAATATTCGTTGCCTCGAGCGAAGCGGAGCGAAGCGAAGCGAGCCTGCACTGCGAGCGAAGTGAGCGAAGCGAGCATTGCGCGATGTGGATAGATATTAGTATTATCCTGCACGCGATGAAGCGAGCGCGAGCGAAGCGAGCATCTTTCTAGTAACAGATGAAGGTCCACTGGCAACATGTCTGCTGCAGAGATCGGTGCTTAGGGGATGTTCTATGTCTAAAAGTGAGGGAAATTCATTGCTATCATCATCACCATCATCATTATCATCACACTCTATAGTCGTAGCCAGTGGTGTAGAAGTGCCCGTCCGTGGCACTTTCCTTTCTCTGGCCATGTGTATCGCGGTTTGGGTGTTAAGTTCAGTCCATTCCAGAATATCATCGATCCATCTTCTCTTTGGTCTTCCTCTTTTTCGCATACCATCTGATCTTCCCCATCATCACTGTTTTAATTAGTCTTTCATCCCTCATTCTGCAGATGTGTCCAAGTATCGGTATTTTTCTGTATTTGATCTTGTCCATAACAGTCTTTGTTCGTCTCAGGGATTTGCGAATGGTATCATTTCTAATCATATTTTTATGACTTATTTTCATCATTGTTTTATAATATTTTATGTCAAATGCGTTCAGTTTTGATCTGTCTTGTTTCTTTTTGGTCCATTTATCGCTCGCATACACTAAGGTTGATATCGCACATTTGTCTAGAGTTTGTGCTGATGTTTTTGTCTCTTTTTTTTCAAAAGAACGTGCTCAAATTGTCTTTTTTAATATAAAATGCAGACAATTGAATCAGAATGATTTGCATTTAATTTGTTGTAGCATTATTACTCAGCAGTTTACATTACGAACGACAATGATTTTACGGTTGGGGTCGCATCATGAGAAATTGAATTGTAGGTTCTCTAGAGTTTTGCATGCCAGTGTTTATTCTAGCCACCTTGACATTCGGTGGGGGGTTGAAATGTTTGGGGGACAGGATTTGTCTCTCCACGCTTTTGTGGGGGGAAATTTCCATCCCCCAAGCCAACATATACAAATTTGGGGGAATTTTGAAACTTGGGGAATTCCCCCAAACAGGCATAGAATAAACACTGCTTGCAGCAATCATTATCTTTGGTTATTAGACTTCCTAAGTAACTGAACTGGTTAAGACATTCCAACTTTTCACCATCATCTTTGATTTCACTCAAACTCAAATCTTAGCGAATAGGATCATCGCGGTCCGAGAACAAGATCATTGGCTTCGATGAAATCCGAAGACATGAGATTCAAATGACGTGATTAAAGACGCAGCGGTTCGTTTAGTAGACAAAGGCCCCCACATTACTACAGTACAACCTCAGAGTTAGATAGATAGATAAACATTTATTGGACCATCACAAGAATTTAGTGATATGTCGTAAATAGAACAAGTAAGTAAAACGAAGTGAGTGTTCCAAAGGGACGCAGAGGGTTAACTCTGACCTGTGCCAAACATGACTTTATAACTATGTAATTAGTAATTACGTAACTAAGAAACAATTTAAATATTCTAGATTATTACAACACCAAGCCATTATCTATACAGTACAAGTTTAGGTGCTAGTAAATTTATGTTGAGCAACATCGATTGGCTTCGGCCGTGTGACTTCTTTGAGCTTAAACAAACTCTGTTTCTGCAGAACTTCGAGGTCTGTTTTCCTCCTATCACGCTGAACTTTTCATACCATCTTTTTCACTACTTTACGTGGTGCAAAGTGGTGAAAAAGGAGCACCACTGTTACCCTACGTCGAGCATTTACAGTCATAGGAAATTCTCTTTGAAACACTTTGACTCCATCCATTGTCTTGTCACTTCTCACCACCTCTGAAAGCTCACTCTTAGAATTAGCTCTCACTTCTTAATGACCTACTCCTAAATCGAGAACGTCTCTGAATAGAAATAAAAGAGGCGCTATACAAGTCTTACATTACATTTCAAATAATTTAAAAGGGATTACTCTGTTACTGTTAGATGAGAATGCTTCTTAACCGTCAGCATCTAATGTTCAGACTGCTCTCTTGAAAAATGAAAAAAATACTTTTGCTGGTCGATCGATTTCCGTATTTCAATGGCTGATTCGTTTCAATTCTTCGAAATTCTGATTCGACGTAAAGTCATAGAGTGCCGCTTGCCTTGAACAATCGGTAGGACGCATGCAGTAACATAGGAACAACTCGACTACGAGACTATTAACGCGATTTAATTAGATTTAAAATAATCTACGTGTGAAGACATAGTCAACTCTTTGTGGAATTCCTTTGAGCGTTTTAAAAAGTAGACTAGAGGAAGGTCATGCCAATCACCTTTGGTCTTCCAAATCTTCAGATCACGCATTTTTGAGAACTAATTGGGCGACGCATGCGATGTCTTAATTAAATCGAAGTATCAACCTTTGCTAACAGCACCTGTCCACTTCAGCTCCTCAATTTGTATAGCGCCGTTTAATTTGGCCCTTAAATAAGTATTCTGTCGACGCAAACAAGGTTGATCACAGCGAATATTATGATTGACTTTCGGGTTTTTTCCCAGCACCTTGGTCCCGACGTCTATTATTTTGCGAATGAATAAACCCCGTGAGAGCGAGCGATGTCCGCAACTATTTCTAATACCCCCATCCCTCACAAAATAATCATCGTCTGCTCTGTCGAGAATTAGATCGACCGCCTACCGACGATCGGCAGACGACATTTCTAATGGAAATCCGCTCAGTGGTCGTAGTGAGTTGCGTCGGCTGAAATCCCCGAATTCAATTTGCAGTCGATTCATAAGTGAATTTCTTCGGAGACTGTTTCGCTCAAGCGTTAAACGCCTTATGCCGACGACAGAGAACGAGAGACGCAAAAGAACCAAAGTAAACAGCTCAGATCTACAAACTGCAAAAAGAAACAGTTAAATTGACATCGATCTGCTGAAGAATTACAACCGTGCCTATCTACTTCGCTGTCTGTGTCGTTGTATGTGTCTTTGTCTCTGTCTCTGCCTCTGTGGTAGACTACATCAGGAGATATAGGTTTTAAAAAATCATTGATTTTTTGGCTAACTGGCGTTGCTTAGCAACGGTAGCATGATAGCAGGAAGCTAATGCAGACAGACATAGAGAGGCAGATAGACGGACGCAAATGGGGAAGAAGATAGGGTGGGATGGAGAATGCCGAAGGAATAAAGGGGAAATGAGAAAGAAGCAAGTGACCTCAGCCATTTGGAATTCAGCTGCAAGGGAATCAGTGGAAATGAACATGACTGGATGACATTTATGGCACAGGATCATACAGACTCACAGATAGACATGCAAGCAACGATACAGACAGATACTAACAATGCCACTCGAAAGACAAGTCTGCAATCATAACCAACGAATTAAGTCAATTATGCATATAACAGACCATAAGCTCAGCACAGCGAATTGGTCGAAGGTATATCAGCGAAAACGCTGGGTTTTCTGAGATTGTCGTTTATTTTGATATTTATGCGAAAGTACGAGAACGACAGATGAGCAATCGTTCTTTTAAATCATCAGAATCGAGCGTGCATTGGGAAATCAGTGTTATTTAGCAGGGAAAACCGTAGACGACTACAAAAGACAGTGGGAAAAGAGGGAATTCTTACTGCTTGACCAGAAACCAGAACATTCGAATATCGACGTTTGAATTTACAGAAACTGAAAGGCAGAAAAGAAGACCAGTTTTTTCTGTAAACCTCAACGTGCATTTTTTGAGCAAATTTAGTCACGTCATAATCCTCGAAGCACCCAATTTGACAGGACCGTTTGATTAGCATCGTCTCTTGCATTTCAACATTCCAACTGGTCTCCAGATTCAACGGACAGAAGCATTTGACTGGACCCTCTCTCTGTGGAGTGCATTGACCCATTCCATTTGGGTCTCATTTCTCACTTCGTCGCTCTGTTGAATGCGAATGCGAGAGTCGCATTATTTTATCTTGCGACTCCAAAGCCGGGAGCGCCTCTGAGTAGAAATACAAGAGGCGCTATACAAATGCTACATTACATTTGATTATCTGTCAACTATATTTTATAACTTTATTTAATTGCTGAATCTTGAACTGTAATTTAGGCGAATATAGAGTTTCTTTTGTGATTCTTCTCAGTTCCTCATCTGCGTTTAGAGCCCGATTTAAAAGCCCTGGAAGTCCATCAGTAATCACTAATTCAGGTATTATGCCAAGTCCGGGTTTTAAGGGTTATTAAATGCTAAAACTGCTTTAAAACATTCAAAATACGTTGACTGCAAAACCATAGTTGATCGGACTGTTCGTTTTATTTCTGTCACCGATATAAGACAGATTTAAGTAAAAGTCAACATAATCGATTTCAACAGAAGCAGACTCCAAGTATGTCTTAAGCTGGAAAAATTCCGCCCATGCAGATGCCACGAAGCATTCTGCATGCAGTGACCTTGACACCTGCACTTTCATTCGTCGATTTTATTTTTTTGTCCTTTCGGTGCCTAAGATTGAACCAGAATATGAAGAATAGAAGTTCAATCGACTAATTACTTCATCGATCGCAGAATAGAATATCGATAATCAAATTATATCTACAGGGTGTCTACGAAAAAAACCCCCCAGCAGGAAAACTTTTATATCTTAAAAGTTCCTAAATATATTTTTATCAAAATTTGCAATACATATATTTTTCTGCAATTTTAATCTCATTTGCATGTAAGATGGCCATTTTGTGAGATATCAAGTCAAACTTCGAGTTTTACTACTCAGTCGCCATGACAGGCCTAAATATCTATAGCTTCACATAAATTTGGCAATGTCAATTTTGTGTATTTAGCAGTTGTTGTTGTTGTTCCAGTAGTAGTAGGTTTAAATCGAATGCAATTTTGTAAACATGCGTTGACATAACAATAAAAGTTTGATTTAAACTTTCCAAATGGGTAAAATATCGAGTGAAGATAAGATGCGAATTCAGACATTGCAGGAGCTTGGCTTTGGATACCGAACAATTTTTGCAATTAAGGTTAGGGTTAGGGTTAGGGTTTGCAATTATGTCCGACCATCTTGAACAATTGTGGTTTAAGCTGAAATTTCTAGACAATCAATAAAATTTTGTCTGTTGATTCGTTAAAATATTTTGACTTTGATATCTCACAAAATAGCCATCTTACAGGCAAATGAGATGAAAATTGGCAGAAAGGTGGGGAAATATGTGCTGCGAAATACATTTAGGAACTTTTAAGAAATCAAAGTTTTCCTGCTGGGGGGTTTTTTTCGTAGACACCCTGTATACGCTGTTTTACCCAATATTTTGCTGCTTTAATCTCAAGGAGCTCTCAGCCGAAGCAGCCGCAATGTGTGTTTTACATGTATTCAGGTAATTCAGCGTTGCTCGCCATGTCATGTGTGCTTTTTGGCTCTGTACCAAAACACACGGCGGACAAACAGTCCAATGACATTCATTTCTCTCTGACGACCTCGTCTTATTTCCCACAGCAGCTGTGCTAGCGATGATTTCAACGGTCTCAGTTCTTTCTGTCTCTCTCTCTCTCTCTCTCTATCTCTCTGTGTCTTTCTCTGTCTCTGTCTCGCTCCCCTGTCTCTCTCCTCTATTTCTCCGTCTGTTTCTGTCTGCCTGTCTATGCTGCTGTCTGTCTATGCTGTTGTCTCTCTATATCTCTCTGGTTAAACTTTGCTTCTCCATAAATTGTGACGAATAGCATTAAATGGTCGGGTTGCCTCTAATTGGAGCGCAATTGATTATCATCTTGGAACTTAATTTAATATTTGGCTTCACAGCTAAAATGCTGTATATTTCAACTGACGTATAGATAAATATCTATAGTTCGAAATCACATCCAGTAACAAAACAATAATTGTACAGAAATAATAGCTCATCGGATGGTTTTTATAAATCTAAGACTTCTACGTCTATTATCGGCACTGGAGAAATTGCTGCTGTTGATTTTATAAAATGTTTTGTTTCACTCAAAACTAATTTAAAAGGCAACCAAACTAATTCCAGGGATTCAGCGAATCACTTTTGCAGAAGCGCTTTGCAAAGCGGTCAAAGCCAACAAATGGCTTCTGCAAATGAAGCAAATGATTTAAAAGCAAATGAAAGAACCTTTCCCTTTCAACCCCAAACTCATATGCAGAAATACGTCTTATTTAAGGACGCAAAAGAAAGCAACAATGCTATATAGAACAGGGCCACCTTAAGGCTTAGGCAGTTTAGGCACTGCCTAGGGGCAACAAATTTGTAGGGGCGAAATAAAACGGGGACGAAAATTGTTTAAGGCGCTCTTTTTCTATAATGAATGAATGAATGAATGGATGAATATAATTTAATGTTCTTTTCTTTGCCTTGCTACTCTTGGCATAAATATTAATAAATAAACCCAAATCTGCCTAGGGCGTCTAAAAGTCAAAAGATGGCCCTGACATAGAATCATACACATAGACAAACAGACAGACAGACATTAGCATATATATATATATATATATATATATACTGGCAGACAGGGAGAAGACGACAAACACGGCCATAGCAGGTGAAAAGTTACGACATCAACAGTCGAGGATCGTTTGTGGTAAATTCTTTGGCTGCGTTGAAATATTCGGCGTCAGTTTCTATTTTCCCTCGCATCTGTCTCTCTGTTTCCCGCTCTGACTGATCTCGCCTTTTGCGGGTTTCACTTGACGTACGATCTATTTTATACTGGTACTACTGCCTATTAGGACTGGCCGGCGCTATAGAAGTTCATAATAGTAATAATGTACGTCGACTGTTTGGCTTTTGAGCAACTTATGTAAACGTGCATTCCATCAACGTTGAAAGAATTTCCGGCTTTCGTGTTAGACTTACATCGGCATCAGTATTGTCTCCTGCCCGCTGTAGTCGCATGATAACTCGTCTCGTCTCGTCTCGTCTCGTCTCGTCTCCTCTCGTCTCGTCTCGTCTCGTCTCGTCTCTCTCCTCCTCTCCTCTCTCTCTCCTCTCTCCTCCTCTCCTCTCGTCTCGTCTCCTCTCTCGTCTCTCTCTCTCCTCTCCTCTCCTCTCCTCTCCTCTCCTCTCCTCTCCTCTCCTCTCTCTCCTCTCCTCTCCTCTCCTCTCCTCTCCTCTCCTCTCCTCTCCTCTCCTCTCTCCTCTCCTCTCCCTCCTCTCCTCTCCTCTCCTCTCTCTCTCTCCTCTCCTCTCCTCTCCTCTCCTCTCCTCTCCTCTCCTCTCTCTCCTCTCCTCTCCTCTCCTCTCCTCTCCTCTCTCCTCTCCTCTCCTCTCCTCTCCTCTCCTCTCCCTCTCCTCTCTCTCCTCTCCTCTCCCTCCTCTCCTCTCCTCTCCTCTCCTCTCCTCTCCTCTCCTCTCCTCTCCTCTCTCCTCTCCTCTCTCCCTCCTCTCCTCTCCTCTCCTCTCTCCTCTCCTTCTCCTCCCTCTCCTCTCTCTCCTCTCCTCTCTCTCCTCTCCTCTCTCTCCTCTCCTCTCCTCTCCTCTCCCTCTCCTCTCCTCCTCTCTCTCTCCTCTCCTCTCTCCTCTCCTCTCCTCTGCTGCTCTCCTCTCCACTGCTCTCCTCTCCTGGCGTTTTGGCGTTTTGCCAACCAACCAAGTATCGCCAGTTTCGTCGCATGGTTAATACACTGTGAACCAATTTCATTATGATAAGTTCGCAAATATGTGTCATGTCCACACTTCCATAGCCATGATAGATTGCCAATATCCTGGTTCCGATTCATAGTGGCGCTGATTTTGACTCTCGATGCTGTTGCCAACGGCGCTGGTCCCCCGCTGATCATGCGGAGTATTTTGTCAGCACCCTAAACACATTGATTGTAAGAAGTAGACGTGACAAATGAATCGCGGGCACCTGTCACAGCATAAACGCCGAAACAAGAGAAGACCAGGAATCAATTGCATTAGTTTCTGCCAGATGGCGTGTTTCCATGTTTAGACGAACTTAGCGTTTCTTCGAAAAGAACAAAGCCACACAACATACGTTCTCTTTGGCTCTTGTACATTCAAACTCAGACGCTAAGAAGTAGATGCACGAGAATGAAGACCATTCAAAAGCAGCGTTAACAGCGTTTAGAGTGGTTCAGTAGACATCCAGTTATTAGGTTCAATGTTTCTCTCTCTGACCGAGTCTATCCATAGACTGGTCTATCATAGATGGCAGTGCGTCATCGGTCAAATGGGTAACCAATGTATATCCGATGGCTCGTACGGGTCAATGATCAAGACCCACTGACCTGTGACCATCACATTTTTAACACTGCGGGTGCAGTCAAACAGCGCTGGAAATGTTAAGATCACGTTCATTGACAATTAAATATCGGCAATGCAAAGTATGCAATATTAGCCGCTACTAAATGGCAATGACGCAACCCTTGACTTCTAAGTCGTGTTCGTCAAATTTTGATTGACTTGTTCTGTGGTAGTTTCCTGTAGGGTAGATATGTGCTCTTATGTTCGATCGATACTCAACATTAGTTTAGACAAGGCTCAACGGCTCTGAAAGGATATCGATATTTAATCTCCAATGTCACATGGGTCAAGGGTCACATGTGTCGCATGGGTCAAGGTGACCCATTGCCATCTCTGACCGAGATGCTAACGAATACGTCCAGTACTTGTTCGGTGGAAGGAAAGGCAATCAGTCGATGTCGTAAAACTGAAGACCTAACGCCTCTGCTTTTCTTCGCGCATTTGAGTTAAATGGACAAAAGAGACCACAATACAAAAATTCTGATTTACGACCGCCTCATGAGAAAACCATCGAAATAACTCCGTCATTTTTAGGTGACATTGTTGACATCGCAGCTGGTGACTGTTTTTGACACATTTTGCAATGACGCCGACAGACAAAATTCAAGCAGCAAATCTATTGATTTAAAATAGAGCTAAACAGAAGTCTAGATTGCATTCGCTCAATAACAGCTAACCGTCTTGGAACAACTGTTCAACATTGGCCTCCGAAATGTCGAATCACCAAACAGCTGTCCTCAGAGGCTGGCGTATTGATCACGGAGGAGGCCTTCATAATGGCTTGCTTCCTTGAATCACCCATAAAGGATTCTACTTAAATAGCAACAGAAGCAACGACATTGGTTTCCACTGAATCTGCATTGACCAAAGAAATCGTCTTACAGAAGACGGGGCAACTAAAACCACAACTGCAACGGATGGTGGTGGTGGTGATTATGATGATGATGATGATGATGATGATGATGATGATGATGATGATGATGATGATGACAGTTAGCAATGGACGTTTCAGTTATTTGAAAGTCGATTATTTTCATACTCTTATGGTGACTTCAAAATCCGATCTTATTGGAATATTGGTCAGCAGGTTTCGTTGCAGATCAAACTTCGTAGAGGACTTGTTAGACATTTAGAAGATAATATCGCTACGCACTGTGACCCAACAAATGCCACTGGATTTTGGCAAATGTGAACCGATTTTCAAAATGTTTCACCATTTGACTCAGAAATAATGGGGAACAATTTCATGTGTAATATTTATGACGCCCTTTATTTGTAGCATCCATGCCTAGTAAAACGTAATCTTCTGAGTTTTCGAAAGAGCAACAGACCAATTGACGCGTCGCTAATTAATTGAACACCGATGACCGATATCGTCGTCTGGATTCACGTGTATCATTGTATCATTGAATCGCTGTATCAATGTATCGCTGTTTCATTATATCGTTGTATCATTGATCATTGAATCACTGTATCATTGTATCAGTTGTGTATTGTCAAATCATAACTTATTACTGTTTGAAACCTATTATTATATGTTAAATTTCCTTCAGCAGATTGATGAACTAGGAAATGATCGAATCTCTCGCGTACTTCACATCTGGACATATTCTAAAAGGGTTTACGTCAACAATATCGCGCTTCCAAATATCACCAACATCAAAATATCGAGAAAATTGAATGTAGGTTTTTTACTATTCCAAAGACCCAAAAGAGGCCTTTTCGCCTGTTCTCTGATCGTAGACCTACTCCTAAGCCATGAAAACAAAACAAACTAAACTTCGGAGACTAATTCCTCGGACTCGCGTCCGCGCTTGCGTGCTTAGCATCTCGATGTGAACAGACCCAATGGGGTAAGTTAGCATCTCGCTTAATAAAAACCCTAAACCCTAAAACAGACCTTAAAAATAAGGGTATTAGCCCTTATTATTATTACTAAAGCGGTCTTCGGCTTAATCAAAAACCCTAAACCCTAAAATGGTGTAGAACCCAGTTGAAGTCCGCTCGGATGAAGAAAATAAAAACTGGCGACGAGAAAAATAAGCGGCTTTCACTGGAGAATGCAACCATCTTAACGGAAGACGTATGGTCCGCTAAGAAAATCGCGATTTTACGGCGATCACGATATTTTGCCCCAGCCAGTCAATATTCCCCGGCGGCGAAATTGAGCGTCTAAATGTTTCGTCGCCGATATCACATCCGGCCATTGTGTTCATCCCTTCATGATACCTTCATCTAATTAATTATACGAACGACGACCGATCGAAACGTTCAACCGTTTTGGAACTGCAGAAGACCCTCGAAAAACCAAAGTCAATGCAAAAGTCCGCTCGTAGAACATCGGATGTCTGGCGACGGAGAGCCATAAAATTAAATATAATGTAAATATAATGTATGTACTAAAAGAAAAGCAAGAAATCTAAAACAAGTTTAACATAATCAAACACGTTTTCTTATTTTACTGTAAAATTGTATGTACTAAAAGAAAAACAAGAAATCTAAAACAATTGGACATAATCAAAAATGTTATTTTACTGAAGGAATAACAGTTACTATCAGAAAGATGGTCAACTTTTTGTTCATATATAAAAAGCACATATATAAAAAGCACAACTAAGCACAACTCTTGCCAATTTCAAATTGTAGTAGTTGCAACGAGAGCCTGTTTATCGTTCAGCGCTATCAACAGTCTTTGGCGCTCTTTACAACCGACACGAGTCCTGTATGCCAGCGTATGGCAAGCCATTGATCGACTAATGTCACTAATAATTCACAGTTTGGAAAGTCTGTTATACAAAGAAGTAAAAATTAATTTTGGACTCTGGGGGCCAGATTAAACTCACTGGCGGGCCGGATATGGTCCGCGGACCGGTGGTTGCCGACCATTGAACGATATAGTCACTTTCTGAAAGTCTGATAAACGAGAAATTTAAACAGAACTGAACAGAAAAATATTTTGGCGCAATTCATGAATGAGGAAATCATCGGTTGGAGTAATTTTGTCTCATCAACTCTTGCTGTTGTTTCATGTTTATTTTCTAGACCAGATGTAACTAACCCGCGAACATTTTCTAAACAAATGTTATTGGCCCTATGCATGCTTACAAGTACTGAGTCTTCAGCAAGACTTTTAGTGTCTGCGCTTAATTTAGTAAAATAGTAAATCTAAACTGCTTGCAGTTCAATTGTAACTGCAGGGCCATATTAAAGCGGTGGCTGAGGGGGCTGTAGCCCCCCTGGCTCATCATGAAAATAGGCCCACCGATTTTCGAGAAGACCTTTTTTTGCTTGTCAGCACGATTTGGAAGGGAGATAACCTTTTTTGCTTGTCAGCACGATTTGAAAAGGAGATAACCGTTTTTTGCTTGTCAGAGATTTTCAGTATAGGCGACGGCCTTTTTTCTCAGCCCCCCGGCCCACTCGAACCTTAATCCGGCCTGTTACCAGTAGCTACCGTTACGTGACTGCAATAAATGTCACTACTGTTGAAAATAATGTTAAAAAGTAATTAAAACATGCGATCCTCCGCACGTTGATAAAAATTTGTAATGGTCCCTTGTATGAAAAGGCTGGCCACTGCTGGTCTAAGCTCTAGAGTATTTTAAACAACGGACAGTAAGCTTTGCTATCTGTCTATTTCTGGATAAAAGCCTAATAAAGTTGAAATTCGAACGAAAACAGCCAAATCTGACTTCGAAACTGAAGAAAATAGAGCTAAAAGTAAAGAGGTCAGATGGGCTTTTATCATCGTGTTTTACCTTCTTCGGAGTCACTTCAACGCTTCAAAGTCTTCCACCTATTTCGAAGTTCCACGCATCGGAAATCATCCGCGCTGACGACGTCTGCATGCGGATAAGTCCTCGATTTGCCGGACACTGCCACCGTCTGACACTGCCACCGTCTGACACTGCCGCCGTCTGACACTGCCACCGTCTGACACTGACGGCGCCGACGACGACGACGTTACGATATCGGTGCAAGGGCCGCAGTGAGGCAGTCGATCAGCTGAAGTCGAGCAGAACCCGACCAGAGCCGAACGGAGCCGAACGGAGTCGAACCGACTGCAACGATTAGGCCTACTGAATGGACGCGGTGACGGCTGTGGTCTCCTGCTGCTGTGCAATGTATGTACTCGAATACCAAAATACTCGGCGCTATTCGAGTACTCGACATTTCGTTCCGTTTGATGTAAGACTTAACGAGTGAGGGTCTCTGAAACTGTTTCCTTCCTTCAATTTAGTTTTGTTGATAGAAGAGATGCTGGCGCCACTGCTCTGCCTTTGGATCAACTATTAGCAATGGGGATTCGGCCCCCAACAAGAAAATGACAAACTTACTCTGTAACAGCAGCTCAGGTATCGTCATATACATACTGGAGCAGTCTCAGCTGCACTATTCATTAGAAATTTGAAGACACATTTATTTAATATTGGATACGAACTGTGTTAAGCGCTCTTGTCGTAGGCCTTAGCCTTGTCTACTGCGCTATATAAATTGTCAATAAATAAATAAATAAACATACATAATATATATATGACGGTTAATGACATGCCATTAATGTATATAAGTATATATGTGTGTGTGTGTCCGAATAAAGCGTGATCCCTTGCTACAATGATGAAAAAGCATTCATTTTAGTCCTGACAGAATGTTAACACTTGTTGTCTTACATTCGGCAATTAATATTCATATTACATATAATACATTCCAACAAGATGATGCATCCGTTCACCGAGCTCGTGAAACTGCTGAACTGCTGACGAAAAAAACTCCTAATCTTTGGCCGCCAAACAGTCCTGGCACAAACCCAGTTGATTAGCAGATTTGGGGAATAACGCAGGAGAAGGTTTACAGGACAAATGTAAGAACCATCGAAGAACTCCACGAGAGAATTGTGAATGAATGGAATGAACTTGATCAGCTGGTTATCGATGCAGCTATTGGTCAATGGAGAGCTCGGAAGCTTGTGTTGGAGCCTTAGAGCAATAGGGACACTTCGAATACAAATTTTAGTTGAATGACATTAATATTTTGTTGCTGTTAGGAAAAGAGGAGGAAAAAGCAAGACTAAACAAATATAAACTTGAATTTATTAAAGAAATATTGTTAGCGCCCGGCCCGTACAAGGCCCGTAGCCCGTACATTTGCGCCCGTAGCCCGTACCTGGAGGCCCGTAGCCCGTACCGAGGCGCCCGGCCCGGTACGGGCCCCACCCCAGACGATACACGGCAGATGTTAGAGGACGTTGTTGCCATTGACAACCAAACTGTATAATCAGAACTGTATCGTGACCGACAAACAGACAAAGAGAATTATATATCTAGAAGATGTGTGTGTGTGTGATATAATGATGTACTAGTTCATCAAAGAATTAACAGACTGAATAATTAATCAAAATTTAAAAATTATTTGATCTTGGGGTCAAATTGGGGTAAATTAAATAGCTTTTCGATGATCATTTCTTGGTTTGTTTTTTTCATAAAACCAGAACTCACATAATCGATCTTCGGTCAATCGAAGGCCAAAGTTCATGACCTCTGGCAGCAGCAAAGGTCGCTTTATTTGGGGCTAGGGAACATTCAAAGCAAAATAAAGACTATAGCCTAATGTCAATATGCGATTATTATTATTATTATTATACTTCCTACTAGGAAAGTGACATGCAAAGAGATAGCACATGCGTTTACGTTCGAAAGAGATTAGGCATAGCCTAAAGGCTAAAGGACATTGGGTACTTTTTAAGATCTGACAGTTTCGTGACTTCGTCTGAAGAGAATTTGATTGACAGCTTCGTTCTGACCGGATGACATGAGGAAAGAACGAGGAGAGAGCGTGAAATTATCAAACAACGATTGTTCCATGAGAACCAGTTGAATGGTGGTCGGTTAAAACGTCAGTCAACTCTCGACTCTAAGAAAGAGAAAAACGGAGACAATCAACGACCTAAAACAGCGTTGCGACCGACGTAATAATCGCGCATGGACACTAAATCACTCGCCTTTATGACACTGTAACGATTCATGATGACAGAGACAAACAAACAAACAGACAAAGACACAGAAAGACGACAGCATACAGCAGAGACAGAAAGAAATAGGAAAGCAGGGGGTGTAGAAGAAGGGGAGACGTGCAAAAACGTGTCGGAGAGTTGTAAGCGAAATGGCGCAGTTGGAGACTTACTCCGTCAGAATAAATGTCGTTTCACATAAATTCTCCAAATTCTTATGCTCCCTATCCAGATGCAAGTCTCGACCCACCGACCCGACCGACCCGACCAATCGACCGTCTTCTAAATGGCAGCGATCATTGCCCAGCATAAGAAGGAACCTGGGAATTGCTTAAGAGGCTTTACAACACACGCCGCGCATTGACCGTTTATGCTGTCGTTTAGACCAGTTGCACTGTGCATGGATTGGTTTTCAATGACGTTGAATACGCCATTGAAGGCAGCTGGCAAAGTGCATGCGTTTATAAGAATCGATCGGTAGGAATACTGTTGTAACTGGACCTTCGCTTGATTTTCACAGACAATTTTGATTCTTTGATATTATTCTCAACTATCTGCAATGGTTTACAGTCAGCGGCAGTTTTCAATATTATTCCATTTTACGGTTGTTTTCTATTTTAGCAAAATTATTGTCCTCTTCTCAAAAAGCGCGATATTCCTCCTCCTCTTCCTCCTCCACCCCTCCCGAACCACCACCATTCATCAACCATGCTCCTCACTCCTCACTCCCTCCTCGGCTGATCACATGAATGTTCTGACGTCAATAAATTCTCAGTTCTAAAGAGTGCCGACTTTGCCATGGCCTCCATGCATCCATTCCTAAAACCCATGGAATTAAGCTCCGTCACTTAAAGGACTAATTCTGCTTCCAGACACTTGTACATCGAACGCTTCACTCAACAGACTACAATGGCAGACTTAATAACAGCATCATCATCATCATCATCATCATCATCGTTTTCGCTTTCATCATAATATTCACTATGAATATCTTCTCAATGAAAAAACTTGGAAAGAAAGGTACTTCATTCCGTGGCTTTTTACCTTCAATGACAAGACTGTTTCTTGCCAGTCTTTTATACTGAGTGGGAAAGGGGAGGAGGTAGGGAGGTAGGGAGAGAGAGAGAGAGAGAGAGAGAGAGAGAGAGAGAGAGAGAGAGAGAGAGAGAGAGAGAGAGAGAGAGAGAGATGACAAGAAGCAGTTAAGCGACTGAATAATCGCTGAAAATTGTTTGATGAACGGCTGAAACCGAGTGTTCAGTGATTTTCCAGTTTTTGTTCGGAGACTGAATTCGTTTTTCCATCGTCAGTTGATCTATGCACCAATTGACCTTTGGCGCCAAAATAGAATTCTCGAAGAGTCTGACGTCCGTTCAATTGAATTGCGCCTTCAGCAAATGAGTTTCACGGTCTCTGCACTCCGAGCCTCGATCTCAATCTTCGCGTCATGCGATTCCGAAACAATTGCGAACAATCGAAGACTCTTCGTGGATGAAAGTCATGCTCTAGAGCAGTGGTTCTTAAAGCGGTTGTCCGCGGACTGGCGCCGGTCCGCGGAATGCTGATCGCCGGTCCGCGAAGGAATTTTAAATAAATTTTAATTAATAACTTATTCATGTAAAATAGTTAAATTATTCTAATTAATTTAATTTATTCTTAATTTGTATAGTCTATGCAAGGCTGCAGTCAATTTCATGTTAATCTTTTTTAATATATCTAAATTTTAGCACTCGAATAGGTTAAAGGTCGGTTTCCTTGCTGAATGAGAGCGAATCAGTGCATTAATCATCCAGTGAGTCGATGACAGATTTTGACCGGCATCGCAGATCGCCTCTTACCTTCTGACACTGAACCGGAGTCCATACAGCTCGGTTGATAGCTGACACCTGATTCCTAATGTTTGGTTTTCCTCGGGCGTTCCAATAGCCATGCGGTTATCTGAGCATTAGCCATCTTTCGGAGACTCCAATTCCTCAGTGAATGCAATTTGCTACACCTGATGACTTGTAGCTTCTACCAAAAAGGGGGATTTCAAGCATCAGAGCCTAACGGCCCTAACCTCTGCAAAAGTGGCGGAAGAGGGGTTCGATCCTAGCGATCTAATAGAAGTTTACGCCTGTCAGCGTAAGACAGGAACATTCCGAGCTAGGTGATTTAGTATAGATTTGCTTGATATTTGCTTCTACATACAGATGTCAGACAGGATTCTCCTCAAAGACAATAATAAAAACAAAACAAAAAGGGAATCGTTTGACTGCCAGTAGTTCGCTGCAAATCGCTCTGAGCTACATCAAGCCTCGTGTTGATCTACTTGTTAAGAGTAAACAAGCACATTTGTCACACTGGCTGGATAAACTGAGGCTACTTTTGAATTTTTGAGGCTTTTGTGTTTATTGTTTTATTTTTACGTGGTATTTTAATAAAAAAATTAATGCACATTCTTAATCATATCATTACCTACATTTTGTGAATACATTATTATTACATGATTAGGATTTGAGTATATATATATATATATATATATATATATATATATATATATATATATATCCCATTTAAGCCATTAAGCCTGTGGTCTCCGCCAGCTTCATGAAAAGGTTATTGCCTGTCCGTGGCCTAGAAATGTTTAAGAACCACTGTTCTAGAGTCGAGATAACTGATGATACGTATGTCCATTTGTAAATCGCCAATACCAAGTATGGTTTTTCCAAATCAAATTTTAAAGTCAGCTCTTCAATTTGTATAGCGCTCTGATAACTGTGCACCAGTCGCCGGCCAGTGAACTGGTGAGTGTCAGGAAATCGAACTCAGGTGGACAGGTCGTCCAAGGTACGACTGACGCTCTGTCGAATGACTGACCGAAGACTCGCGAAAATCACTTTTGTCAATCTTAAATTATAAAGAGATAGACATGATTGAGTAATTGGCGAATTAACTTATGATCAGACTATACTTTTCATCTTAGTTATGCGGACTGTAGTATAGATGTACTTGGTACTACTACTACTACAGTTGTAGGCCTACTACATTTTACGACAGTGGTACAATAGAATGAACAGATGTCCTTATCGATCGAACGGATCTTTTCCAGTATCTGTTATTTTATCAAAAGTCGTCTTTTCAATTATAAACGTAAGAGAAACATTGACAAGTGGAGGTTCGAATGCATACTGAATCAGAATAGAATAGAAGCAACCGAAATCCCGTGTTACGACATTGCACTTCAACTGAGGTAGCATTGAGGCGTTGATAGCTATAGGAGTTTCTTATATAATCCCTTATATCTATGATGCCAAGTGAGGACTACCGTCTGTCTCCTGAATACCTTCAATTAGAGGGAGAAAAATTATGGAATTTCAAAACAACGGAGTCATCGCCATTTTCAACATGAGCATGAGAGAGACAGAATGAAAGAAAGAGGGGATCATCACTCATCTGATCACAACGCACAATCATTGTCGTAAACTTGGATGAAAAAGTACGCCCAACCCCTCAACCCTCCACTTCCCTGGCATAGCCTTTTAAAAAGTGGGGGTCTTGAGCCTAGCGGCCTAATAGGAGTTTACACCTAACTGCATAATTATTGCCATGTATTGTCATATGAGGCCATTGTCACTATGCGGTGGTCGACGATGTTTGTGTCTTATTTTTAAACTTTTGCGCCTCGCTTCAGCGTTTTTTTGTACTCATTCGCAGATTTTAGTTTTCTTTTCTTTTGATTGAAGAAGATGAAATGATTTATTTAAACTCAACTTAAAACAGATGAATGTACAAACCGAGAGTACATTTAAATAACCAAACAAAACATGACCCTAATTAATGAAATAATTAAGAAATGAAAAACAATAAAAGATGACACATTTGGATCTAGACTAACAAGCAATACACAAAATCCAATAATGTGATGGCAAAACAATACAAATAAACCTCTATGTCAATGACACAGTAAAGAGACATGATAATGCAGTTAAACTTGTATGACAATTGTTAAACAATCAGGTTATATAATAAGCAAATATGGTAATACAGACAAACTTGTATGACAATTGTTAATAAATCAGGTATTATGATAAGCAAATAACATTATAAGTTATAACAGTAGCCTACGTATTGTGCATCTAAGCCCATACAATGCTTCAGAATTAATTAAGACAAAAGTTATTGAACAAAATAGATGTGTCATGAGAAAGTTCATTAAAGTAGTAAGCAATTTCAAAATAATAACTGTATTTAATAATATTAATAATATTTCGGTCAGATCAAATGCTTATTTAGAGATTCAGTATTTGCGCTTTCTATTGGACTTCTTTAGATTGATGTTGCTGCATTCCAGGCGAAATTCCAGTTGTTGGCCACAGTTTATCTGAGGTACTTTGCTCTACGGCCTTATACTGTTGTCCGCAATCAGGACGGTTCCATGTTGGGGATGACTGGGGATGCACACCTCCACCGGCCCACCAAAACTGCGTCTTCAATGGGAGATGATTTTCTAAACGGATTAGCCGTGATGTATATCCACAAAGATATGGACCTATCCATATAGACAATGTCATCGACAAATTCGCTTCCAGCAATAGAAAACTCGATTTTGCACTATGACTTTGTACAACCAAACTAAAATGGCTTTTATACATTGTCAATTCTGAACATTATATTTTATAAATCAAATCTACAGATTTCTTCTTAACTGTTTACACATAATTCCTTTGGCAATTGGCGGGATCTTCCTAGAAATTCATTGCATCCCCCCACCAAGAGTTCATGGAACCGCCACTGTCCGTAATCTTCATTCTGCAGATGTTTTTCATGTCTAACAGGCGCACTGTGTTTCTGCTTTGTAAACCGTATTCACGTTGTTAAAACTACCGATTTGTGTTCAGAGCCACAATCTGCACTGAGGCATGTACACAGGTTGTTGATTACATGTTTCCAATGGCTATTTGTCAGTGTGTAATCAATTATTTGTGTTCTGGAAGTTTTGTCCTGCAATTTAACATTGCTTCTCTCTGACATTTCCAGATCAACGAATCCTGTTGCACATACGGAATAGATTGTTGTTGGCGACCAGCGTATATGTTCGGCGCAGAAGTTAACATTTGTCTCCATGTCCATATAACGTTCAAGTCGACGTGGAAAAATAGACAATATGAGAGGCTTAGGAGACTGGCATTTTATGTTGCTATAGTTTTGTAAACATCAGCACCGAACCAGATCAGGCAGGGAGCAGGGATTCCTATTTCGAACAGCAGAGATTTAGCATTTACTGCATTGTCTATTAATTGATAATAATTGGTGTGCTGACGGTACAAGTCCAGTGACCAGACACAGACAGCATAGTGGTCAGTGACTGGGAGTGAATGTCTCGCCGTCTTCACTTGTATATTCATACGCAAACTGAGCGGATGAAGGATATTGCTGCTGTGATCGTTGTTTGCCAGAGGTAGACATGAATTTACGTGAGACGCTTTGGCTCCAGGATATCTAAGATGACGCTGCCAAATGGACGTAATAGGCGGATGCAATCCTGTTCATCCCGACGACAAACAGTCTGTGCACTCGTTGTGAATCTTTGAAAGAATAGTTTTTTAAAGTAACGTTTAACTGTATCAACAAACGATCAAAGCCGAGATCGCAATGCTTTGATTGCATTCAATTATATTAGCTGTCTATGCCACGTTTCGTCTTCCAACTGTAAATAGTCTGAACATTTTCTCACGCAGCTACAGACCTCCTGTGGGGTGGGAAGTTTGATCCTCCCACGAAACTCTGTTGCCGGTATGCGAAACGCTAGCGTTTTGCTCGATACTCCGGAGTCCAGCGTACTTATGTTAACTTCCTGTGCTCTTGTAAAGGAGCGCTATGGAATAGTGGTAGGATTCTTGCCTTGAAATCGGCGGGCAACTGCTGGTTCGAATTTCACCCTAGCCACTGCGAAGAGACCTTGGATAAGTTGTTCGCCCCTAAATGTCTGCGAAGAAGGCAACGGAAAACCACCTCAGTCATCTCGTCCATGGGAGGCGTAAAGCCAATTAAACCTGCCGTACAGGCTCTAGGGTAGACTGGTAGAGAGCATTCACCACTCTTTGAAAAGCAAAATTGTGCATTGTGGAGAAAGAAGGAAGAATGCAATGTCTACAACATGCAAATGATGACTCGTGACTTGTCTCAGTCAGTTGATCTTCAGCCTCAAACTAGAGGAACGGATATAAAAAATATTGGGAAAAATGATTGAAAGTTAAACGTTTATCTTTTTGCTAAACTCTTTTGCGAAAATTATACATGTATAAATTAAGCAGAATCTAGATTCATCTGCGGTCGTCTGTGCTGTTGCAATTTTCACTTAATTGTGTTCCGCAAACACTCTATTTGGCATTCTGTTTTTTCTGTATCGATGAAGAAGGATAGCTTACGATGCATTCAATTTGGAAATACCTCTAAAAGCCGCGGCTCCATACCGGGATATGTTGCGGAGATATAACCCTAAGCAGTTGCACGGACAATATCCGCGTGAATGATGCGCTGGCATTAATTGACGGGGGCTCCTCTTAAAGATATATCATAAATAAATACCACCAGAATATTGCGTTTGCACATTCAAGCGGATAATTCAGCCGAATGTCTTTACCGTTCAGCCAATCAGCTTCCAGGTCAGTAGGTCATCGCCCGATTGACTGCTAAGTCTTGCGTCAACTCGAATGGTTATGCGACATTAAAATGTCTTCGCAAAATAATAACTTTCCAAAACAGCATCAGCGGTCTGATGGAAACTTTCTACGCTTGCGACACTTCCTTCCAATCGAAAACGCAGTTTTTAAAACGCACTTCAACACACGAATTGCAACAGTCCTATACTGTCGTCCGCCATCTTTACAATAGGCGGGGCTCCCTTTTATCCTGGGGTCCATCCGCCTACTGTCCGGGGACAACGTAATATACTCGTTAAAGGGATTTCTCCAGGTAACATATTCCCTAATGGAGCTGTACCTTAAGAGATCCGAAGAAGAAATGTAAGAAGAATGGCCTTCGAGCAAAATTTCTGACGACTTTTTTCCTTTTTTCCTCTGTTGTCTAGAAGAAAACACGTTTCTCGGGACAGTTTATGCGAAACTGAAACAAAATAACCGACAAAAAAATCGAATTTGAAATGGAAATCGCTGTGCGCCACCTGGCGACTTCTGTGCTGTGTCCCTAAAACACACTGCATTCGCCAGCTGTTCAGCGATTTATAAATAGCCCACTCATCAAAGGTTCTATAGTCACTCTGCGATTGAATAAACTCAGCGTTATTTAAAGTGGCTTAGAAGGCATTACTGCCTTTGTGAAAGCCACCAGGGGCACTAACGGGGCTTGAACCGGGACCCTCGATAAGTAGGTCATGCTTGAACCCGATCCGTCAGCCTGACGCTCCAGCACGTAACCCACTATGCCATCTTCCGCCTCCTAATACAATATAATCATTTAAGGCAACATAATGCTATACAACCATTGAGGCAATGGAGGTCCGCTAGCAGAAGGATACACTTCATATTATGTCATTTAGTTTTGTATAAAAGCATTCAATTTAGTCATGGAAGCGTAGATGTGTGTGCGCTATCTTACTATCGCCCATATGCGATTCTTTATAAAGATTGAGGAGGTAACAAATTCTGGCTAGCAATAGGCCTGTAAGCCTGGTAGCAGCTGAATTTAGCCCAACCTCTGTTTAGCATTGTCACAGATCATTGCATTTGCTCTATTATAGTTTTCACAACGGCATTCGAACCAGTTGCCCTCCGTGAGGTACGATCGACTGCCTTAGAAGCCCGGTAAAAATATCGCTCTCTAGTCGCAATCATGCTCTCTCTCTCTCTCTCTCTCCGTCATTCTCTACATGCAGAAGTTCTCCATTAAAATTCTGTTGTTGTGTGTCTCTGTCATCGGCGTGTGTTCGCAGTTGATACAACGTGCTAAATATAGACTGCGTTGCGTGGCGTCATCTCTTGTCACGGCAGAATGCACAACGCAGCGGTGTACAACAACGGCAGGCGTACGGCGTGTCTTTCAAGTGGCGTTTAAATTGCAGGCAATTTCTTTAGAAATGCGAGTTAGCTCAGTAGAAGTACTCTGTCTGTGAAGAGCAGCGAGGATACAGGTAGACCAGGTAGGAAAATTGCAGACGGCATCTGAACCGCGTTGGGCGTTGACAGGAGGAAGACGCTTTGCGCTGGATCTACCTGAAGGCGGCGGCGGATTTAGACTTCGCATCGGTCGTCAGATGGTCCTCGATTAACATGGTAAGTGTTACACTGAAGGCTAAGCACTTCATTTCACCGATACTCTTTGCTTTCTATTACACAGCATGACCCAATGGCAAAGGCCGCCACACCTGTAGTGTTTGTTTACTTCCGCTTAATCAGTTGACGACGACGACGATGATGATGATCATTGATAGCTGTTTCTTTTCTCCTTGATGACTGATAAAAAATGTATGCCAACTATTTTTCACTATAAGTTACTGTTACAAAGACTCGGCCGATTTCCATAAAAATTTGCAGTTTGAAACAGGAATGAATTGGCTTCAGATAGACGCAAACATTATCTGAAAAAGTTTGTCTGAAAAAATGAATATTAAAAATGTCCATCGCCAGAATTGACCCTTGATTTCAGACAATGTCCATCGCTAGAATTGACCTTTGATTTCAGACAATGTCCATCGCTAGAATTGACCCTTGATTTCAGACGTCATAGCCTCTGAAGAATTGCTGCGCTGCAGTGAAGTTGTGATCGAACTTTGCCCACTCGCTAACCAGTCACCAATCTCTGCTTCAGTTCTTTCAGATTGGAAATGCGTGACCGGTAGACCCTTTCCTGCAGAATAACCCAGGTACGGTTGTCCACCGGGTTCTAGTCTGGTGAGTTTGTCGGCCATAGTTTGGGTGATGTGAACGCAGGAGTCTTCCAGTGCAGTAATTCAACGTTGTAACGTGCACATCGTGCATTATGTCAAAAAGAATAACTAAAGAATGGCTACCTAAGAGTGCATTTAATATCCCATGATTTCGAATTTAGTCCCTTATTAATCGGCCAAGTCATCTTAAAGTTATAGTGAAAATAGTGTAGATATACTTTTTATCCGGACACGTTGTACAGCAGGGGTACTCAAACTGTTTTAATGGCGGTCCACATACACTAGTTACAAGGGAAGTCCAGTTATTCCTGTGACTACTACGGCATAGTTTATATTATTATAGCTGTCGACTCCCAGACTTTGAACGTGTCAATTCTGGCGATGGACATATTGTATATTCATTGTAGGCCTAAACTTTTTCAGACAATGTTTGCGTCTATGCGAAGCAGTGGCGTAGCGTAGCGTGACTTTTGGAGCCCGGTGGCATCTTTGACATGGGGCCCCAGAGTTTCGGGCTGACAAGCAAAAAAAGGTCGTCGTCCACCTTTTTAGTGTTGAGAAGCAAAAAACAAAAACAAAAACAAAAAAGGGCGTGACCCACATCGTTTCTCTAGAATTAGGGTCCCTAACTTAACCCTAACCCAAACCCCTCTTCGGGGGCCCCTCACCCGGGGCCCGGGGGCTGTCAGCAAAGTGCCGTCCGCCCCCTACTTACGCCACTGATCCGAAGTCCATTCATTCCTGTTTCAAACTGCAAATTTTTATGAGAATAAGCCAAGTTCTTTTAAAGTTATAGTACAAAGAGAGTTGGCATACTTTTTATACGGACACAGTATATATATATATATATATATATATACACATATGTTACAGTCAAAGTGGGAAATCAGGCTATGTTGACATTGTCTGAAATTTTTAGGCAATGTCGACATAAGCCGTTTCACTCGGGCAACGTAGATATTGACTGAAATTGTTAGGCATTGTTTAACAATGCCTGAAATTTGCTCAGATTTTCTACACACTTTGCCTGAAATCTTTATTCGTGATGGAATAGCACTGTATATGGAGCTATGCATGCACCAATGTGTAACATAACAAAAATTAAATGAGTTGCAAATTAGGGGGCGTCCATATAGTACGTACGCACCAAGAGGGACTTGAGATTTAGGCGATTTTGCGTACGGAAGCGTACGGGGGGGGGAGGGTCACGACTGAATTTGTACGTACGCACATTCAAATGTATAAATAGATAGAAGGCTGGTATATTCACACAAACATTTGATTTTAACAAAATTACTTTCTCACGGTCAAACAAAGGGTCCCGACTATTGTTACCACTGTTATTTAAATATTAAAAACCTATAATTTAATAGTAAACAAATGCTTTTTGGCTATGGCTAAAAATTAATTTTCACCGTGCGAGAGGGTATGGGGGGTTGCTAATTTGTACGTACGCATACAGTAGGGGGTAACCAAAATGTACGGTATGCAACAGGGGGAGGGGTTGAAAATATGACTTTTTGCATACGTACTATATAGATGTAAAATGTAGTGGAAAAAAATTAAACAATCTAAAATTTGCAGACGATGTCAGCCTGATAACAGACAACAAATCAGATCTTCAAACACTGACCAATGAAGTTAATCTAACAAGCAAAAGATTTGGACTAACTATCAACCCAAAGAAAACGAAAACCATGGCAATCAGCAGAAAGGGAAAAGCTCAAATCAAAATAGCACTAGATAACACAACAATAGAACAAGTCGAAAGTTTCACCTATGTTGGAGGAGAAATTAGCAGTAATGGAAGTCATCAAGAAGACATAAAACAAAAATCGCCAAAGGACTGCAAACGATGGGAGATTGCGAAAAATCTGGAGCAGCAAAGGCATAAACATCAGCACAAAAGCCACAATATACAACACCATAGTAGTCCCACAAATTATATATGGAGCAGAAACATGGAGCATGAAAGAAACAGACGAAAGAAGACTACTGGTGGCCGAAATGACGTGTTTACGAAGAATCCTGGGAGTAACCCGACTGGAAAAAATAAGAAACGAAGACATCAGACAACGTCTCAACATGAAGGATACAATAATCGACAAAATTAGAAGAAAAAGACTCAATTGGTATGGGCATGTCAACAGAATGGATGAAAGGAGACTACCATACAAGGCTCTCTACACTCAAATAGAAGGAAACAAAGGAAGAGGAAGACCCAGGAAAAAGTGGATGGACAACATCAGAGAAGACATGAACATGAAAGGAATTACAATAGTAGAAGGAAGACGATTGACAGAAGATAGAACTTCTTGGAAACATTTTGTGTCTAGCTATTGCCGCTGATGAGCTGGCAGAAAGCAAAGATGATGATGATGACTATATAGATGGCCCCTTAGACGTTGCAAGCAGTAATATAAAACAGTTCTGAAACATTAATAACTGCCAAAATCTTTATTAAGTTCAAATGAAATAAAGGAACAAGCAGTAATAGAAAACAGTTCTACAGCATTAATAACACAAACACACACACACACACACACACATATATATATATGTGTGTGTGTGTGTGTGTGTGTGTGTGTGTGTGTGTGTGTGTGTGTGTGTGTGTGTGTGTGTGTGTGTGTGTGTGTGTGTGTTACAGTCAAAGAGTGAAATCAGGCAATGTTGACATTGCCTGAAATTTTTAGGCAATGTCGACAAATGCCGACATTTACCTGCTGCTATTCCATCACAGATAAAGATTTCAGGCAAAGTGTGTAGAAAATCTGAGCAAATTTCAGGCATTGTTAAACAACGCCTAACAATTTCAGTCAATGTCGACATTGCCCAAGTGAAACGGCTTCTGTCTACATTGCCTAAAAATTTCAGGCAATGTCAACATTGCCTGATTTCACACTTTGACTGTAACATATATATCACTGCAGTTTCTTCACACACACACACACACACACACACACACACACACACACATATATATATATACACTATTTCTATATGTCTCCGGACAATTTCAATTTTTTCATAAGTCCCTCAGGAATGAAGTACCGAGGGTATAAATTTTATATATATATATATATATATATATATATATATATATATATAGCTATCAATGATCATCGTCGTCGTCGTCATCGTCGTTGTTTTAAGCAGCAACTGACCGAACTTCGAGTGGGGATGAGTGCTTTGTGAGGCTTCACAAATAAATCTTTGTAGAATTGTATTAGAGATGATGGGCGAAAATGTGCACTAAATGGCCTGTCTGGTTATATTTGAGCCGCCCTATGGTGACAGGAATTAATGTCCATTTTACATAACTAGGGCAAAAGTGTCTCTAAGTAGGACCTATACTAGCTATACTAAAATAAATTCTGCTCTCTACGAAAGTTCACTGGAATATTTTCCTGTTACTCAAGAGAGGGAAGAGCCCTGCACAGCGGATTGTCTCTGGAGTGGAATTAAGTGGACATGGAAAGATGCGAATCCATTCACAATGAAGCCAACTAGAATCAAACCTTTTGCTAGAAAAGAGCCGATCCTGAACCGTAAAATTGTTAAGAACCATTGCCAAAATAACGAAACGATTCGAACCAACCATCCATCAATTGAAAGTGATTGTCTTCATGCATATTTGCATCCATTTTATCTCGTTTTGTTCATATATTTCGCAAATGCTGAGCTAAATTTATGACACGGCAAGTCATGCGCACAGAGCTATCAAAGCAGTTTATTCAGCATGTGGCGACATCTGATGGCTGGATAAGTCCGAGATTCATCTGGGCTTGAAATACAAAACACAGGTATTCTGCAGCTAAATTATAGCTTCCCGATGATGACTTTTTTGCTTGTCAGACTTTTCAAGACGTTGAGGCGATTTCAACACCCCCAACCGACTTTCGCAGCCCCCCCGACATCGTCCACTGCATTCATAAAGATGTGTAATATTGCATGAGATTACATTATGACGGATCCTCCCGGGCCCCCTACGGATCGCCGGGCCACTGGGCATTTGCGCCGCTGCCCTGTGCGATTACTCATCAAGTATAGATGCATTGGACTATGCGTCATCTGAGCCATGGACTACTAGATCATGTTTGAGCCCCTTAGAGGACGCTATTATGGGGTCCTAGGGTCCCGGACTGCACAAAGGCGTCGTGACCGAATGAGAGACGCACAAAATAAACTGAGATGACGATTCGGAGTAGGAGACTTAAATAAAAGCAAAGACGACTGGGTATTATGATTGACGTTAGCTAAATCATAAATGTCACATAATCTTCAAATAGATTTGTGTATAAAATTCATTGAACGTGGATGTACACCTCCAAAACAGAAGTCCAGATATTTATAACTCGTCTTAATCTAAATTAATCAGAAGGGGTTTATTAAAAATTCGCGAATCTAAAAATATGGAAAAAAACAACGAAGTCTACAAAACAAAATTTAATGATTAATTTGTTTTGAAGATGTTTCCTTTCCGCTATTCGCAATCTAGGAACCGTCATAATACATTTGCTTCAATTCGCTATAAACCTCTCCATTGGCCCTCAGAGTGTGCAGTAGACAACGACATCAATTCTGAATTATTTCTGTATCTGATGAAACTGAAAATCCTCGCAGGAGGTCAACATACAAGCAAACAATTATGAATAATTGATAAGAATTTTACGTGCATCAATAGATTTAACTCTAAGATTGGTATCTTCGAGAAATAAGTCTGTCTTTTGCGACGAATAACACAACACGGGCACAGATTGACATTCTGTGTTTTTGGTAAATCATCTCTTCGATAATTATTATCTCGTAAAATCGTGATTGCGCGGCTGAAGTGAACCCGTTGCTAAGCTAAGGTTGAATAAGACAGGCGTAGACAGAGAGACGATAATATATCGATGCATTGCACGAGCTCAGAGCCGGCGCGTGGGGCCTGCAAAGCTTGCGGCCGCAAGGGGCCACGCCGGCCGCAGGGGCCCCGCCGGCCTCGGATAGTTAAGAGTTTTCATTTTTCTTATTCTTAAGTAGTACTTGTTTTGTTTTTCTCGTCAGGCCATTTGAAGAGGCAAAACATATACGGTATATACGGATGACCTCTTTTGTTCGTCAAGACATCTAAAAAACGTTGCGCTCGTAAAAATTGCAGGGGCCCCCAAAAGTCACGCGCCGGCTCTGCACAAGCTGTTCGCTCTCTCCGTGTGGCTCTGTCTTTGTCTCTGTCTCTCTGTCTCAGTCTGTCTCTGTCTCTGTCTCTCTCTCTCTTTCTCTCTCTGCATTTAGGTCGACTGGGCGAATGTTCGTAGTCAGCCTGGGGATCGAAAATTCAACTGGCTACAGATTCAGATCTTTCACACTTTCCCATGACAACGCACAGAGACTAATATTCAAACTTTGGGTTTGACATTGATTAGGAATGCAATACGTTTTCTGCCATTCCCCCACTCTTCCTTTGCTCTTCCACAACAAGAAGATCTTGTAAGCAGAATGAATCCGAACTTTACCAAACTCATCCATGGCAAGTCAAAATGATCTAATTACTGGTTAGGTCAACAGCTGATCGCTTATTGCATTTCTTGATCGAATACGTTTAATTCAGCAACACTGAAAATCATTGAATTATTGATCGATCTTATATTGATTGATATGTTGACAAAAGGATTGATTAAGTGATTGACCGACAGTTATTGTTCTCGATATATTTGCTGTGTTTCTTCGCTTATAGGCTGGATACGGCCATCGAATGAAGCAGAGTGGAGTGGAAGACATGGTCCTTCTACAAAGGATATCGGAGGCTTCGATCGTCGAAAACCTCAAGAAACGACTCATGGACGACTGCATATACGTATCCTTTCGTCTTCTTCGTCGTCGTCTTTGTCTTCTTCTCTTCTACTTCCTCTTTTTGAGAATCTTCATGCACTCTTCAGTGAACTTCGATCAGTCCTTGCAGATGGACGATATCTGTGATTATGTCATCGAATAATCTGAAAGGATTTAGGAGATAACAAGGCTGCTTCTAGTCTAATTTAATTTAATCTAATCTTAAACTTCTATAGCGCCACTTCATAATGCACGAAAGCATCAACCGATGACATACCAACAAATCAAAATTATTCAAGATCCAGATCAAATCGAGGCATCCGACAATGCTTCTGCCATTTAAACGAAGAAAACGCAGAAGGAGGCAAAGAGACAAACACCAGAAGAAAATGGCGGGTCTGTTTTTCTCTGCATGCAGATCCCCGATGACGGAATTCAGAGGAAATGTTTGAATAAATAAGACGCTATCGCTCTCTAAAAAGCTATTTCGAATTTTTAGATAAAAACTATTAAAAAGATTAAAAATCTGTCGTCATAAATGTCATCGCATAACTTCAAAAGGGCGCTCTAAGATTAATCGGTGTAAAGGGAAATAGCGGTTCTGCTGCTGCTGCTGCTGCTCTTCTCCGCATCCGCATTTGTTCAATTTGTCTTCATCGCCTGATTTGGGTTCGTTGTACTCAATCGAGTCGACTTGGTTAGTGCCTCGAACCACCGCCTAAGATGCATCCCTAGATAGAGAAGAAAGCGCCTGTCCAGAAGCCATTAGATTCTAAGATGGATTCACAGGATGTGTGGACGACGACCTTCTCCTCTTGTTGGCGTCTTTGAATTAGAGATGGCCATGAGTTGGGTTAACCCATGGGATGGGTTGGGTTAGATTGGATTGAGTCAGACTTTTCCATATTTATGGTGGGTTCGGTTGGGTTGGGTCAAAAATAAGTCGTGGTTTAAGAAATTGCAATGTATCGCGGTGGATTGGGTTTGGTCAGGTAACCCAATTGCTAGCATGGGTTGGGTTGAAGATTTGATGGTTTGGTTTGGGTTGGGTTCTAAAAAATGGACACATGGTTATGATGGTTTGAATGTCATAATTTTGCAGTGTTTTAAAAGAAAACTAGCTCTAATGCGAATCGCTGTTGTCTCTTAACTGGTCGTCTTATGCCAGACGTACATAGGACCTGTGTTAATATCGGTGAATCCTTTCAAGCAGTTGCCAATCTACACAAAAAAGGAAGTGGAACAGTACCAGGGATCGGTCGGTAACTTACTCGTCGTCGTCATCATCATCGTAGTCGTAATAATCTGATCGTTTAGCCTCTCTGACTCTTTACGTTTTAAAATGTGAAGGCATTTTCATTATCTGCTACTACGGAAAAGTTAGATACGAAATGCATTTAGGGAAAATTGTTTTTGACAAGATAATGAAAACATTGTTTAAGCTTGAAATAGACCATAACGATAAAGACGTCCTATTTGGTGCACTGTCGTTTCATTGAGTAACTAACTCTTCATATCTGCATTTCCCTTCGATTGTCTAGCCCTTAAACAAGGCAACGATTAACCCCGAACGCCGATAAAATCAAACACCGAAAATTAAAACACCGATAATTATTAATTAATTGGCAGAGGTATTCATTGTATGCATGACAGTACAATTACCATCGATTACTGACAAAGTAGTCGGTTACTTTGATACGCTCGATTATCTCTTGACGAGGTTCTTTCCATTAAAGGCCTTTAATAGACTAAAGAACTGGTCGTCAATGACTAACCACTGATTTGATCCGTGTTAGAACTTGAGCCACCGATGAGTTATCACCAACTGCTTCTTCTAAATTTTCACTCTTCAACGTATTTAGACTCTTAGAGCATCGCAATTATTAGGGTGAAGTCAGTACAGACAACTTTGCTTAGTAACCCATTGATTTTCGTGGTCCGATGTCTGAGTAGAGAAATTGTTTACGATATTTGTTGGTTGGAACTTGAACTCCTGAGTAGAAACGAAAGACGTGTTTCGTGAAAAAGGAAGTCACTTATCTGTTGACATCAAGTTTCTTCAAGTGACAAATTCTTAGCATCAGGTTCCGCTTTAAAGCATTCCATTGTCAGAAAGAAGAAGCATTCCACTGTACATGCGCAGAACGTTTAGCTGCTGTACAGAATATGGCAGCAAATGAGTGAACACTCATTTTTGTTATCAAATTCAATCATTTTACGCAATTATGAATAATTAATTTGTTCAGACGTCGTTTTAAGTCTTTTAAAGTTTCGGCGATTAAATCTGATGAGTTGTTTCGATAATTTTGCTGTTCAAAGGCTTCGTATGAGAATCCACCTCATGTTTACGCTCTGACTGACAACATGTATCGTAACATGTTGATTGATATGGAGAATCAATGCGTCATCATCAGGTAACATAGCAATCCTATTGAACACTGGCCTAGATACACATTGTTCATTTAGATGGATAGTGTCATAGTGAACGTTCGCCTAGATTTGCTGACGGGTTGTAAATTATCGGATTCATTTAAATTCTCAGTTTTACAGGAAGCTTCTGATTTTAAGCGGCAAAAGGCATCCATTTTGTCTGAATCGCTGACAATGTACCCAAAAATAACCACACAACAATCTAACAGTCCACTCTCCGCAGGTTTTCAAATGCTGTAGGAGACTGTGCCAAGATGCGTACAATGTACGAGGCCGAGGCCGCCGTGGGCGCTGTTTTATGTTCTTTATCATCAGTCTCAGATCTTTGCTTTTGTTGGCCTTAATAATCGAAATATGAGAAACTTCTGGTCCACAGCTGAGCTGTTTCATATGGTATGGTATGGTTCTGGACAACTTCTATAGCGCCGTAGCATGGCGAAGGCCAAAGTCAAAGGCGCTGTCAACAACGCTGACAAATCGACATGGAACGGAAGATTGTTTGTCTTGAGGGAAAGTCCGCTCAGATGGCACAAAAGAGTTCGCCGCCGTGTTGAAATCGGGCAGTGAACCCTTCAGAAGGCGGTCTTCCGCAAGAAGACGTTCCGTCGAAGAGTCAGCGAAAACGCAGAAAGGATGTTGAAGGACCGCATGGATGCTGGGAAAAATTCTCCGCGTGGCGAAAATCAGGCGGCGAATCCTTGAGGGCGGTCATCTGCGAGACATTAATCCATCGCCGAACTTGACGGGAACCGACTGAAGATGGAATTCCGCGCACGAAACCGGAACAGTCTTTGCCCTTTATGGCCTGTAGGCTCCGTCGAGTGACTGGTGGCTCAAAATGGCGGTCCAACCACGCCGACACGGGCGACGTGAATCCGAGCGTTCGGCGCAGAGAAGACGCAAAGACCATCGCCGTCCGCTTCGAAAACGACGGCTAAGCGACGATCCGCGCGATTAGCGCAAAGAAATAAGCGCAAGACGTCGGTAAATCCGCCAAGAACGGCGACATTCCGAAGCACGGACAGACACGTACAAGCAGCCAAAATGGCGCTACCGGAAGTAAATGCATTCATTTTAAAATTAAAATTCATAGAACCATCAAACCCGGTAGACAATCTGTGCTTCATTAGCGGCAGAAGAGATAGATGTAAATGGTTCAGTGCCAGTGGATCTGGATGGAATCTTGTGATGGAAGTTTGGATGGGCGAACTTCTCATTTTCTAACGCCATCTGCACATGGATTACACATTTACGATCTAGTCTATTCGATATTTAATGGCTTCATCATTACTTTGTCGAGTAAGACTTCTTCGCCCCATATAGACCATGTTGCTGTTCAGATGAACTTATTGCAGCGCGGTCATTCTATCCGATATTATAATTTGCATCAAAGATTTTTCTCTGAATTATAGAACTGAAATAGTTTTAGGATAATTAACTATAAAATCAAAGCATGACATTATTAAGATTAGCCCTGAACTGGTTACTGCTGATGTACTTCTGTAGCGGAGAGTCTGGAGCTGGGAAGACGGTGGCAGCGAAACACATCATGAGCTACATTGCTCAGGTGTCTGGAGGAGGTTCGACTGTAAAGGTGAGACACAGGAAGTGCATCGAAACTACTCGCGAGGTTCCAGAGTCTTGTAGAAAGTGTGTGAAAGCATTTCAAACTCACTTTTGATCACTTTTGAGCGTTGCCATGGCGCCCTTTCTAATCGGTTGTGACTTTTGCAATGTCCGTCCTTTGATGAAAGCGACGACGTTCTTGGGTCTTGAAAAGTCAAATGTTGATTTCGAGCAAATGTCCATTATAATTATTTGACTCAGTTTCTTTGATTTGTAAAAGGTCATTTTGCCATGACAGGGGCAGACGGAAGTCTTCTGTAACTGACAGCAGAGGAGCAACTGTTTTTCGTCGTTCACTGCACAAGAATGCTCGTAGAAGATGACATCTGTTCATTACCTGTAGATTTAATAGAACTGACTAAATGTCGCCAGAACAACCCAAGTATAGAGTTTAATTTTATTTTGTCGTTGTTTTTTATTTGAAGCACGTCAAGGAGATCATTTTGGAATCGAATCCTCTTCTGGAAGCGTTTGGAAACGCTAAAACAGCGAGAAACAACAACTCCAGTCGCTTCGTAAGAGAGATATATAGCGCTTTCTCTCGACTGACTGACTGCGCCGTGAATGATGAGCGCGTAGGGGCGGAGGGAGGAGGAAAGGGGAGGGGAGGGAGACTGACTAACCACCTAGACCAATGGAACGCAAAGGCGTTTGGAGGACCAGAGGGCACAGAGATCGTGAACGTTAATCAAAACTTCGTAAGATGTCAACCATTCTTAGTATTAATCCTGAGATAACCGGATCACTTCTATTGCCTCTACGCATCCCTAAATGGCGCATTGCATTGTGGAATATTGTGTCTTCAGGGCAAGTATGTTGAGATCCAGTTCAGTCGAGGAGGAGAACCGATCGGTGGAAAGATCTCCAATTTCCTCCTGGAAAAGGTCGATCCAATAAGTTCGCCGTTCTATTCATCGATTCTTCGTCGTCATTTGATTAGATTTCATTTCAGAATTCGCGTTTAGAAATTTCGCTTTAATGGCATTTTCTCTTAAAAACTGTTAGAATCGAACGAATCTACGTGTAAATTGCGATGCAAATTGCGTAGAAAGACAACCAGAGAAAGGACTAACGAAGCATAGGCTATTTAGACGAAGACAATAGGCGCTGATGATTTTAATGGGCATTGGTTATATTCTTTATATTCTACATGTAATAAAACTGCGCAGTCCGTTGAAATTCTATTTCATTTTGTTATTTAGTCTCGAGTTGTCGGAAGAAATCTAGAAGAGAGAGCTTTCCACATCTTCTATCAGTTGATCACCGGTGCCAAAAAGGAACTCAAAGGTAAGCAATGTCCTCCTCTGCAGAATCTAAAGCGTAATTTCATCGAATAGATACAGAGGCCCTCATCTTATAGAAAATGAATTTTGACGAGAAAAATTTTTCACCCACTGTCTTTATCTTAAATAATTTAACCACAAAGTTTTTTCGAATGTAGTGTAACGTTTTTAGTAATTCAAAGCCATCAAAGTTCGCAACCTTTGGTGATAGATCCATTAAATTTAATAAGCACATTGATCGTCTTTGGAAACCTATCCATTTGTCGATTAGAAATATTCGAAAAATATGGAATCTGCCTTTATTTTTCTTTTTCACATATCAGTGACATTTGAGATATAGACTGTGTGTACTGTGTATATGTCTAGGCCTATATGATGAGAAAATGTCTCATTGAATGTCTTGTGATGGGTATTCTTATCGACTGATATCTTTCATGGTTCCTTTTTCGTAGTCTGCCTTTCTGCTTTCCCATGCACTCCCACTCTGACTGATCTCTAGAATTGACATTGCCTGCCTGACCACTAACCTTCGACTATATAGTTATCGCAATAGTAGATTAAGCGCATACGAATTAACAGCTATTGTGGTACATGTTTTCGAAAGCGCTATAGAAATTCACGAGATTTTGCTTACCTACTTACTCTATGATTGTTATTATATGCGATATGCACTGTTATCTTACGGTCTGTAACAGCCATTTGCTATTATGTATGTCTTGAACAGACAGTTTTGGTCTGACGCAGCTTGACTATTTCAACTACCTGAGCTTAAGTGGTGGATATCGCGTCGAAGGAACGGACGATGTTCAAGAATTTCAAGACACAAAAGTAAGAAAGGACCTTCGCTTTGGATTGCTTAACCCTTAACTGGGGATCCCGGAAATCTCGACATCAATTTGCTACCAAACACCTTCGGACCCGTGGCTTTCAAAAGCACCGTTGTTATGTGCGACAATTCATTTGATTGAAAAGTTCTGAACGATGGACAGTTAATAACGTTTGTCACTGAACTAACATCACTCAAATGACATGACTGTCTATCTGATGTTTTACTCGAGTACATTATCGTTCTGCTTGTCACTCAAGTACAGTATGCGTACTGGAATAATGTGTCACGCGCAGAAGACATTTTCTCGAAACCGATGCTTGATCCGTCCCTCTTCAGTACACCTCTGGGTAGAATTTCACAATATAGATTCCTTATCGTTTGTACAGCGTGCAATGTCTGTGATGGGACTGAACAACAATGCGGAGAACGAAATACTATCTCTCGTGGCCGCCGTTCTTCATCTTGGTAACATCACCTTCAGAGAGAAAGGAAACTACGCCGAAGTGGCCGACAAACAATGTCAGTCTTCATTCTAATACAACTATCGTCATTAATGATGCTAATAGCCCTTATTCTCTACACATTCAATGATTCCAGTCATTCATGTTATAACGCTGCAGTGTAATAAACTTGACCGTCAGGCTTGCGTACCAGATTGATCAGCGACGGCAGACTGCCAGTCTTAAGTACTCGATTGCAGAGTACCGGTTGTCTGTTTGTAGACCTAGAGTACCCGGCGTACTTGTTGGGAATCGATAAGGAGATGCTGAGGGTGAAGGTGATCAGTCGAACGATGGAGAGTAAGTGGGCGGGAGCGAAAGAGAACATCGAAGTGACGATGAACGTGGAGCAGGCGGCCTACACCAGAGACGCCCTCGCCAAGGCTCTCTACTCGCGAATGTTCGATTATCTTGTTGAGGTTCATCTTCAAACATTTTAATCGGGTGAACGAGTAACTTAGTCAACGCTTTTCCGTCAATATTATGTTTCTTACAAATAAACATCGTCCAATCTCTCTTTCTCTCTTTCTCTCTCTTTCTCTCTCTCTCTCTCTCTCTCTCTCTCTCCTCTATCAGTAGGCCTATGTTATATGATGACTCTTTGTCGTGTCCTAATCTGTCTTACAGTTGAAATATGCTGGAAAAGTTGAAATATGCTGGCCTATAGTCTATCATGATATGACTTGGTGTTTGTAGATAGTGAACAAAGCCATGGCACAGAGAAGCCAAGAGCTCTCTATAGGAATTCTGGACATTTACGGTTTCGAAATATTTGAAAAGAACGGATTCGAGCAATTCTGCATCAACTACGTCAACGAAAAACTCCAACAGATATTCATCGAATTAACGCTCAAAGCGGAACAGGTCTGGCAGTCAGAAGTCTAAAATGGCGCTATAGAAGTTCAATTATGATGACGAAGTCGATGCATTCCAAGTTGAATCGCCCTTATTATGGCAAAGACATATCGCGTAATTTTGTGACATGAGCGTAGGCAAGAGTCGATGTATAGGGATGCCCTGATCTCTAGAGCAAAAGACGTTTCTTGAATTTTGGTGCTGGAATTTTGTGATTAGGAGGAATACGTTCAGGAGAACATCAAATGGACGCCGATCGAATATTTCAACAACAAAATCGTCTGTGAGTTAATCGAAGCGACCAGACCTCCGGGCATCATGTGCATTTTGGACGATGTCTGCGCCACGATGCACGCCGAAGGAAAAAGCAGCGACGACAAACTGAACGGGGTAGAGACAGACAGTCAACTGTAGACTGTCGTTAACACTTATCTGCAGTCAACTTCACTAAACTGGTTTTTCACTCCTGTTAGTAATTAGATAGACCGTAAAAAAGAATTTGAGAAAAAAATTAATATCAACAGAAAATAAATGGATTAGAAGGATATGCCTACTAGGGATTGGATACAAAGAACATGTAACAAAAGAAGTTAGAGAGAGAGAGAGAGAGAGAGAGAGAGAGAGAGAGAGCTTTGCAACCGAATATCATTGAAGTAATCAGAGAGAGAAGGATGAAATGGACCAGACACATACTCAGAATGAAAGAAATAAGAAAACCAAACGAATTTTCAACTACAAACCACAAGGAAAAGATCTAAAGGAAGACCGAAAAGACGATGTATGGTGGACGGATTGGAAGAGAATCTGAACATGACAGGACTAAATTTCAACGAAAAAACTGACAGAATACGCCGAATGACCTTGGATAAAAATAGAAAAGGGCAGGTGTGGAGAACGAAGACCTGACCTGCATAATTAGCTTAATAGGAGATGTTTAAGAATGCTTGATTTCTCAAACGTTGCACACAGCCATATACGAATGATAAAATCAACAGAGGACAACGCAAGAAATTTTTGTCTAAGCACTTGAAGCTACTATAAATTGAACTGAATCTGCATTCAATAGTTTCTTCTACAGCGCCGGGAATTTTCTATCCATAAATATCTGCCGTCGGTCTAATGACCAAAGTGCTCCATATCTTATATGTTAACGCAGTGGCTATTTTTACTGTAAGAAACTTCAAAGTGGCGTCGGTGGCCATGAGCACTTTCAACCAAGCGGAGCTGGATTCATCATCCATCACTACGCTGGAAAGGTCGGCAGTTCATCATTCTTCCAGCTTCCATCTTCCACATATTCTCACTTTGAGAATTAAGCACTTTCATCTATTATCTATATCATAATATATGGTTCAAATTCTTCCATAAGAAAATCAAATTGTGTGAGAGAGAGATAGAGATAGAGATAGAGGTAGAGGTAGAGATGGGGATAAAGATAGAGATAGAGATAGAGATAGAGGCAGACAGACAGACAGGTAGAGAGACAGAGAATGAGAGATTGAGTGACAGAGACGGGCAGAGAGAGACAGAGAGAGACAGAGAGTGACAGAGAGAGACAGAGTGACAGAGAGATGCTCTGTTTGGTGCATCTGTGTTATAATTCTCTTCTTCCTTTGTAGGTCGTATACGATGTCGATGGTTTCTGTGAAAGGAACAGAGACGTTCTCTTCACCGATCTCGTCGTTCTAATGCAAAGCAGTTCAAAGTAAGAACAACGATGAATCACACTCAGAATATCGCATATAAGTACAGTAATAGGAAATAACATAACTGAATATCGTATCATATCGCCGAGCCTCCAACAATCGTATCTGGGCTGAGGAAACAGAGGCGGCCCGTGGCATAAACATGCGCAGCAGACGATTGACTGAGGCGGAAATATCCTAATGAGCGACAAAAGCCAGGGTTACCTTTTTAGATCGAGAGATTAGTCGTGGAATTGTTTGCGCAGAACCGATGAGAACTTTCTCGGAGAGGAGGGGTGGAGCGATTGTCAACGTAATCAATATATGTAGTTACATTGCAGTTTTTTGGACTCTCCGTAATAATAATAATAATAATAATTATTATTATTATTATTATTATTATTATTAAAGTCTAAAATATGCACCAGAGTCGATAATTGCATTCAATCTTATATTTTATCTCTTTTTCAGTCCATTTATAGTTAAATTATTCCCGGAAGAAGTTGCTGGGACAACCAAAACTAGGCCAACAACAGCAGGAAGCAAAATCAGAGTAAGAAGCTTTGACATCTCTCCTCCTTAATCATCATCATCATCGTCGTCGTCATCATCATCATTGCTCTAACTGACGCGTTTTTGATCATCATATCTTCACTTATTTGGTTTCGCTTTTGAATTTCAGACGCAGGCGAATAAGCTCGTCGAGGCTCTGATGAGATGCACTCCGCACTACATCCGATGCATTAAACCGAATGAAACGAAGCGAGCGAAGGACTGGGAAGAGAACAGGTAAACAGAGTGCAGTCGAAAGCTCCCACTTCTATTGGTCATTGCAGGCGTTGATTACAATGTTCGATTTGTCTAAAGTTGAAAGGGTTAACCGTACTCTTCCCACCTGTCAAGAATTTTTGTTTATAGTATAGCCATAGGATTCTCCGCTAGAAGTCGAGATTTTGGGATGGGAGGAGCCAGTCGACCCTTTGTTTTTCGAGAATCGATCCTTTATGTGCGTAGAAGTGCAACAGTTGTCTAAAGGCGATTAAGCTGGATGCAGCCAATGACCAGCAGATCGTGAAACCTGTGTATACACAAGAAGGACAAATCGATTTCAGATCCTTAGCTGCGATCATCTCTTAATCAGCGTTGACTTTTATTTTAAATCATCTCTAATGCTTGATCATTCCAATTTTCAACTTAGCCGTGTTTTCGTATTTAGTACTATTCTATTCTATTCTATTCTATTCTATTCTATTCTATTCTACTGTAGAATTTCTACATGACGATTTATATAGCGCAGTAGCATAGCGAGGGCCAAAGTCAAGAGCGCTTTACATGGGACAATCAACAATGAGTTGAAAAGGTGCGTTTTAAGTTTAGTGGCGAATGAGACGAAGGAAGTGTCTGCGGTCACTGAGTCGGGCAAAGAATTCCATAGGAGAGGGTTGCCTTGTGTGACGGACCTCTCTCCGAACTTTGCGGTCTTTGACGGAGGAGGGACGTAAAGTAGAGACCGCGTACTGGATCTCAGCTGGAGTTGTCAGTCGGCGATCGTCCGTCTACGCACCAAGGTTGATAGATACTCCGGGCAGGTAGGGTCGTGGAGGGCCCGGAAGGTCAGGCAGCACCGTTTGAAGACGATTCGCTCCGGGATCCGAAGCCAATGGAGCTTAAAGAGAATAGCAGACTTGGAGTCCTCGAGGCCGTGGCCTTGGCCTCGAGGCGCCTCGAAAAGGTGACGCTGGCCTTGGACTGATTTTAAGATTCGGATAAAGTCCTCGGAAAGATTGGCCTGGCCTCGGACCTGCTGGTCTTGCAGGATGGCCTCGGTACTAAGTCAATCGGCCTATGGCCTTGGCCTCGGAACAAGTCCTCGGCCTTGTGTACTCGAGGCCAAGCCCTTTCAATGATGGAATTAAACAAGAAAATCGCGCATTCAAAATGTTGGAAGTGACGAATAATATCTGAACAAAACGTCCTCTGTTCAATCCAAACGGTAGACCATGAGAATTCCTGCTAAGTCTAATAGCTTGTAATTATGTTGCTTGCATGACAAGGCTGACATTGTTTGAAGCGAACATTGCCTCAGGGATTGAAGTAGGCATTTGGACCAGATAATTGGGTTTCTTGCTAATAAAAGTATTAAAAGGCTTGAACCTAAATGGATATATGGCGTCTATTTTAGAGCAGTTCTAGACTGCGGCGGCTTCAAAGGGTTTATTGTCTCTAAAGTATAACAGAGACACCTGCGAGGCTGCATCTGCTTAGGCTAAGGAGGTTGTAGACTGATCGCACTTGGAAAAGAAACGGTGCCGTAGTGACAGCAATCTCTGCTGTAGGCCTACCTATTGCTATTAAAGTTTGTAAGTAAAAATACGCAAGCAAAGAATATGAACACAAATGAGCCTAGCATTTTGAAGTTTGCTTTCACCGATTTCAAAATAATAAATGAACAGTGGTATGAAATGCAAGCATTGTACGAAATAATAAGTGAAACTCGAGGAACTTCAAGTGGGTTCAAGAAACATCTGGATATAAAACAAGACTGGCAAACAGCTACAAAACATCAAAAGGTATTTTTATTTTATTTTTAAAACATGGTTGGTAGTAGGTACTGGACCTTACTGCCATGGACGCCAATCCATAAGGAGCCAGGGCACCCAATAATTCGGGTAGGGGGCACAGCACTTGTTTGGCCCCCAAAATTTCAATATTTTGACGTTTAATCTGCCCAAATCAGTGTTGGCCCTGATCAGCGCGCGATTTAAGGGAAAGGGGGATTTTACCCCACTGTCCATGTACATCCCTTCCACTGAGGTGGCTACTGCAGGGCCGTTTTAAGGTCTTTAATGAGGCCTTGGGCACTCTCATATTAGTAGGCCCTCCTCAACTAAAACCTCCAAGTTGCCAACTACGCAACCAACTGTGGATTAAACTGTAGAGTTTAACACTTCTGCATTATTTCATGACTTCGTGTTTAATTGGGGGCGTCATTTGGGGGCAGGGCGTGGCTCCAAGGAAATGAAGAAATAATGTAACAAATAAATAAATAAATGTAAAATGTGCAAAAAATTTGTCAAAAATTTGGCAAAATGTACCTAAAAATTTGGCCAAACGCCAAATATCTGCTGGCCTTGGCCTTGGCTCCGGACCTGACCCTGCTGGCCTTGGCCTCAGACCTCCTGGCCTTGGCCTTGGCCTTGGCCTCGGACCTCCTGGCCTTGGCCTTGGCCTTGGCCTCGGACCTCCTGGCCTTGGCCTCGCCTTGGCCTCGACAGTTGTGGCCTCGACTCCAAGTCTGCTTAGTAGTACTAGCCAGGGTTGATCTGACTGCAGGGGAAGATGTTACGAGCTTCCCCAGCGGGGTCTGGGACTGAGCTCCAGCCGCAGAAATTAGGGCAATTTCAGCTGAAAATCTTGAGCTTCGGAGAAATTTTGCCGACTATGGCAAAGTGTTTCGGCAATACCCCACCTCCCCTTTTGATAAAATGCTCTCGTCTTTCTTGCATGAAACTCACAGCTAACCTAGACCCGAATGCGCGACCGGTCTCCTGCACTCGTCGTTGGCGACCTATTGGTCAAGCGTTCATTTGACAACATGATATTTAATTCCTTGATATTTGTCATCAGAGTCAAGCATCAGGTGGAATATCTTGGACTTAAAGAGAATATCAGAATTCGAAGAGCAGGATTCGCTTATAGACGACCGTTCGATAAATTCCTTAAAAGGTACGTCACGTGACTGATTTTAAGATTTAAATAAAGCATTAGATCATCTAAATCGGGAGTGTCAAACTTAACGGCCTGCTTTTCATCCGGTCTGCGTGTATATGACTGAATACAAGAAACTTTATTTGTAAGCAAAGTTACTTTATTTAAGGCGTGCTCGAAAAGTACATAATTATATGAAAATAGGAAATCACATATATGAAACTCAATTTTTGTACATACGGTAGAAATTCAATAAAAAATTTGAAACATTTTTGTAACACGCCTTTAGTCTTCTGCTTACTTACTAAACTGTTGATTTCATGTCTAATGACGTGAGTTCGAGCTAATGTTCATGCCACGTACATTGTAAAACCCGGCCCGCGACAACCACAGACTTTTATGTGGCCCGCTATCTGAAATGAGTTTGACACTCTGATCTAAATCAAGGAAAAGCAGTGTGCGTTTTGGCAAAGACTCCAAGATAAGAAAGAAAAATTTTAAAACCATGTTGTCATTGCTACTTAATGTATTTGATAATTATGATTTTTAACTAACTAAAAACGGTCGAAATGAAAAACACTCTTAATATGCGTTGTCGATACCAAGATGTTGTATAAAAATTAAATGATTAGTTTCAAATGCAGGAGGCGTAATTGAATTGGATCAGTGGCGGCTCTAGGATTTGGCAAGTGGGGGGCCGTTGGGGTGGCAACTTCTAATCATGGGGGGCCAACCATTTGTTGTTTAATGTATGTAGCATTAATTATAGGGTCCCAAATGGGGCCACTTTTGGCAGGCTCTCAATAGGGGAACGGCCCCTGGCCCCGGTGGAGCCGCCACTGAATTGGATTATTTTTCCATTGTCCTTGAGGCTGTCTGTATGCGCTACTTAATTCTTAGATACGCAATCCTAACGCCAGAGACTTACCCGCAGTGGAAAGGCGACGTCAAACAAGGCATCCTGCATCTATTCAGAACCGTCAATATGGACACAGACCAATATCAAATGGGAAGAACAAAGATCTTCATCAAGAATCCAGAATCTGTAAGATTTCTGTTAAGCAATTTGCTCACTTGGACTTAGTAACAATACTATGAGAATTTTCACGACTAAAAATGCATTGCTCTGAAATCTTTGGCCGTCATTGTGAAAGTTAAAATTCCAACTTTTCCCATCTAAGTTGGATTTGAGGATGCACGTGAACTGTGACCGAACTCATTAACAGTTTTGCGATTTATATGAGAACTCGAAAAGGATACTTTTAACTGGCCTAACTGGTTGAAACCAGTCACAGACAGTCAGAGTTAACCATTTGGCCAGTAGGAGACTAACGATGCGTTTGTAGCTCTTCCTGCTTGAAGAATTACGAGAGAGAAAATTCGACGGATATGCAAGAGTCATTCAGAAGGCATTCAGGAAATGGAACGCACGAAAACAATACGTTCGACTGAGACAGGAAGGTACGACAGCATACTTGTATATACACGTGTTCCATGTTTTTCATATGATTACTGCTGTGCAATTTATTTCTATAGCTGGACTCTGTAATGTACCCTTGCTCCTAACATCTAGTCCTGTAGTACATGGCGCACAATAAATTGTTAGTTTAATAATAATGATGATAATAATGATGATAAAAATTACCATTATTATTATTATTATTATTATTATTATTATTATTATTATTATTATTTAGTGCATACTGTATGTATACTGTATATTTCTGTATATAAAAGTCAGCAGTTATTCGCTGATCGGTCTAAGTCTTATCTGCCTAATCTTATTTACTCCATACAAATTTTGCTTTGGCAATATTGTTGCAGCGTAAAGGTTCCGATTGGTTTAGGTAGCGATTGATTTCAGTTCCAATCATCTAAAAACGCCTTTGTCTTTGTTGGCCTGAGTTCATAAGTCTTTTAGTTGTTAAAACAAACATTTCACACGAGAAATAAGCTTTACTGCAGTTCATCCGTCATATTTAAAATATATATATTATATATATGGGGGCAGGGCATTGGGGAGAGGAAGAGTTCTGCAGATTTTCAAATGCAGGTAGCATTTTATGACGGGGAGATTGGTTGTTCTACGGGATTTTGCGCAAATTATTTTTACCGGTGGATTTTTGGCAAATGCTGATGGGTTATCGCCGCCTTTCCTTAGGGGATGGGTAGTTTTCTGGGGATAGTCAACGGGTGTAATGATTTGGAGGTTTAGGGCGGGGATTCTCTTGTTTGCTGTGCTGATTTTTCACGCCGGTTGGTGCTGCTACTCATATGGGCCGTAGAACGCTGGATTGGGAGAGGGATGGGGAGAGGGAATAAAAAAGCTAAACAAGGGTGCAAACCTAGGCCCGAGACAAATTCAAAAAAAATTGGAAACTTTCTCTTTTGGGAGAGGGATATGTTCAGGGAAAAGGGTCATGGGGATAGAAGAAATGTCAACCGATTTTCAAACTGTTTAGTTTATTTTGTTCCTCGGAATCCCTTTTGCTGGGCCAAAATATTTTGCTAGGGCGATTTTTGGGAGAGGGTGATATGGGGGTAAAGTGGGAAAAAGAGGTTTTGCACGGGGTTAGCAAACCTCATCTTTTTAGCTCCTATATAGCCTGAGATATAGGTAAAACGGGGGGCTGGTTTAAAAAAAGAGGAAGGGAATAAAGGGGGTTTGATATAATAATTGGGGGGAGGGGAGGGGAGAGAGGGAAGAGAGGGGGAGGGGGAAGGTGGGTTGGGGAAGGGGAAAAAGGGGTTTGGGGCCGTGGCGGGCGCTGATGGGTTGGGGCCTGATCAAAACGCTCCGTTTGGGATTAATGGGGGATATTTGGTTGTGTTGGGGAAAAAGGGGAGTATTGGAGGGGGGACGGACGGACAGACATCGAGAATTATATATATAGATATATATATTTTATATATATATACAATATATATATATCAATTAAAGGTTGGTTTTGCTCTGCTTTATAACTCTTTTGCTATGTAGGCTAAACGTTAGCAAGTAACTAAAATCTCGTGAATTTCTACAGCGGTTTCAAAAGCAGCACCGCAGTAGCTCCAGATAGGTCTACGAAGGACTGTTTCGCTTCTCATATTATGATGTAAGCCTCGACACAAAGGTTGAACTAAATTAGCTGTTTATAATATTCACAAGTGATTACCTGCATGCACTATTAGACTACGCCTTGAATCTTGAATAATTTCTGCTTGACATCGAGCGGATGTATCATGCAAAATAAACAATTATTTTAAAATCAAAATGTCTTCTCTTTGGTTTTGTTGTTAGCGTCCGATATTTTATTCGGCAAAAAGGAGCGAAGGCGTTACAGTCTGAACAGGACGTTCGTCGGTGACTACATCGGCCTCGAGACGGCGCCTGCCCTCAGAGCCCTTCTAGACAACAAACGAGAAAGAGTCGAATTCGCAGACAGCGTTAAGAAGTACGACAGACGCGGAAAAGTACGACTCTTTAGTCTTTACCCATCAATAAGCTCTCTCTGTCTTTGTATCTCTGTCTTTGTATCTCGCTGTCTGTCTCTCTCTGTCTGTCTGTCTTTCTGTCTGTCTCTCTCTCTCTCTCTTTGTATCTCTCTTTCTGTCTATCTCTTTAACTGGAGCAATTGATCTTTTAAAAATCCGCCTATGATGGCTCAATTTTTAAACCTCAGTTTGTTCTAATAAACTGTATATATTAGGGTGGAGTGAATATATGAATGCTTGAATTATGAAATCTAATACCTTTCAAAAGTTGTCACTTTCCATGAGTACTCCACACCAAAATTTGCAGTCTTAAATATTGACATCTTCTGCCCCCTACAGGAGCCAGAAGTTTTTATTTAAGAAACAAAGCGCCAAAAATCCATATCTCAACGTTCCACGTGATCTAATTTTAGATTCACTACTGATAATACGTTATATTCTCACGCATATGCTGGCTTTGTGTAGATTGCTGTAATTTGAATGTTTATTTAGTGTCTGAAGCCTTGAAGGTAGACAAGACTTGATTCATCGAGGTTACGCCGCTAACAAAATGATTGATTTAATTTTGCGTGCAGGTGATGAAGAGAGATCTTATGCTCACCGCCAAATATCTCTACCTGGTGGGAAGAGAAAAGGTTGGTCGTCGCCTTTTTCAAAAGGCCTGATGATTAATTTCCTTTTACTGATGGAACTTATTTAATAGAGACGTCTATAAATTATCAGATAGACTATAACTTTCAAACTATTTTCATGACTAACTCAGAAAGTCCTGCTAGTTAATCATGGCTATGCCTGAATGACCTCCATGATCTCATTAGGCGCGTTACTATTAGGTTTTATTTTAAATAAAAGAAAAATTAAAATTGTACATTTGAACATTAATGACTAAATGCTGGTCTAAGGCTTTTGAAATTACCGTTTTCGGTATCATGTGTAAATATATCTAATAGACCTACAATGAATGACCAGTAAGCATCGATGTCCTAATACTTTTAAAAGGCGGCTTTCAATCAATCAATGAAACCACTGATGTGAAGCCAATGTCAGCCAATGACTCGCAGTGGGACACAAAAGAGTTTTCGGAGGGAAAAGACGAATGGAATGGATGGTCAATGGTTTAGTGTGAAGATTGTGTGGATGCATTTAGAAAGATCCCAGCCAATAGGCGACACTCCAGTCGAGTCCTGTTCACTGCTCAACTCATTTCTTATGCTGTCTGATCATTTAGATTCCTCCATATTGTCCTTGTTTTTAGAAACATTATGCTTAAAGTAGAAAAATCCGTTTCAGGTTAAGAATGGTCCTCAAAAAGGACAAATCGTTGAAGTAACCAAAAGAAAGATTCTGCTGCCTCAAATAACAAAAGTGTCTCTCAGGTAGAACTGCAATCATTTTTTTCTGTTTATTCTCTGATTTCAAATGCATTTGGCGTCATCCAATAATTGATTTTACAAAGAAAAAGACAGAGAATCTACTATATTATCGCTTACAAAGGTCTCTTATGATCGACAGCGTGGCCACGAGAGGGCACACGGAGCACCTTGCCCCCTATTCGGGATAGGGCCAGTCGTGGGATTTGTGCAAGATCGATTAGAAAATTTCGGAGGAGGGGGCTGGTTGATTGTCAACAAAATCGATATATATATATATATTATATAAGCTTATAAGTAAGTAGCCTACCTAAAGGTATGCACCAGAGCTCGTCGTCTATTTCCATGCTTCCCCAAATGTCGGGAAACGGACATTCTCCTCTGGACAGTATCCCCCTGGTACACCTGATGAAATTAAACCCCCCGGACATAATCCCCCTTTGTTTACTCAGTGGGCTTTGACGAAATCTACTGGCGCTGTGATGAAAAAGAATTAGCGTTGCTATCAAAATTTAAATTATTAAAAATCGCTATTGAAATGTTCTCTATTGAAATGTTCTTTGAATTAAAATTGAAATCGTTTCTACTCGCCGGTCTTTAAAGGTTTTACCTTCGTTTTAGCCAATGCTCCTCATTATTTTCTTATAAAGCTGGCGCTATGAAATTGGCTTTGGACACCTAATTCGGTTTTTAGAATTCTAGACTTATATACCAGAAAAGTGACAGTTTAAACTGTTATCAGATGCTTGATTAAGCATAAAACTACACTACCATTTTAATTTTTTAAAATTTAAATCTATGATATTGATTTACATTATTATTACTTCTTTGTGCGGAGGGGGATATGTCCGGGGGGATAATATCCGGGGGGAGGGATAATGTCCTACACTCACCTGGTCGGTGGGTGGTCGGGCTAAATGTCTGTTTTTATTCAAGGTTTATTGAACTGGAATTGTTTCTTCATTTCGTTGATTAATTTGTACATTTATGTGAAATCTCAGCACTCATCAAGACGACATTTTCGTTATTCACGTGGAAAACGATTACGGAAGCGTCTTGGAATCGACCTTCAAGACGGAACTTCTATCGATTCTATCGAAGCGATTCAAAGAACTGACCAAAAAGAACCTCAACATTGAGTTCACTGATCAGTAGGTCAACGTGTAGCGTCTTCTACCGGGAAGCGCAGTGCGTGTAGAACGCATTCCCTCCACACCTTCCTTGTCCAAAATTCTTTGAGACATTGCTCTTGTTGCTATTTTTTTTTTTTCTAAGATAAATACTGCAAGTTTTACTGAAGTATCTAAAATATTGCGTATATTGATTGCAAAGATGTTGTCTGGTTGTTTGTCAATGGGCCAGTGTCCGAGTTTCTCCATTTCAAACGCTATATACGGATATAGAACCTCTCACTCGCCCAAATGGATACACCGTTATGTGGCTAAGAACACCTTCTGTTTCAAAGATTTCTGACAGAACTTTTCAGGCTGAATTTTTAATTGTTTTAAAAATACAATTTTATGTTCTGCTTCAGAATAGCATTCTTGGTGAAAAAGGAAGGCTTCGGAGGCGGAGGAAATAAAACCATGAAATTCGTGCAAGGAAAGACCGATCAGATGCAAATCAATGGCAGCCTCGTTGTTTCAATTGGACCGGGACTTCCAAAGAATTCGAGTACAGATCAAAATGATGCTTCATATTTACTTTGTTCTCAATGATTGATTCCTGTGCAAAAGATTAATCTCGATCAGATTTCACTTTGGTTTAAGATTTCAAATCCCTGCTATGCGTGGAGCTGAAATCATTCAACAAGCTATTAATTATTTATTATTTAATTATCCATATTCATTTCGAATGGCCTACATGCGAATGTAAAGAGCTTTGTCATGTTCGTTTGCTAACAGGGCCAGGTCAAAGGGAGAAGGTCGATTCAAAGCTCGTTCCTAAGCATATCAACGTCGTCTCAAACGGAGCGGCCGGGGGCCGAAGGGCAGCGCCTCATCAGAACAGCCGTCATCCGCCAACGACAAGACCACCCCCTCAACAGGGCAGAGGTCCTCAAATTCTACTCGAATACGCCGAATATGTAATAGGGCCTATACTGTGATATGTTTGCCAAGGCTTTTTCGAGAAAAGCGCTCGGCTAAACAGCGCTGCTGGTTCGGATGTGGACCAAGCGATTGACTGTTATCCTCCGGTAGGAAGGTCATATTGCCATTGGACTGCGCCAGTCTTGATAGGTTCAGTCTTGAGGCTCACTAAAGTGTGCCATTGCAGTCATTTATGTCAAACTGACCAAGTAAGAAAGCAAGTAAAATCTCGTGAATTTCTACAGTGCTTCCGAAATCAGGAATCGTAGCATCTGCTTATTCCTAGGCGCTTAATCTACCGTTGAAATAGCTACAGTTGGTGTTTAGTGGTCAGCCGGGCAAGGTCAATTCCAGAGATCAGTCAGAGTGGTGTGGGGAGGCAGCGAGGCAGACTGTGAGAAAGACACAGAAAGAGACGTAATTTAACTCTAGATTTAATGGCGTTGTAGCGAGTGTCTTACGAGGCAAAATTCGTCGGAAAACTGTCTTAATTCTAGAATGTAGCCAAGGTACAGAAGGCAATTGCATTAAACATCATGTAGAGATTGAAGAGTCGAGCTCACGAGTTCATCGCAAGATGCTGAATAGTGCCAGTCAATGTCAGAATGGAAGAGTTAATCAATATCATAACAAAGCAATGACCTGGAGTAACTACAGTAGACCTATTAAATTACTGCCTGCAACTGTTAATTAGTCGGCGATAATAGAGGTTAAATTTCAATTATGAAGTTTTAAACATCAAAACCAAATGAAAGCACACCGATAGAATCCAGAATATATCAAGTTGTTATTATTGGGCAAAACTAAACATTTCTCCAGCACGTTAACGAAAATGTGCACTATATAATCAAACAAAACGTTTCAAAATTTGAATGCTTCTAGTCTGCGTCACCGCTTCCCGCTCTCTCTTTATTAAGTAACATCTGAGAAGCCTTGATATCCTCCGAAGACAATCTTCTATAGGCCCTACGACGTTTTCGTTTTAATGTTCTAAGTCATTCCGTGGAAGAATTTATTGAAAATTCAAAGTGTGCTATTCTAAAAATACTCAACGATGTCTTTTAATGACGACTGTTTTTGTCGAAGTGAGTCACGGCTACGGAGTAGTAAACAGACCCCCAGGAGCGCCGACCGCCAGGCCTCCGGCACCGACGCATCCTGCTCCAGGACCTCCTAGAGGCGGTGGACCTGCCATGCGAATGCCGGTCCCTCAGCTGCCGAGAGGAGCGCCTCCGGGGTCCGCCAGGCCTCGGGGTCCAATTCCACCGCAGTCGGTTCCTGCGCTAGATCCAGGAAGATCCGCGTAAGACAAAGAGCGATCGAGCAACGAATGAATCAATGAACGATTGAGCGAATGAATACTTATGATAAAAGGGTGTATGAAATTTGACGGGAAAAGACTATTTCGGCGAATATGTGAGAATGGTTTGCCAATTAGAATATATAATTAAGGTTTGAGATTAACATTGCGTTAATCAGCACAAATTACAAATTCATTGGCCCTTAATTGACAAAGTCATTTTTCACAAATTCCGCCGTTTCGCTTGTGCTTAGGGAGAAGAGAAAATCAATGGATAGAAATGCTCCTGGACCGAGGCCTCCTCTGCAGCATAAGCCAAAGCCAAAGCCGAGCTCTTTGGTTCGGGCGATGTACGCGTACGATGCGCAAGACACGGACGAACTCAGTTTCAAGGAAAATGACAGAATCGAAGTCTTACGCGAAGGTGAGCAAATAGAAGAAGTTGGGCAACTAAAGGTTAACCAGTGCACATTGGCAAATATATCAGTAGTTCATCGATTAATATCTTAGAATATAGAACATCCGCTGAAAATGTTCAAATCTTCTAGAATGTTTACTGTTTATATTTCAGTCATAATTGCTCGAATATGATCACTATCGCAGTGTTAGTAGTGATAAGTGTTAAGAGGTTAAGACCAGCGCATCCAGTTTCGTTGCTTTGTGGTTGATGTAGCGGCGCTGGTGAGAGAGCAAGAACAAAGTGTGTGAGTTTGTTCGGAAGATCCTCCGCCAAACGCACGCTCTAATGACCGAATGGTGTCCTATGACCATTCCGTAACAACGCTCAGCAATTCGCCTATAGTTCTGAGCATTAGAGGCGGCTCCACAGGGGAGCCCGGTAGGCCAGTTCCCCTATTGAATGCCTGACTCCACCCCAGATGGGGGCCATCGAGGATGATGTTCTTCCTGCATGTGCTGATCTATAAAAATAATTGACCACCATACTTAGAAGTTGCCACCCCAACGGGGCCCTCCACTTGCCAAATCCTGGATCCGCCACTGCTGAGCGTCGCTCAACAAAAACCGTCCCTACCTGTATTCACGACAAATTTATCAGCGCCAATTAATTTTAACAAGTTGCCATCCTGTCTCTTAGATCTGGCGTCACCCGTCTAAACGGCCCGAGACAAAACGGCCCGGGACAAAACGGCCCGGGACAAAACGGCCCAGTCGAATAGGGTCATTCAAATCGAATCCGTCAAGACAGTCTGACAGCCCCAACAAAAGAGCCACTAGCATAACGACCACGGCTAAGGGAGTGTCGTTACTCTTGAGGCTTTCTAAGCGAGGTCTGGGTGAAGCCCTCAGCCACAGAAGTTCTGAGTAATATTATAGGCATATTGCGAGATCTGATGCATACTTTAAAGACTTTAATTGTGATTTATTATTAAATTATCAGAAGATGTGATGCAATTAAGTAGGCCTATTGACAATCGCCCTCCTACCTCCCTATACAAGTTTCTCATCGCTTTGTACAAACCCCTCTACTGGTCGCAACCCAAATAGGACCTTCCTCCGTGCCGCCTCCTCGTGGCTACGCTAATACTAAGTGCTGTACTGGAAATAAAAAGTCGTTTTCACAAACAATATTTGACTCTGCTCATCGTCACCAGAGGTAAACTCCATTGGATATGATGAACCCATTGGATATGATGAAGCGATGCTTAGTGCTTTAGGAAGCATTAGCCTCCGTGCCGCCGCAAGCAGACATGGTCAATTACGTTTTAATTACAATTACATTGCAATTATACGGATTTTTGTCAATTACAATTCAATTACAATTAGGCAGAATGACAACAATTAAAAAGTCAATTTTACAATTAGTTCCTCTTTCTGCACTTTTTAAAACTTAATAAAATTTGACATAAATTAGTTCAACAAATTCATACCAGGGGCTATTTAAAAAACTAACCAAAGTTTGCCTGCAAATGATGAACAGATGCTTTTAGTGACACTTTAGGAAGCACTTCACTTTAACATTTGTGAAACAGCATTATTAAAGTCACAGTTTCTTTATTTGCTCATCTTTACTGGCATTAAACTTTTATTCACAAAAAGCGCAGCCGCAAAAACACGGGGGAAGCTGGTCCTTTGAAAGGAGTAAAAAGTAAATGCCGGAGTAAAGTTTCGATTTCATCCATTGAGTCCATTTCTGACCGTTGTGTGTTTAACCATCCACTGTATTCACTGCCATACATTCATAGACTGACAAGACTTCGGCTCATACATGCTAATATGCTATTAGAACTTATAAAACTCACATTCCTGTAAGTGGATGATGAAAGCTCAGAACAGCCGGGCACAGATCAATGTACATTTCAGACCAGTGTGTCTGCACGCAAGACAGTTTCTTGTGTGATTGTACTTAGAGGGGAAGTCTTCTTAAAGAGTCAACCGAGAGTCGATTTCATCCATTGACTCTAGTGTTTCATTACACGGCCAAATAGACCGAAATTCAAGTCAGTAACCATTTCAGACCAGTGTCTATCGGACGGAGGACATGTCCTCCTTTTGCCGGACATCTGGTGACCCTTCCCCTGCCGCCCCATTATTCCGCCACTGCCGCTGAGCTGAAGTGTTTCCAGTCCCAAGACCCTATACTATGCAAATGTATCGTCGAATTCGCTGCTGAGAGTTCGCCAAGTGTGTACCTTTCCATGCTTTCTTAATAGGTTCCTTTTCACGATTCTTTGTTTCTGGGAAATTCATTGGTTAACACAAATATCATATTTAATTATTTTATTTTCATCATTAATATTTTTAGATGAACATGTAGGGACTTCAGCGCTACATAAATGTCGAACGTGAACTCACATTGTTCCTGTTGTTGTCATTATAGATCCAAGTGGATGGTGGAAAGGAAGATTTCGAGGGCGCGAAGGTATGTTTCCAGCAAATTATGTGGAAAAAGTGTCGTAGTTTCAACCACGTCACTGCTCAATCCTTTTCCTATTTCAAGAAATGCAGCAGTCTTGGGAATTGCTTTCCTCCTGCTCGGTCATCTGACATCGACACTAGGAACTTTGCATCGTCTGTCTTAAAGGGCAGGAGACTGTCTTGAAATTAAAACAGAAAATAAATGGATATTAGAAACTTGTTATAAAATGGATTTTTACAGATGATTAAGAGATACTTGTAAATATTTCCAGTTGTGTTTAATGTTGAAAATATCGTTCATCATGTCTTGCCTGTACTTGATTCAAATGTGTTTAGTCTTAAGGTTGTTGGGTCAGAACAGTACTTGAAAGTGAGATTATTGCGTAGAGTGCAATTCCTTCTTAAACGTTATTCAGAAATTGGTATTCTATTTTGTATTTACACTTCAATATAAAATTCCAAAAATGATGCATCTTTTCACGTGTTATAACTGCCTACTATCTGTTAATGCCTGCAGATTCGAGTAACAAGTATATACGCATCGACCGATTTTAAACCCACATCTGTTCCTTTGATTTCTTTCTGCTGTACAAGCTCTTAGCTCTTCGTTTTCATGTTAGGGACGTCATTGGGGGGAGAGGGGCCGTTGCCCTTTTGATTTTTAGGACAAAATTTTTTCACCAATGTTCCAATGTTTGTGTTATTTAGTTATTAAATTTAAAAAATTGGCCGGCTAAATAGCCACAAAAAACTAAAGAGTGAAAAGCAAAAAAGGTCATCAACCCCCTAAAGGAAGGCTTGGTGTCGAATCTGAAGTAAGTAAACGCACATAAGGACTGACAAGCAAAAAAGTTTTAAAAAGGTCATCAATTTTTTCACAGACTTGTCAGTCGAAAGTGTCTTGCCCCCTCTGAAAAACAGTGAAATGACGTCTCTGGTTTTCATACTGATTAGCATATTGATATAAATGAGGTAATATTGAATCTAGATAACTCGGCACTAGCAAAGAGACATAAGAATATGCGTCTAGAGCAGCGGTTCTCAACCTTTATAGTGCCTCGGCCCTTTTAATTCAATTACCCATGATGTGGTGACCCCCAACGGTTAAATTATTTTCGTTCACAATGTAAACCGCTAAAAATAATAATGCTACGACAATAACAATGTTCGAAATCGTTATTATTTAATTGTCTCCATGCATGTCTATCCTCGAATGACAATTATAGTAAGACAACTATAGCACGTCGTAACTACCACTGAGGACATTTTGTACAATGTACAATAACAAGAAAAGAAACAACCCCATTTTTCTGATGGTCCTCTGGCAAATCGTCATTCGACCCCCGTGGGGGTCGCGACCCACAGGTTGAGAACCGCTGGTCTAGAGTGTCCAAAGCGACTTTCATCCACCCGCTTTCTTCGTTTAGCGCCCCTGTTTCTCGTATTACTGAGCAGTGACGGAAACTTTGGATGATTATGTCGTTTCTATGTGTTCCTATTCAAACGTGTACGTTAAAAGGTAACGAACGTCTGAACATTCAAATGAAATTGAAACGACCAATAAAGGCAAAGACACAGTTTAAGAAAATTAAGAGACATTGCAAAGTTATCGGAAGCAGATGTCGGAAAAGAAGACAGGGAAAGCTTGTGATGAGACAGTCCCGGAGAGAGAGAAAACCAACAAGAAGTGGATATTAATTGGACAAACTCTCCAACTGGCAGAGGCGTAGCGTGCTAATTGGCTAGTAGGCCTATATATTTGGATTTAGCCATGGGCGGCACACAACTGGGGGCGGCAAATTTTTGGAAGAACGACCTTTTGTGCTTGCCATCTTTGTATATTGAGTGATTGAGTGAAGGCGGCAAACTTTAAAAATGGGTGGAAATTTAAAAAGAGGGGCAAATTTTAGAAGCGATGACTTTTTGCTTGTCAGGGAATTTTTAATGAAGGCAGCAAACTTGGGCAAACTTTAGAGAGGGGTGGCAAATTTAAAATTTTAACATTTTGCAAACGGCAACATGGGCGGCATGAGTGTAAGCTACGCCTCTGGCGCCAAAGACCCTAGATCCACCCTCTGATATGAATGAATTTGGAGCGGTGGATTAGCCATGAGAAGAAAATCAAGATGACCTGTTGGACACTGTACAAACGCTGAGTAACGAAGCAAAGCGGCTGCCAAAGAGCTTTGAAAATAACAAAACAATGGTGTTTGGACAGAAAGATATTGGACGAAGGATCAAAGTGGATGGATTCGAATTAGAAAGCGTGGATAATTTCACTTACCTTGTAAGCAACATCACACGTGATCTGGACTGCAAGAAAGAGGTTGCAATAAGAGCAGCGAAAGCCCTAGGAAATCTGAAGGCAGTGGACAATATCTGGAAGAGCAAAGTCTCAGAATACAAAAAAGGTTCTTCAAACATGTGATTTTCAGAAGATTCTTGATTGGATGCGAGACTTGGACCATCAAAAAAGAATTGATGAGAAGAATTTTAGCATTTGAAAGGAAATGCTACAGAATAATTCTTAGAATTAAGTGGGTGGAAAAGATCAGTAACAAGAAACTATACAAGAAAATCCAGCCAAATAAAGCCTTGATGCAGAAAATGATACATAGGAAGCTGCGTCTCTTTGGTCATACTTGCCGTATGAAAGATGATACAAAGATCAAGACTACAGTATAATGCTGGGAATAATGGACGGTTCCAACAAGAAAAGAAGGCCACACAGGGCCACACAGGGCCACACAGGGCCACACAGGGCCACACAGGGCCACACAGGGCCATGTGACGACATGGCTGTAGAAAATGCTGCAAGAACTATGTCATGTAGCTGCGAAGAGAAAAGATTGGGACAAAACTGTAATGATTGCATCAGACATCAACGGGCGATGACTGAGCCCACGGTTATTTATGATGATGATGATGATTATGATGATGATGACGACGATGATGATGATGACAACAACGACGACGATGATGACGACGATGATGATGATGATGGGATTGATGATGATGATGATAATGATGAGCGTCTAAGCCTTATCTGCCAATCGGTCCCCTCATGAAATCTCGGATCTTGTCCTTTAAAAGTTTTGCTCAATTGCACTCATTTAATTCATTCTATTTCTTCAGTGAAAGATGCCATCTATAGAGAATATCACTCTACAAGAAAATTAACATTCATAATAGTGTAGAGAAATTAGGATATAGTAAATGTAAGTTAATGCATATGGCTAGTTAATTTTCTGTTCATTAATAACCCCGCGATGAGCTTTCTGGTGCATTGATCTGTTTGTTTAAACGCGAACCCAAGGGGACGACCCAAGGATATTCTCTAGATGGCACCTTACACTCTTACGCAAATCAAGCACCGAATTTGCGTCTGTCGTGTTTCAAGAGGACGGTCTTAAAAACAGCGTTGCGATGTTTCCATGTCATCGGATGCTATGATGAAGACGCCGTCGTCTGACTAACGCTATGCCTAACGCATTATCCTTTCATGCCGGGATTCGTCGGCTGGGCCCAGCCCGGCCACCGCCGCCGTCGCCGTCGTCGTTGAGCCAGACGACGACGACGGGCGCTTATAAAACGGACTTCGGCCGTCGTAGCAGTCGTCGTCGTCGTCGCCTCGGCCGGTGGCAGTGGGACCCCGTCTGCTCTGCTCGAAGCCATCATGGTCTCCTCTATCTTCAACAGAGCACTGGGCTTCGCTATCTTTGCTCTTCTGACGGTCATAGCGGATTTCACGATTCTTATTCAAGGTAAGCAGCGAATGAGCAGCTGCAGCAGCAGCAGCTGCTGTTAAATGGCTACGCAGCAGCTGTTTGCGTCTGTAGTCTATCTCGTCTGCATTGATGATCGTCGCCGCCGCCATAACTTCCATTATTCATGCTGCGCAGTGACGACCTCTAGCGCCAAATGAATTGCTTCGCTCGCTGTGGTGACCGGCCGAAGACACTTTTTCGTTAGAATTATTACACACCAGGGCAGTCGTCGTCAACCTCAGAAACACCATGCAGCTGCATGCCACAGGTTTATGCAGACATGCTTCTTAGCATCCCTACAATGCTCAAATGGGACCGTATATGGGACCAAATGTCCTGTTTGAAACCGTTGAGTTCTTTTTCATTTGACGTCGTCTATACTTTCACAAGCGCAATTATTCTCATTCGCATGAAAGACACGGGTTCTAAAGTCATTCAGAGCGTCGCTATACTCACCTGCTATTCGGGAGTTTTCTTACTCGGCTCCTGCAATTGATTGAATAGCAAATGCCAGCTGTGTATGGAAGATGGAAGAGAAAACACAAAAGAGCGTCTGATGCGATATGTAAAAGTCCAGCAGCCGCCACTTTTCGCAAGACGCACGCAAGAGATGATTTCTCTTTAGGAGTTTTAATATTTAGAAATGTGGGGATATCTGAAGAATTCACAATAGTACAAATTTATAGTAGATTTCTAAGATCCATCGCATGATCTTAAGATCTGGAATTGAAGCACTCTTGGAAAACAAACGGACTTTAGACCGCATTAGCTGCATTCAGCAATAAGCACTCAGTGCTCTTCTAAAAATCTTCTTGCTGCATGTAAGCTATATACCTGGTTCAAAAGTATGCTACTTCATAATCGCAACCAACATATGAAGGTAATTAAGTTCTTACGTGTATGAGGTCAACATTAGTAAATTTTATTTTATAAATAAACTTTAATTTCGTGATGTGAATTAATTTGTTGCTAAATTCATCGTTAAGTTTCGGGCGTGTACCGAATGGCATTGGACGAGGTCGCGGTTTTTGTAATTTTAAAAATCTTGAGTAGCAGCTAGAAAATCCCGGTAAAGTGTGAAAGAGAGTCTGTTTACAACTCGTTTACCAGTTTGCTGACGAAGTTATCTTAAGTTAAGTAATTACAGCTGGGCAGTCAAACGGGCGTCTGTTGCAGGAAATGCTATTAGAAGACAGCACCCGCGATCCTCAGTGTGGTCTACATGGGTATTCCTCTTCATTGACTTGCTCGTATATAACGTATGGTAAAGTGATTCATTTAAGTGTAGACGTCTGCCTATTGATATCATATCTACAAGTGTATATGAAGATATTAACAATAATCATACGTTTGATGAAGTTTCTGACAATAGTGATGAAATTAGTAAAACAAGTGAGGAATGGACAGGACTCAGCCTCTTAGGTCCCCCGACGTTTAGGTCACGCGCCAGTTTTGAGTATTTAGATAAGTATCAATGAGTATCACGTGTAAATATATAATAAGTTGATACTTATCTAAATACTCATAAGTGGCGCGTGACCGAAACGTCCGTTGCCTTATATATCGGCGGGGTCCTAATCGTCACGTACCCAGTGAGGCAAGAAGTTGTTCAGGTCAGAGATAGCCATGGGTTGGGCCGGTGTGGCAGGCATGGCGGACTCTAGGTACAATTTACTCTAGAGTCCATCATACCTAGGTACAATGTACTCTAGATATCATACCGGGGTACAATGCACTCTAAGTCGATAACACGGTAGCACTAGAGTACGAAATACCTAGGCATGGTGGATTCCAGGCACAAGTTGTTCAGTGCATCATACCTATGTACAGAGAGTATAGGTGCAACGTACTCTAGAGTACATCATACCTAGGTACAACGTGTCAAGAGTCCACTGTACTTAGGTACAACGTACTCTAGAGTTTCCTAGGTACAAAGTACTCTATGTACATCATATCTAGGTACAGCGTACACAGAAGTCATTGTACCTTTAAGAAAGTACGTTATAGGTATGACGTACTCTAGAGCGGTGGGTTGGGTTAGAGTACGTAACCCAGGTACAATGGACTCTAATGGGTTGGACTGTACAACGATTTGATACGGTTGGGTTGGGTTTTAGAGTACGTCAAAATAGTATGACGTATCTAGAGTATCTCTGGTTCAGGTACTTAGTACCTGGGGTTGAGTCGACCTAATGTGACATACTCAGACGGTCGTTTCTTGGGTCCTCTGATCAGCGACCAACTGACGACGACGGTTTTAGGTACGAAACATTTCCACGTTTCTCTCAATGGACTCGATATCCGTTTTGGAGGATCTCTAGGAGAGCTGTCTAGGTATTGTCCACTGCAGTGATGACTCTACCCCCTCCGCCATGCGTTGTCTTGTACAGTGGACTCTAGTGTACGTTGTATCTAGAGTTCTTTTTCAACAATCGGATTAACAATTTCTCTAGAGTCCATGCTGCCTCCTACTATCGTATTTGGGATTCTGTACTCTAAAAATCCACCTAGGTATTAAAAACACGGAGTCTATAGCAGGCATTATGGACTCTAGAGTCCAAAAGTTAGAGTCCGTCCTGCCTCCTACACCGGGTCAAACTTTTCCATATTTATGGTGGGTTGGGTTGGGTCAGAAGTCATGGTTTAAGAAATTGTAATGTATTGCGGTGGGTTAGGTTAGGTCAAGTAACCCAATTGCCGGCATGGGCTGGACTGGAGATTTGATGGGTTGGGTTGGGTTTTAAAAATAGACTCATCGCCATCTCTGGTTCAGGTACTTAGTACCTGGGGTTGAGTCGACCTTGACATACTCAGACGGTCTCTTGGGTCCTCTGATCAGCGACCAACTGCGACGATGGTTTTGTGGAAACATTTCCACTTTCTCTCAATGGACTCGATGTCCATTTGGAGGATCTCTAGGAGAGGTGTCTATATTGTCCACTGCAGTGCTGACACCCCTCCGCCATGCAGTCATGGCCGTTCTTTTTCAACAATATTAACAATTTCTGCACAAGTTTGCTAACAATCCATGTAAAAACACGGACAGTACCAAATATTTCATGTTTCGTCTCTTTGTGACCTGAACCCTTGTGATTGATGTTCTTTTCTTGAGTGTTATATGCGCGTTGTCTTTCTAATGATGAAATGTTTCCTTCCGCCTTCCTTCATTCACGTCTGCATAATAATATTATGAAATTCCATTCGGATACAGTGTAATCGCTTCATGCTTCAAGGGCTTGGAGGTCTTACCTCTGAGGCTACGTTTATACTTGTTAATGATGATGATGATGATGATGATGATGATGAATAATAATAATAATAATAATAATAATAATAATAATAATAATGCACTTCTATAGCATCAGAGCATCAGTTCTGATACTCTAAAGGCGTGAATCGATGTTACTCCAAATTCATTTAAGAGATCAGAGTGAGAAACAGCCACAATATCGCTTATGTTGTCTGTGAACTTTCCTATCGTAATGTCTATAAGACATAACTGTGTTGAAAGATTTAACTTTGTAAATGACTACCTTCGCTCTAAAATCGATTCATTTCAAATATTTATACTTACACGAATGTTTTGTGGTTGGCGCCTTTATTGATCTAAAAATTATTCTAATTTATACTGTTTCAGCCAAATGTGAAGAAAACATTTCACCAAAGTTCAGAATTTCTCCCCCTTCCTCCAAAGTTCTTGTTTCTGTTACATTGAAAAGGCGTCTTTTATTATTTTTCTTCTTTTAATTAAGTAACGTTCCTCGTTTAAGATATATTTATGGCATCAACTTGTCTTATAGGCCAATCTTACACAGCTATTTGCCAATACGAAGTAGTTTGGTCTTTTGTATGAATTTCTTAGTTTTTTATGACTTGTCTCCAGACGGTCTTTCGATGCTGACATTTATTTTTCCATTATTCGGTCGCATTTTGTGACTAAGAGATCCACGGGACATCAAAAGACATCGCCGCCATTGCGTGAATCAGCAGCACATGACTCACAAAGACACGTCAACGAATTGCATCACTTGAATCACTTTTGGCGGTGGATTCATCGACGATTCATCGATTTACTGGATTAGTCAACTGCACTGCGCTCGAATTGACGACGACAAACGCAGTGCCAAAGATGACGAAGAACTAATGGGCATCTCGATCATTTCTTTAGCAGGATTAGAACAAGGATCACAACACCAGCGTCATGTATTTGCTCACGTTCTAAGCGCTCGACTCCCATATTGTGTTGAAATCGCTCTCTCTCTCTCCCTCTCCTCTCCCCCACTCAATCATTCCTCGTTTCTCTTCCTCTTTCTCTGCCTCTGTTTCTCCATCTTATCTCTGTCTCTTTCTATCTCTGTTTCTCCATGACCTTTCTGTGTGGTCCTTCCTCGCTCTCTTCCTCCTCCTCCTCCTCGTCGTCGTCGTCATCATCATCTTCTTCGTTGAATATATATTCGTTGCCTCCATTCGCTTTGCCATCGGCGGCGGCGGCGGCGGCGGCCGCAAAGATTTCTTCTATTTGATCGTCGGAGTCGTTTCTCCTTCGCGACAGATGCACGGCCTCACGTACACAGCGCGCCTTGGCTATTGATTCCGGGGGACAGAGAGCCGCCCGCCCGCCTGAGCATGTGCGCCCTTCGAGGGCCATCCATACGAGAGACGGGACCATTGGCCCAACCGCCCCGATAGAACTCATCTGCCGATCGGACAGGAGGTCGGCACCGCTCGACGTATATTCACCCAGCTGCTTACAGTGAGGCACATGGACACGCAAGCACACACTCACAGACACACACACACAGACACGCAAACGCAAGCACACAATCAAGCCAGACGACGGAAACGTCGACGCCGAAGCAAGAAATTGTTCCTACATGAATATTAATATTGGAGGAATCGTGTATTAAAACGCAGTCCAGGGGCGGCTCTAGAGTGGAGCTGGGGGCTACACAGCATCCAGACTTCAGCTTTACCCCCACATAATAATAATGGACGACCTTTATTGCTCGTCAGTCATTTTCAGGAGTTGTTTAACGGGGACGCAATATGGTGGACGACCTTTTATTGCTCATCAGACCTTTTTAAAGCTTTTTAGAAGTTGGAAAGTTGACGGTCATTGACTATGCCCCTCTCCCAGTTTTCTTTCGGCTAGAAGCGCCACTGACTCAGTCCTATGCAAGGCTACGATCCTACAGCGCTGTTTCCGTCTCAAACGCTGTTTCGTCCGCAACCGGAAAAGGAGACAACAAATGGCGTATTGACTGCGTCGCTCGTTTTCTTTGTCTTCCAATTTCACCCTTTCTTTCACTGCGATGTCCTTTTATCCAACATCGTTCCTCAAGCAAATAATCGAAGCCTGATATAAGTGAAGACACTCTCTTGCAGTTGTTTCTCAGCTCGGATCATTTGCTTGTTCTTCATAATGTCAGGGCCGTTTGACGAAGTTGAAAGGTCAAATCTCACCGTCTCAGGACAAAAAAAAATTCAGAAACAGAGAAGGAAAACAAAGTCCGACAGAATTCCGATAACATTTTTATTGCAATGACCTTGAAACGCTGTTTCGTTGACTTCTTAAAATTGATTTCGATATCAAAACTCGAGAGAGAAACATTTTTAAAGTTTGCAAAAGTATTGAAACATGTGTCCCTCTCCTCTTCAGCGTCCTCTCTAGCGAGTGCAGTCTTTGTACATTGAAGACTTGAGTGCAACCGAAGCGTCTTAAGATAAAAATTGCTGATAACAGCACTAGACCGTTCTGAAGTTCCATTAAGACTTGACCACAGCAGCCACTGACCATGAGTCACACAATGGCAATGCATGATCAGCCATGTTTATGCACAAACAAGTGTTTGATTTATTTTTTTGCATCGGGTGCGATCGAATGGTTTGTCTACGTCCTTGCGGGCGATGGGCGTGTGATGGGTGGATTGGGTGTGTTTTGGAGACGAAAGATGAGTGTGATTGGGTGTGTTTTTTGCTTTTGAAGTCGACGAACAAAGAAGATCGTCAGCAAGGATTTCCAGTGATAGTCATCAGCTGTAGCATTTGGCTGACGAACTGTGACTTTTAACTTAATCCTGTTGATCAATTTCTTTGTGTATTTTTCATTCTAAAGTTTATCTTCTCTTTCAAAGCGAGGATAATACAACCACTGGAGAAGGAGATGTTCGTGGCAGAGGGGTTCACTCTTCATCTCATCTGCGAGGAAAGTAAGGATCTTCACGGGAGTCCATCCGTCCAACCATCCACCCAGACAGACCACATCAAATGGACGAGGAAACGTATAAACGAAACCGGTTACACTCCAATGGAGCAAGACGGCTTCTACACAATCGCCAAGAAGACGAACGGAAAAGAAATACGTGAACTATGGAAGCACAACGTCACGCTCTCCGACAGCGCAGAATACCACTGTCAGAACAACGTCACTCGTCCTGACACCGTCAATGTCACTGTCATCAAAAGCGGTGAGAAGGAGTTTCTCATCTGTAAAACGAACGTCACGTGACATTCACAGCTACTTGGCTGCTATGGTCAGCTGCTGGTCAGCTGCTGGTCAACAGTCGGCGTCCTTGGCTTAAAATGTCATCAGTTCTAAAATAAATCAACTTTATTTTCCGCGAAATCAAACGAAAACGAGATAGCAACACAATAATATTCACTCAGACAATCACCAACATGCTTTATTATTATTATTATTATTATTATTATTATTATTATTATTATTATTATAAACGACAATTTACATAGCGCTGTATGCGTAGCGAAGGTCGTAGCCAATAGAGCTTTACAAGAGCTTCTGGTAAGAAATGCTGAAAAGATGCGTCTTCAATTTCGTTACAAATCGGTCAGGGACGGTCTTCCTGGTTATTTCTTCCGGGAGAGAGTTTCAGAGTATAGGGTCCCCCTCGAGACAGATCTATCCCCGAATATGGCCGTCTTAGACAGAGGGAGGGGGAGAACAACGAGATGAATTCGACGGCTGGATCGAAGCTGCGAGCGTCTGTCAGTAGACGAAGGTCGACGCACCAGTCTCGATAGATACTCTGGGCAGCAGGGATCATGCAGCGCTCTGAACATCTGAAGCCAGCATCTTCATTATTCGAAGTTCATTTACTTCGTTCACTTTGGTGGTTAAAATTATTTATTTTCTCCTGTCAAGGTCAAAAACCTTTGCCGCAAAGGACTTGCGTGAAGAAAACGACTTGCATGACAAAATTCCATAACATTTCTTTAGAAGTAGTATATTTGAAAATATATTTCAACGCTCAGCCAGAAAAGAGCCTATTTTTGCGTAATGGTAGTGTGTATTTGACTTGGAATCGAAACCGCGTCGCTTTATTGTCCGCATTTTCGCTGGGTATGGATTTTTCGGCGTCGTGTGTTGGTTTCATCCTCAGTGTTCGTTCGTAACGCGACAGTTGAGAAGATGAACGATAACGCCAGACTCCAGTGTTTTCCCGCCGAATTGCCGCCAGATTCGTACAATGTCACGTGGTTCAGAGCCGGACAGAAGGTGGAAAGCGATACGAAAAAATTCACAATCGGCCTCGAAAATGGAACACTCACCGTACATAAAGTAGGTAAGACACACTACAACACAGCTCTCATGCATTGGCGGCGCAAACAACTGTGACTGCTGCCGAGGAGTTGATGAAGTATTTTCAATAAAATCAACATCGATTTTCTCCGGCAAGGACATCAGCCTCGATTGATGTCGTAGAGATCAAAATGAGATGAAAATCGACAAATAGGCGCACTCTCCTTTATCGCAATTCCTGAGAAGTACATTAACCTACCAAAGTCATTATCATTATTGCTAAATATCCGTTTAAGTTATTTTATTTCTCTTATTTTTCTATTTCGTCTGTGTTGTCATGTCATTGTCGCTGTGCGGTGGTCGGTTGTGCAAATGGGTAAGTGTTAGATATGGACATGGGTTAGATTGTTATTATTGTTATTGTTATTGTTCATGACAATTTATATAGCGCCGTAGCATAGCGAGGGCCAAAGTCAAAGGCGCTTTACGAAAAACACGGGAACGAGATGTTAAATAGGTGAGTCTTTAATTTGGTCGCAAAGTCCTCTAATGAAGTGGCCGCCGACACTGTAGCCGGTGACGAACTCCATAGCAGAGGGGACTCGGGAAAAGAACGTTCGCCGAAGTTGAGTGTCTTCGACGGAGGGGGAACGTACAGGTGAACCCGGCTGCTGGAGCGCAGATGGAGCCGTCGGTCGTTCGTAGTCGTCCTCCGAGTCAAGGTCGCTAAGTATTCCGGACAAGAGGGATCGTTTAGTGCCCGGAACGTCAGCCAGCAGCGCTTGAATGCAATGCGCTCCGGGATGCGTAACCAGTGTAGCTTGTCCCTGAGTAGCGAGGTCACGTGGACAAGCTACACTGGTTACGCATCCCGGAGCGTTGGGTTGGGTTGGGTCATGCAACCAGCCACATTGCTTTTGTGGGTTGGGTTGCGTCTGAATCGTGATGAATTGGGTTGGGTTGGGTTGTAAAAATGGACCATGCATGTCCATGTCTGGTTAAATGTCTTCCATTGTTTTATGTTGTGAAGTTGGTGCATAGAAAGTCGGATGCATAAAGGAAACCAAATGTACTTTGACGTTATTAAAAATTATACCAGTGAAGTTTTCAATGAGTTAAACATGAAGCAATTTACATGAATTTGCCTCGTGACTGATTTACCGCTGCTAAGTCATGCTCAAAATAAGTTCAAACAATTTTTGTGACGCGAAATTCTCATGCAATGCGTCTGTGACGAGTGGATTCAATTTTCCGAAAATCGTGTTGTTGCATTAAATGACGAGCACATGAAATTTTCATTAAAATAACGAAGTATGGACTTCACTGATGAAGAGTTGCATTAGAAAGGCATTGTCAAATTTACTTTCAAAACATTTCCTCATATATCCAGAGTTTTTCTAATAACCATCTGGGTTTTTTCTAATAACCATCCATGCACTCTCTGCACCCAGGCGATGAAATCTGTTTATTCACGGAAGCTATGTGAAAACTTGCTCTGATTCTCTCTCTCTCTCTCTCTCTCTCTCTCTCTCTCTCTCTCTCTCTCTATATATATATATATATATATATATATATATATATATATATATATATAGTGTATATATCCGTCCGTCGTCCATCTATCCACAATTCCACATCCATCCACACATCCATACATCCATCTATCCATACCATCTATCCATCCATACTTCCATCCATCCATCCATCCATCCATCCATCCATCAATCTATCTGACTGACTGTCTGTCTGTCTGTCTGTCTGTCTGTCTGTCTGTCTCTCTCTCTCTCTCTCTCTCTCTCTCTCTCTCTCTCTCTCTCTCTCTCTCTCTGACAAATATTGAGGGAACAGAGGCAAATCATGTGGGAAATCTACGAAGGAAAACAGATGGGATTTGTCGGTCTATCAGGAATCGAATTTCACAAGCCAGATCTACGGACCTCAATCAAGCAAAATTTTAAAAGAAACCACTCTCATGACAGCATATTGACTTCTAGAATATATTCTATTCGGGCTATCGATTCATTTCTAGTGACGCATCCGTGTGCTTTAATTGTGTTGCAGGTGAAAAAGACGTTGGCGAGTACACTTGTGTTTTGAATCTGAAGCATGGATCTATGACAAAAGTATTACATTTGTTTTGTAAGTAAGGATGATTGCATTTTATACTTATATACAGTAATATTGTTATTTCTTAATATTTTTCTTGCTCATAATCAGTCTTGTTGTTTCCACACGGTCTCTGGAATTGACCTGGCCTCAAAGTTGTTCATGGGTTAGGTTAAACCATGGGTTGGGTTGGGTTGGGTTTCGTGAATCTACACACGTTATTCTGTTAACCACGTTAAATACAGATTTTCTGTTTTCTGCTTTGACAAAGTATTGGATTCTTGTATTATGTCATTAAAAATGGCGCAATACACGTTATCCTACATTCCATCATAGGCAGCGCATTCAATAGTCTGTACACAGTGGACAATAGCTATTCAGATGTATCAAATCACGTGAACGGCTGTTGTTGACTTGTCTTAACACATTCCTTTTATAAATCGACCACGACCAGTTGACAATAGCAGGCCTGGATTTTAACCATTAAGGTATTTAAGCACGTGCTTTAGGGCCCCATGAGGGAAGGATACAGCGGTTTTATCTGTTACGTTTATCAGTCAAATATTTTTCGACCTAGTTTAATAAATTTATTAGGCCTAATCAGCTGAACAACTATGCAAAAGGCAGGTTGGATGCCTTATCTCTACTGTGTATACAAGAAGATGTGTTACGCAACAGTAACTTTGATGATCTGATCAAAGACGCTGCAATTTAAAAAGTAAGAGAAAACCTTTTCAAATCTAAATGAAGTGGAAGTATACGAAATTAAACATTATTTTCCCTTCTTACTGTAGGTTTCTTTAATTTTGAAAAATAAAAATTCATTTAATTGTTTATATTTGGGATTACATATGCTTAGGACTTATGGTTAGGGATACGAATTCTTTAAGTGCTTAGGGCCTCTGTGGGTCTCAATCCGGCCCTGGGCAACAGGCATGCTAGTCAGATCTTTTCATATATTTTGATGACTTTTGGTGCTATATTTCAGCACATTATACACTAAAAAATGGCAATAGCAGGTGCTGTCGAAAGCACAGGATTGTTGTAGTAGTTGGGCTAAATAAACACTTTCTTTATGTACTTGAATGAAGTTCATATTGAAAACTTTTGGTTACAAGAAAATTAAACGTTGGGTGCTTATCAGACTTCGGTTTGAATTTACATGTATGTACTGTATATTTTAGAAAGTGCGATTGTACTTTCACATTTTCGTCGGGTCTGGTCGGTATGGGTTGGGTTGGGTTGGGTCAGCAGACAGGAATTTCATTTGGGTAGGGTTGGAAAGTTGGTGGGTTGGGGTTGGGTTCTGAAAACCGATCCATGGACAACTCTGCCTGGCCTTTTGCGGTGGGGATTTGGGATACCATCGTTAGATACTTTTGAGCAGAGACGTCATTTGGAGAGCAGGGGGCCTTTGCCCCTGATTTTTAGGAGGAAATGTTCGCGAATTTTTGTGTTTTTAAATTCATTGTGTTCTCAATTGTTTTTAAATAATTTTATTACAACCACTGGTATGTACTATGTAGTATCGTATGTTGCATGTACTATGGACAAAACCAATTTGCATACTGCATAGGTATTTTTAAAATACTGCTTGCCTTGAAAAACAGTGAAATGATGTCTCTGGATAGCGGATCAAAATTTACAACTTCCACATTAGAAACCGCTATCGTTAGTTTTTGCGAAAAGACTTCTGTTGTTCGATCAGTAGCAGGTTGATCAGTGAATGAGTGTTTGTTGTCGTTTCGCAGCCTATCCCTTTGTCAGGAACCTGGAAAAGTCTCAGAACATTCGCGAGGGTTCTGCGCTGCGCCTCAGGTGCAACGTCTGGGGTTGGCCGGTCCCAAATGTCACGTGGTATCGGAACGATCAGCAGCTGAACGAGACGAGCGACCGAAGGCTGTCGTTCGCCAACGACACGCTGGTTCCCTATTCGCATCTTCTGCTGGAGACCGTCAATTTCGACGACCGGGCGACCTACATGTGCTCAGCCACCAGCGTCCTCTGGCCTGGAGTGGCCAGCAACAGCACAATACTTGTACGAATCAAGGGTCAGTGACAAGACGGCCTCTCCCGTTCGACGTCTTCTCTGATCGTCACAGCTTCTGCTTACTTACTTAATTATCAGTCACAGAGTTCTTATTCGCAGCAAAAGCTTAGGCCCTATGCTCAGACTGTCCCTGAATAAGGCGCATTCTAAATGAGCTCCACGTAGCATCTCACAAAGAACAAACCATGCGGTTTTAGTGGTTCTCACACAGGCTAACCTAGCTTCCTAAACCACTTTAAATCACATTATTATTATTATTATTATTACGAAACAATGCGAGGCATATAAAGAGCAGGAGCACCAGATGACCTCGTTGAGTGCTGGTTATCTTGAACAGTGAGTAAGGATTGGAGGTAGATTGGTTGATTTGTGCGGAGCTCCTTATGGATAATGAGACTTATCTTGAATTCAATCCTTTGTTTGACAGGCAGTCAATGAAGTGATTTTAGGATTCGTGTGATGTGCTCATATTTGGCAATTCCAGTTATAGCTCTGCCTAATTAAATTTCAATCCTCTGCAGGCAGTTTAGGTTTGATTTTGAAATTCTAGTGTACAGAGAGTTACAGAAGAGGAACGCCGAAACACTTTGGCACCGGTTCGTGCCATATCAATGATTGCAGAGGAGTGAGCTTTGCACAATTAGCGCAGAAGTCTCCACTGCAGCCAATGCATAGGAATCTACTAAGCAGATTGCGTAGTCTACAATTGCATGGAAATCTCAGTAACTTATATGTGACGTGTCGTGTTGAAATCAGTGGCGTAACCAGACTCAAAATGTAACCCGGGCAGCTGACCAAGGGGCTGTCCATAAATTATGTAAACGTTTTTTGGCGAATTTTGACCCCTTGGTCAACACCTGTCAAACTTGTTTAAACCCCTCCCCTATTTTGTTTACGTAATTTATGAACAGTCCCTAACTAAACAGAATCATTAAAAAATTAACACGAGGAATTTAACAATAGGCATCATGCAATCGGTCAGTTAACTTTGAGGAAGTTCAAGTTTCACATGTGCAGGTCATAAAGACTACATACTGTAGCGACATAAAACATAAACAAAATAAACTTAGGAATTATCAGGATCAAATAATGAGAAGTGTACCCGGTACACGTATGACCAACTAAGCATCCAATTATATTAGATTATAAACGACCCTGAGTTAATTACTAATTATAATATTAATAGATAAAGATGACTTTAACTAATTGCCAATAAACGAAACTACCCTGAAGTCAATGCAATATGCGGCGTGTCTGATCACTGCTGCTCTTGAATTTATTAACGACGCTGTCAAGTTGAACCAAATTTCGTTGATGGAAATTAACGCAACAGAGGTGACAACCGCTTGCTCCGGATGTCATTTTACAAAGGAATTTTAGGAAACAACGGAGCTGGACCTCTCGGGTCAAGGAGGTCAAATACCAGAGCAGCCGCCACTTTGCTGCTAGCCTGTGCTAGGACGGGTTTCCGAACACATTCGTAGCTCGCACAGGTCTAAGATACCTCAGGTATCTGCTACCCCTGCAATCACTGCCTATCAGTCACCAGCTCATAAATCTTCAGCATCTGCGACGCCCGAATGTCGTACGCTTCAATTATCACCTTAGAGTTTCAGAGTCTCATTGAGTAGAGGGAGATGCAGAGGGAATAAATCGTCCACTCGGACAGGCGATTACCACCGTAACTGAAATTCGATAGGCCTATATCACGTAGACACATAGACCAGCCAAACACAATAACTGTAGCCTAACTGTAGCCTGCACTTTTAGCTGATACCTGTAACCTGTTAATCACGCTTCCCAAAGACTGGGATTGACTATTAAAATAGTATTGCAATGACATGAATGGCAGTGCAAAAGTAAGCACAACCAAAAATTAACGCCATAATTTTAAATTGTTTCAACCCGGAATTTTTTCAACCCGGGCAGAAACCAAAGTAACCCGGGCATTGCCCGTAATTGCCCGGGCGTGGTTACGCCACTGGTTGAAATTCTATTTGGAGTTTGTATTCTACCGAGAGGAGGCGCTAGTGACCTTTAACCTTTCTGCAACCTGTTTTGTCGTCAGGTCGTCTGGCTGCCCTGTGGCCACTGCTGGGCATCTGCGCTGAGGCAATCATACTGTCCATCATAATATTCGTCTATGAGAAGAATCGAATGAAGAAGAGAGAAGCAGAGTGATCCTTTTACTTAACTGCCCTTTGATGGTATTAATCATCGTAAGCCAATTTAACTCAGAACAGCATTGTTAAGCATTAGTCGCCTTTGGCTACTCATGCCACTGTGGCGACACGGGGAGGGTATTCTACCTGGTATCTCTATGCCCAGGAGGACTTCCTCTCATACAGGTGACTAGCTCATCTTAAGACAAGCAGATTGTTCGTCTTATTCTTTTTGCTGAACGTGAACCGACTTCCTTCTCTCTCTCCCTCGCGCCACCCTTTCATCTATGACTGTATCTGAAATTAACACTCCGGACCCTTTCACTCCGCTTAAGGCCTAACGAGCGTTCCCAAAGTAATCCTTTTACTTACTGCCCTTTACCTTATTAATCACGCGCCCTTTAAACTCTAAGGAATCCACTCCTCTCCTGTTAACTATAGAGCCCTTTCGTCACGCACGTTGTGCGGTTCCTTATTATCTCAGGGAGTGATCGCACTATTCTCAATACGGCACTTCCTTCCTATCTGGAGCACAGAGCCTGTTCTCTCCTCTGAGCGACGTACAGAATCTGATTCTACGATCTGATGACCATTCGTTCCATGGGTCCGGTCAACCAATCCAAATCTAAAATCCGAGCTTTCGACCCGGTTAAAGGCAGCAGGTCCGCCGTGGCAAATGCCCAGAGGCCCGGCTATACGTTATGGGACCCGACCGGTCCATAATAATGTTATCTCACGCAAAATAAAAAGTTTATCATGAATACGCTGTGGAAGGCGCCGAGTACCCGCTGAAGTTGATTGAGGGGGATGTGGGTGGGGGTGATGAAAGGTATTGCGTGGTGCATCTTTAACGCCTTTAACGTCTTCAAAAGTCTGACAAGCAAATTATTATTATTATTATTATTATTATTATTATTATTATTATTATTATTATTATTATTATTATTATTATTAATTAACTTGACAATTTCTTAAGCGCAGTAACATAGCTAGGTGGCTAAAGTCAAAGGCGCTGTAGAGGGAAGCAAAAGATATGGTCACCGCCACTTTTTCGCATTTAATGTGCATACTTTTTGAAAATTGTTGAACTGTTTTGAGGACAAACTTACTAAAAATTAAAACTTTAGAAACTGTTTAGGGGCCCGTGACTGCTCTGCCCAGGGATCTGGAATTTCTCTCGATGGACATGAAAGGCAAGCGACGACGCATGTGGCTTACGCCATTAATCTAGATTAGCTACTAGTTTGCAATTTTTTCAGACCCTCGTTTATCTTCGCAGCTGAACGCTACTGCGCCTAAGCGATGCAGTGTTGAGTTGTTCGAACTTCGCAGATGCCACGATTTGTATCTACAGTAGGACAGTCACCCATCCATACCAACCCGCGCTCAATGCTGCTTAACTACGGTGCTCTAATGGGAACTGATCGCAGAATGCCAATGCAGCGCCCTAACCTACTCTTCTCCATTGATTATATTTTCATTTGTACTTTAAGACTTCATATTGAGCCGCCAAGGCAGAGGCTAGGATTTTCATTGCTAATGCAAAGTATTGCTAGCTCCTGAAAGTACAATAAGTAATCTATTTTATTGTCTTGTTCTAATTCATTATTTTCCGTGTCTAAATTCCTATTTCCAGTCACTGCTGCATATTCCAACGACAAACCCGATTTTACAGATTTTAGAGTAAAATAGAGTCATTTGCTAGACACACAAGTTCAGTCATCACGTTTATGGGACGGTAAGTGATTTAAGCTAAGGAGGGAGACATGGTCAGTCGCCCTCGCTAGTACGCACCTGGAAACTCAACTTAGATCATCATTATGGCCCAAAAATTCGAAACAGAGAGGATTGGTGCATTTGGAGATCTACGCATTTGCATATGAGCAATTCCAGTGTATAAATTATGAACTGATTGAAAGTTAGTGCGTTAAACTGAAATGTGATGCATTTTTCAATTCGAAAACAGGACAAACTGCTTGGCATCTGGCAATGCGGATAATGTTCGACAACGGAAGTGAATTGGCGAATGGACGTTGGCGCCGATCGAAGTATATGGCGTGGCGATCGCTGATTGGACGAATCATTCGACAGAGCGGCCAGCGATTGGTTGATTGTGAAACAGCTGATGACATTTCTTTCTCAGCTGAAGAATCTTTAGAAACAGATTTTAATTTAGCGGTTTTAATCTGGCGTTCTTTATTCTGTCTCGATTTAGCTTAACAGAAGAGAATCAAGCCATTGTGACTGTAATCAGAGTTATAATCAACATAATATTATGTCGACGTCATTATCTCTGTCCATCGCCAGCGAAGACAATGACGACAATCAATCCACGAAAGTCGTCGCCATCACCTAATTCAATTGACAATGCAGGACAACTAGTTGAACCTTTAATCTTTCATCCGACTGCGCCATAGTCTCTGTCTATTCACTTAATTGGTGACAATACAGAACCTGTATTGCTGTTACGGTTACTTGAATTTGTTCCCATTAAAACGATTCTTTGTCGTTGAAGTTGCTTCCTGTTTTGACTTAAAAACTACGATAAATAAATCCTTCGTAAATAGGGAGCAATTCAGTTTGAGTGATTCTTTCTCGAACTGACCGCTTCACGCGAATATTTCTAATTTCTCGCGATTTGAGGCAATTCCTACAACGTTTAACTGAGTGTCCCTTAAAAAGAATCGACTCTCTAATGTCATCCATCGGCCACAGACCTTTATCAAGCACGGCACCGAAGATAACGGTTTCCTTAGAGGTCTATAACAATTCCAGATTATGCATAGAAAGTTCCTATAAACTGTTAAGAGTTTATGTGCATTTGGAAATCTCATGTTTGCCTTTATTTTGCCTTTCATGTTTACATTTGTTCCTAACCTTTGTTGCTTACCTTTCTTGTGATCTAGCTGTGGCATCTTGCATCTCAGTGAACCAGACTCGCATTCGTCGTTTTAACTCGTTGACCTCTCATCATGACCTACATTCATTTGACCTCATTGTCTGCATATTTATGCAGAGCCAGAAAGTCTTTAAAACAGGGAAAGACAAATAATAATATAAGCACTTTTAATCAGTGATGTCAACAAGAACTGACCCCAAGGACGAGGGCAAGAACAATGACAGACCCCAAAGACGAGAATAAGAACGAAGACCGAACCCCCAAGCACAAAGACCAGAAGGAATGACAAGGATCAAGGACAAGGACCGACCTCTGTCAAACAGACAAAGGCAGAAAGGAAACAGAAACGATTTCAATTCGATTCACAAAATCAAAAATCAATAAAAAGAATGTTTAAACACAATCTAGTCAACAGCAATGTTGCATCCCAAATAAACAAAGACATGAGTACATTGTGTAACAAAAGAAAATTAGAAATAATGAAAGTCATGCGTCCAGCTTATACTATAGATTTGTATTATACACCAGATAGAGTTAAGACATTGAAAGTTAAAGCCAATTTGCATCATTTAACCTTCACTCTAAACATAAAAGGAAGTTCTGCTTCTCCACTGGTGTTATAAGGGGAACAATGACTACACAAAATTAGAGTAACTTAAAGCAAGTATTTAAATATAAATCCACATACTACTCTTACCTTGGAACATAATTATCAGTACAATTGAAAGTGAAAGTGGCATACAGCTAATTTGGTCCTTATAAGGATTTTTCAAAGACTAAGTAGCAAGGATGGGGACAAGGACCGACCTGCAAGGACGAGGATAAGGACGAGGACCGATTACATAAAAACGAGGATAAGGACGAGGACCGACTCCCAAAGGATGAGGACGAAGACAAGGACTTCAAATTGGTCCAGAAGGAGTCCTTAAGGACAAGGACCAGGACAAGGATTAACATCACTGATTTTAATTTTTGTAAAGCGCATTAACCTAAACTTGACATATGTGACATTATTGAATTATTAATGTTCACAGTATGAAGTATAGACACTGGGCAGACGCGGGTACCAGCTGGACGTCTAAGAGCTACCGGGGGTGTTGCTTCCCCCACCCACGGCGAACGAGGAGTCCATATATTTCCCAACGGCGTCGGTCGCATCATCATGAGGTGATTAATGGACCATCCAAGAAAAAGGCTCGAGCTACTGCGCTTTCCGTTCCTCTCGCCCCAAGGGAGCAAAAGTATTCAGGGACATCGCTTCGCTTAACCATGGATTGCGTAACAAACAACACCAGGGTTCGAGTCCCTGATTTACTTGCAACCGACAATCGAAGACTCACCCATATTATGACGACTGCTAACCAAAGCTCCTCTGGATACGGTAACCCTCCGATGACCTTCGGCAGTCTGCTGCAACACCTTGACCTTCTCCATTCAACCAACATTGCTACCCGGAATGTTCTCGGGCTCTCTTCGCCAGGATATCTCACAGAACTGGCCCGACAGCTTGACTGTCTACCTGGGTCTACAACCTTGACCACCACGGACTACGGATTACGGACTATGAATTTCACCCAGATTGAGCGCTCGTGAATAAGCGCCAAGCTTTCTGGCAGCGCTATGGAAATTTCGTCTTACTCACTTACTTACCGACACCACATTGCCGTGGAAGGCTTAACTGAAACACGACTTTCAGGACATGAAGAAACCCACTCCGGGGTCTCTAAGCGTACACATGGCGTCGCCCTATGTCTAAGACACTCACATGTCAATTCCCTCTGTGGCTGGAAGTTAATCTCCGACAGGATCCTGACCACAAAGATGTCCATCATTGAAACGTGTTCATTGCCATCGAATGGTCGCATTTACGGAAATGGCAAGAAACTTTGGATGTTCGATGCTACGACCAACGAGTCACCTTAGTACAGTAAAAAGATGCTCAGTTCGTCTTAGCGGAGACATTCCAGAACGTCAACGCACAACGTATGGGCCATATTTTTAGAGCCCAAGTGAGACAATACAAAAATGCTATCCATTCATGCTGAACAACAGCCTCGGGGGAAGTGCCTCCTATTTAATGCCTTAAAATCAGTGGCTCCTGTTGGGACCATTTGTTACGCCTGCATACGTATTTTGAAATGGTTCCTCGAGCTACGCCCATCATCCCCGCATCGCGACCAAATCCATAATCCTGACGTTGCCAATGAACAATTGAACTCACACTGCTCAAACGATTTTTTTCATTTAATTCCGTGTTTTTTATTTAATACGCATTTACATTGTTAAGACATCGCCGTTTTATCATGCGACTTAAACGGGGAGCGCAATGAGTAGCTATGAAACGCTCGCCCACCAACGCATCATTGCCTTAAAATACTACAGCATTAATTAAGGACATAGAAACGTGCGTTGATATCTAAGTCAATCACTCATTTGCACAACAGTGTAATATTGTTAACAGGTGACTAGCGAGTCTAAATAGAACACGTTTTTACAGAAGCCAGCAAATGAGCATTGCGCAATGCGTATAACTGTCAGGGTACTGAATATGCATTTCGTTCGGGTCTGTTGCGCTAGATCCAGGCCGTCTTCGCGTCCAGCCTTGAGAACTCAGTGTATGCGTGGCGTTGCATCAGACAGCAGCATTGCTCAAGGACCAACAGGCCTAGCCCTGTCTAGGTCTCTAGGACAACGCCAAAACGCATAATATCGGGCTTAGGCTGCACGAGAGAACGCAATACTAACAATCGATTTGTATTACAGGTAAGTGACTGGTTCTATTCGCAGAATTCGCTTTATTGCTCAATAGACGATAGATTCAGACAGTTTTTAGCAATTCTTTGTAAGCGATTTGCAGTCTCTTAGTCTAAACTAGATACATAAGCAGCGGAATAGCATTGGCACGTGACATAAGGCAGTTAACATGCAGTAACAGCTTTAGGACTCGATTAGAAGCGCAACAAGTAGGCTACTCGTATGAGCAGAGGTCGATTTGTAAAAAGCAGCGTTTAAGGGCTGCTGAGGGAATAAAAACCAGCGTTCTCTCTCTCCATCCATCCACTGGACAGCGACCCCAAACAATTTGCGTAATTTTTAAATATTTCTGTTTTACGCAGAAGTCTGGGAGCATCGTTCCAATAGCAACTCGTTAATTCTCGCTAATGTTTCGTCCTTGAAGAAGTCAAAGCCGGCCAATCGTTCCAGTCAGCGCTGATTTGTCTCTGGGTTTTTCCGTCGGTTTCGGTTTTCAGAACCATCGGGTCCTGGGTTTTCCAAAGCGCGCAGCCAGCAATGCAATGAGTGCAGAGAGCAAGACACTTGTGCATTATCTTCTACCTTCAGCACATTGGCCTACTGCAGACCTCAGCGTTCCTGTGTCTGATCAATACTGCTGTTTGACAAATGTGAAGTAGGCATTTAAGATGACCCTATAGCTACAGTATTACTGAGCTTGCCAATTAAAGGTTTTTAGTCTCGAGAATGTTAAAAGCAGCGAAGGTCGTTGCTGCGTTCATTTTTTTGTAATCGCTCTTCAGAACTGGTCCCATTAACCTTTCGCATTCTCAAAGAGTGATCGAAATAATTCAGAATGACTGCCCCACTTCACAGCACCTGGCGCGCAATTCGTGTCTTGGCAAAATAATGAAGGCTTGAAGTGGAGCTGAGTCGCCTGAGAGTGATAATCAATTGATAATTTATTGCACAAGCAGTGGCGTGCAGAGAGTGGTGGGCGAGAAGAAAGGTCGCCGAGTCAATTTTGGCGCTCCCGTCTGGTCGGTGGGTGCCCAGGGTCACCGCCCCACCTCCCCTCCCTTCTGCACTTTACCGTGCGCAAGAATTGGTTTTGATCCTGCCGCTATTCCTAGATGATGTCAGATTCAATAGTGGAGAGTGACACGGGGAAAACTTTTTATCCCCAACCACACCCCGCACCCAAACATTTCTTCCCGTCTCCGCATTGCTTCTCCCCGTCCCCGCCTCATCCCCGCAGCATTTGTTCCATCCCCTCTCTATCCCCGTACCAGCCTTTTCCGTCCCCTCATTTGCCCCGCTGTAAGCATCTAGCATGCTGTACGTTAACAAAACCCCTTATCGTAACCCTTGGCGTAGCAGTGCACTCGTGCCGCCTATGGCTCCTGGCAAAAATGCCGCCCCAATTAAACTCTTATTACACCTGGCAAGCAAAAAAGGCCGTCGCCGCTAAATAAATTTGTAAATTTGCCGACCCTTCATAATTTTCCGCCCCTTCGACAAAACTCCTCGATAACCCCGAGAAGCAAAAAAAAGGTAGTCGCCGCTAAATTTGCCACCCCTTCTAAATTTTGCCGCCCTTTCGCCAAAACTTCTCGACAACCCGACAAGCAAAAAAGGTCGCTTCCAAAATTTTCCGCCCCCATTATGTGTGCCGCCCATGGCTAAAGCCATAGTAGCCATTGGGACGCTACGCCTCTGATCGTAATATGATACTATGCTTTGCTTGTAATTTATAGCGTCGTGTTTTCGACTGTTAAATGGTAATATAATAGTTATTAAAGTTTAAGTCCATGAGCAAAAAATATTGAGAACAGCAGTGATGGGTAATTGAATTTCTAATTCTAATTAATTAGCTAATGAATTAGCTATCTGTCTAATTCTAATTCTAATCAATTACTTCAAAAAATTTGCTAATTCTAATTCTAATTCTAATGAATAGCTTGCTAATTGTAATTGAAAATAACAATTAGTTGCCTAATTAGCACAGTTGTTGTGTCAAGTGCTTTGGACCCATGATCCAAACTCAAGTGGATATCGACCTGAGGAAGGATGTTTTGCAAGGACAAATTAAAGTTATTAAACTAATTTAAGTTCAAAGCAGATAAGTCTTTTACACCAGCATCGTGACAAATCAGTCACACCTCAAATTAAGTTCTCGATCTAATGTATATGGAAGAAACTTGAAGAAATCAACAGAAACTGAAGAGCCAATACTTTCCAACCAATATGAACACTAATTGTATTTGTTTCGGGAGGACCATTTTTGAACGTCGGTTTATACCAGCTGCATTTGCAGCATCATACCATCGGGTCATCTGCTGGTTTTGAAAGATCAGCCAGCTGGATTTATTCTTAATGATAGGAGAAATCAATTAGATGATACTTTGATTGAGCCATTTTACTTGCAAAATGCAATTATGAAATCTGGATTACGGAGGATGAAATTAATTTTGTCGTTACATTAAAATGCATCACAATTTTTAGTACTGCACTTCTAATTGCTAATTCTAATTAAATTAGAAGGTATGCTTTAATTTAATTAATTAGTTGTGTAATTTTGCATTTAAGATAATTGTAATTGTAAAATTTTAACTAATTCTAATTCTAATTAATTAGGTTTTAGTCTCTGGAATGTTGCATCAACACTCAGCTGAAGGTCGTTGCAGCGCAACCTTTTAGCCACACATCAATCGCTCTTCAGAACTGGAAAGATATTAACACTTTTACTTTTCATCCATTTATCGATGTGATTTTTTCATTTATAATTCAGTGATGAACTGCCCCACTTAACAAGCACCTGGCAACGCAACACGTGTTCTTGGCAAAATAATGAAGTACTTCCGGCACATTGAGTCAGACGTCTGCTCTAGCGCTGTGATAATCAATTGATAATTAACTAATAACCTACTGAGTTGGCGTGCTTTAGAGTACAGAAAAACAAGAACGGTCAACGTCATCGATATTATCACTATCAACTTGATAATACCGATACCGTTACCGCAGTATTAGCGTGGTAAATATCCAGGTCCCCGCGGTCTTATCTCACGACAAGAACCCGTTACCATGGTAATACCGCACTATAGAACTCCTTAGATATGCACGAGACTCGGCTTTGAATGAATGTCAGAAATTCAATATGGGAATCTGGAAGCCAGAAGACTGGACAAAATCAATGTTTATCCTCAACCAAAGAAAGATGACCGTCAAACATTTCTGTAGTCTACCGCACCATCGCGTTAGTGTCCATGCGTCCCCGCCTCATTCCGGGTCATCATTTGTTCCATCCAGTCGATCCAAGTACCAGAGATTTTCCAGATCGCAGATACGATTTAGGTCAAGACGAGAAGGTTGTCAATCTACGTATTATGCTGGAAAAATCGCACGAATACAACCAACCACTCTCTACATATGCTTTATCGAGTTCAGTAAAGCGTTTGACATGGTAAAGCATGAAGACCATTGGATAACCATGCTAAACATGGGCTTTCCACCTCACTTTGTGCAGATTTTTTAGGCCTATATAAAAAAAATCGCAGCAGTCAATACATCAGGACTTATTTCCAGATGGTTTAGGATGAAGAAAGGAGTACGGCAAGGATGCGCAATATCACCATGTCTATTCCGCATCCTGGCGGAGATAATCATGCGTAAAGCATTAGACGGATATGAAGAAGGTTTCAGAATTCGGAGAATATTAATCAATAATCTTCGATATGCAGACGACATCGTACTAGCTGCAACATCCCCAAGCGATTTGCAAGATTTAATAAACCGTCTTGAATTACATGTAGAATCCTCCAGATACAATATGCTGATAAACGCATCCAAGACAAAGGTCATGTCATCCAACGGAGAAAAACGAACAACTATAGGGAATGTTGAGATCTTGGAGCAAGTAGAGTCACGTGACCTCTTCGGCGCTAGGTCGTCGCTATGATCGTTAAATATGATACTATGTTTATACACTTTTATCAGTTAAATTTTTATAGCGTCATGTCTTTTCAGGAACACGTGAGGTGCTAGCAAACCGCTACAGCGGCGCACTCACCTACCAACCTTCTCACTCGACCAACCTTTTCACTTCCGACTCACCTTCGCCAGCGCTGCTCCGTCTGTTTGGAACAAATTACTGAAAACTGTCACTTCGGACTTAACTGTTTCTATAGTTGCTTTTAAACGCCGACTGAAAACTGTACTCTGCAGTTTGTCTTACACTGTTTAGGACACGTGACTGACCCCGCAATTATGATATTCACTCCGGTGAATTACTTAATGTGCGTTAACAACCGTGTAATAGGCCTAATAATAATAATTCCTGTATTTTGGGTGCCATCATTATTGAGCGTGCAGGTTGTTCGACCGAAATAAAAGCAAGACTGACTAAAGCATCCAAAATAATTACGGAACTGAAAAAACGCTTTAAAAAACAAAGGAATTAGTAAGAACAACTGCGGGGAAACTAGTTAAACCACAAGTATTGCCAAATAGCCGCCTAGGGCTGTGAGAGCCGGACGTTGAAGAAGACAGATGAGAAGAAGATAATAAAAGAAGATAATAAATAGCCTTTGAAAACAAGTGTGTCCGGAAAACTATAGAGGTTCACGGACTGCTAAGATGACCAACGAAACAGTATGGTCAAAACTTGGAGAAAAACCAGTGCTATTGCAACAAGTGAGGACACGCAAACTACACTACCTCGGCAACATACTTCGTCAAGAGAAAATGAACATCGAAGCAAACTATCATAACGGGATTCACAACAAGAAATAGAAATAGAGGGAGACCGGCAATAGCCTGGATCGACAACATTAGTGGATAGACTAAACTCGAGGACTCACGTCTGATCAACACAGCCAGAGACAGGAAATCTTGGAGGTCAATTATTCTTCACTGTGACCAACCTTCATCCGTGAAGATGACCTAGATACAGATACAGATATATCAGACTGGCAGATATTAAATCAGATGATATTAAATTGTTTATTGATTTTGTGAACGACAGAGCATAGACGTCCTTTCAGAAGGACTTGGATCGCGATCTACTTTTAACAGATTTGTGTAAATCTTCTCAATTAAGCAACATAACCCTTTTATTTTCCCTTGAAATCAAGTTAAACAGTTTTGTTTGAAAATACGTCTTGCGAAATGCTGACAGGCGTACTTTCGTGTTTTATTTTTAAAAATTGTTTCCCATATTTTATGTTAAGCAAACGTCTAAGTTGGACATTGTGGACGTCCCCCGCACCCAGTGCTTCTCTCTGGCTGCGCGCATTTGATCCGCGTGTAAGAAATGTTTTGAGAGATATGACCAGATTTATTCTGGTTTCCAATTTTGAATTGTTAGAAAGCAAATTCTTATGCTGAAACGTGATTTTGTTCTGCGTTTTGTTTTAGACTTCACAAGATTTGACAACTACTGGCTGCCAGAACATTGACTAAATGGCCACGTCGGGTAAGAGCAACATTGCTTTCTCAGCAATGCGAGATGAAAACCATTTACAGATCACGTTCCAGAATTCTATATATTGACGGATTTAAAGGCAGACTTTTGTGCCACTTTTGAAGAGCGCTTTGCAAATTCACAATTGCTGGATTAAATCGTCTTAAAGATTGTTTATTAACTTTGTAAACGACAGAGCTTCATTTAAATCTTCTTAACTATTTAAAGGTTTCATTAGTGACATTGAATTAAATAGAAAGACAAAGATAACCAGAATCTACATGATTTTAATTATTGAATTGCGCTACCATCCAAGAAACCGACTATAGGCCTAGCTGGTTCGTAAGTAAGTAAGTAAGTAAACAAGTAAGCTAAATCTAATAAATTTCTATAGTGCTGTTGATGATCAGGTAGCGCTGTAACAGCTTATTACTAGGCGCTTAATCTACCGTTTAAATTGCTATAGCCAACGTGTAGTGGTCAGCTGGGGGCGAAGTCATTTCCAGAGATCAGTCAGAGTGTGAGTGAGGAAGCAGCAAGGCAGACTATGACACAGAAACAGAAAGGGACGTAATTTAACTCTAGGTATGATATATTTTGGGCTGCAAGTTAGCAGAGTGGTAGCAACACTGGACTATAGAGCAGAAGGTAGCGGGTTCGAGTCCCTCAGGAGCCCTTAGGTCGACTTAGCCTTACTCGCATGAAGGTGGTGGTAAACTGAAGTGCAGCGTTAAGCTGCGAGACAAAACGTGGGTCTGGGAAAAGTAATGGCAACCTACCCCAGACTAATGGACTATACCACCTACGTCGCTGATTGCCTGGACCGGAGATAAGCGCCGGAACCCAACGCTCTGACTCGAGTACCTTTTCATGAACATACTAAGGATTTATAGCTGGACAAAACTCATTCTGACAACTGTCTTAATTTCATGTATAGCCAATGTGTATACCATCCAACGGGCAGGTAAGTAAGCAAAATCTCAGCCATTGCATTTGGAAAGATTTAGGGATTAATGTTATATAATATAATTGTCAATCTGCGAATGCAGTTTCATTTGTCCATGCTCTTGTGTGATTAGATTCTTGGTTTAATTCGAAAGACTTTCTTCGCCTCGTTCAGAGTTTCCACGATGAATTTGCCAGACAGCCAACCGGGAAAATAACGGAGGCGAAGAAATTGCATAAAGAGTACATGGATAGAATTGAAAACGAGCTAAGAAAGCAGGGCATCTGCGTTAGGATCGAATACACAGGAAGCACCTACGAAGGCACAAAGGTCGCTAAAAGTCAACAAAACTACGATCTTGAGTTTGACGTTATGGTGATCGTTGACTGCAGGGGAGCACCGTGAACGTCGAAAATCTTCCAGGTTTTCCTGGATTTGCGAAGCTGAGAATCGTCGAAACAGCGTCGGTCGAAAAGAAAAGGAGTGTCTTTGGAGAAGTAGAAGGAGGATATTTGAACGCAGTAAAAACAGCCAGCAAATTCTATGGAGTTATGAATAGGTTGATTCAATCTTGCCCTGATCTAAAGAAAAATATCTTAGTTCGAAATCACGGTCCAGCAACACAGATTGATGTCTATACTACAACCACAGGAGGTGGAAAAGGGGAATTCTTTTATTCTGTTGATGTTGTTCCAACGTACGAGACGAAAACTGGAGAGAGATACGTTGCCAAGCCCATCAAAGGTGAGACGAATCCAAATCAGTTTGCCTGGAGACGCTCGTTTTCGATTGAAGAGAAAGCGAAGCTAGTTGCAGCGGATAGCGACAACACATGTCGAAAGAAAGTTCTGCGAACTCTGAAGGTCATTAGAAGCAAAGAGCCATGTCTTGATCAACTGACTTCGTACCACCTGAAAACCGCCCTCTTCCACGAAATGGACAAAGAAAAAGACTGGAAGGAGGACATGTTCGGTCAGCGTCTGATGGGAGTTCTTCTTCAGCTGGAAAAGCGATTGGTTGAGAAGAACCTTCCGCATTACTTTCTGGGGGAAAAAGTGAACTTACTGCAGGCAATGAGCGATGTCTCTATTGGCAACATGATTGGCAGACTTAAATCCTTTCGAAACAGTGAAATCAAAATGAAAAAAGTTCTTGCAGTCAAATGAAAGCCAACGCTTACAACCCATTTTAATTTTCGATTTCATTGTCTGCTTTAGATTAACTTATGTCCGTTTGATTAGAAAATTGCTGCCTTGATAGATCGTAACGCCATTCCATGATTTTTTGGCATCTATGTCCAGTGACAGAGTCGCAATTCCCTTTTAACAAAGAACTTAAATATCAACATTTATTTATTTATTTATTTATTGACAATTTATATAGCGCAGTAGACAAGGCTAAGGCCTACAACAAGAGCGCTTAACACAGTTCGTATCCAATATTAAATAAATGTGTCTTCAAATTCCAAGCATGTACATTCGCAATGCAAAACTATGACAGGTTATAGGTCTGCCCTAATACATTGCCAGCAAAATGCAATGTAATGTGACATGATGTGAGGTAATATAATATAATATAATTTAATAAATTTAGTATAATATAAATACCGTGAAAGACCATGCACACAGCTTTCGAAGCGTAAATCTATTGGCGTAAGAATTGTTAGACAGTACCCAATATCGAACGAGATACGATTGACATGACATTTGGCGGCGTATATTATACATGTATTAGCGCATAACTGACATTGATTGCTTGAAATATGAGTATAATAGTAAAGAAAAATTGCTAATTAATTGTCATCCATATACATTTTAGCCAAATAACTGCATTATTTGACATTCAATGGGCCTTAAGCACGAAAATCTGAAAATCGTTAAATGTCGATGGTGTGGTTATGTTTGAAGTTAATAACTTTTTCTGCTTGAATAAAATCAGCAAAATGAAATATGACTTTTGTAGAGTTTTGAATGCTGAATCCACCGGCGTATGACAAATATACAATTTTCAGAGGCTGGGCCTAGATATACGGGGGATAGTTACCCCACCCCTTTCGCAGAAGGCGTTACGAAGAAAGCCTAGCAGTAAACAGATTAGGACTCATTTATAGTCAACAGACACAGAACTCTAGTGACGTTATACCAAATATTGAGGCTTCGCGGGCCACTTTCTTTCTGAGAGCTGACGGGCCACAATTGGCCCGCGAGCTGTGGTTTAGGAACCTCTACTCAACTCCTTCAGAAAACAATTTTAAAATAACAGCTACGAATTGTATGATACACTGACACCATATGTACACATAAACATCTAATACACGGACTAACGTCGTGAAAATGTATGTTTGGCAAAAGTTGAAGCAACTATATTCTGTACATTGTGAAATCGAAGTCGATTTATCTCAATTAAAAATCTTAGCGCTTTAATCTGGAGTGAGACAAATGAGGCTATGGAACGACCGGTGGACAACATGGAAGAAATCCTGAATGGAGCTGGGATCAATCAATCAATCATCAATCAGTAAAAAACTTTCTATGGCGTCACTATCCTAATGCCCAGGGCATAAACTGATCCAACCGGAATAAGAGCCAGGTCATATTCCTCATGCCCACGGGACGAGCTCTCGGCCAGCGCTCGTGGATACTTCCACCAAAAATCGAAGACGATGGAAAAGATGGTTAACTCTGTAGACCTATCTATGGATGAAGTCAGAACTGGAAGCCGAGAGTATGGAGTACACTCAGTAATTAAACAGTCACGTACAAACTGATTCTGATGCATTTAGACTCGTCTATTCACATATTAATTATCACCGTCTGCTTCATTCGCGCAGTCAATGTGTATGTCTACAAGTCAATGGATTCAACGGCGTACAGCGTGTGGGGTGTGGGGGGGGGGCAGGCGACGGCTGCTCCGGCGCAGAACTTTTGTGGACGCAAAATAAAAATAATTGACAGTATAAATAAAGAAACAAAATTAAATTTTAAAAAATAATACGCATGGAGTAACTACACGAAATAGCTGACGACCTTATTGGCTAGTCGGACTTTATCTGAAGTTGAGGGGTCTGTATCCCACGCCACGACACCGAATGGACTTCTACAAGGCCGCTGTCATCGAAATAGATAGGCGCAAATACCGGCATAGAAGCGTCTAGCATTTCGTAAGATCAAAGCTGGACATTAAATCTATATCCTTTCAAAGCAAAAATGAGGTAATTTGAAGCCTTGTGCCTAAGCATACAGGAATTTGCCAAAATGTCTCTCCGTGTCTATATTTAGATCCAACCACTGAGTCAGAGTATTCACGTCTATTATTATGAAATTGAAGTGAAGGGAGAGGGAGTAGGAGGAGGAGATGGAGAGGGATAGTGTACACGGAACTCATATGCGTCGTTCGGTGTATGTTGGCATTTCGTGATGGATTCGGTCGCTGGGGAATGTTGCCGCCACCGTCGCCGCTGCTGCCGCAGATAGTATCATGATATATATATATATATATATATATATATATATATATATATATATATGAGAGAGAGAGAGCCGAGTGCTTCTACGCTCATGAGACAGCAGCGTCCTCTGTCTGTTCATCTCCCTCGGGTGAGTGTCCTATCATATTACGAGATCCATTCGGAAGAGAGACTGCGCAAACACAGACTCTTTAATCAGATCGAAGGACGGTCCAGTAGTCCAGGTGAAGATAACGAATGACGTCCACTCCGTCACGCCGTTGCATTTGACGCACGCTCACTTCTAAGGCAGCAGGTATTGACACTGTTGGATTTCGAACAAGAATCTGTTAATGTGGATTTTGCCATTGCAAAGAAATGAAGTCTAAATATCAGAACACTGTCTCCCAACGGAGGTTGTGACCCCCACCGAGGTCGTGACCCTCCACCCCCACAGAGGTCATGACCACGCAGAGGTCGCCGAATCCAAGATGTTTAATTTGACCTTTTTGTAGATTTACTGAAGAACTGACAATCTCTCAATCAGCTTTCAAAATGCCAAAAGGACTCACGCTCAAGGTACCAGTGATGGGCAACTAGTTAACTAATTAGGTTGCTAACTAAAAGTTTAACTACTTTTTTTAGTTAGCTTCATAGTTTAATTAAATATAAATAGTTTAGTTAAAATGATAGTTTAACTAAAAAATTTAGTTAATAACTAAATAGTTTAACTAAAAAATTTTAGTTGGTGATGAAATTACAGTACCTTTTATCTATTCCTTTCTGGGTAATTTTTTCATGACAACGATAACACCATATATCACTGATCTTGGTCAGAGACCAGTGTATTTTTTTACTTACGATCTTTGATCTCGTTGGTAAGCGGGAAATGCAATGATTAATTAATTCAATGGTTCATTGACTGACGTGTTGATGCCAGCATCGTCTATGTTTTGAAATGAACACATACTTGATACTTGAAAAATAGTTGTAAAATTAGTTGCAAAAAAGTTTAACTATATTTTTTTAGTTTAGTTAACTATTTTAGAAAGTTAGTTAGCAACTAAAAGTTTAACTACTTATTTTTAGTTGAAATTTAGTTATAGTTTAACTAATATTTTTTAGTTAGTTGCCCATCACTGCAAGGTACAGATGGACGACGACTGCGAACAGGCTTACGATCAATGTTCGTGAATTCGAAATGAAACTTCTGCTATGATTTGATAAATCGATGACATTGTGGCCGATCTCCTCTTGGAAGCATTTCTGAATTTCAATCGACGTTGCTGATTACTTGGTAGTGGACAATTTTGCTTACCACAGCCAAATGGAAACCAGAGGTCGAAAGAGATTTGACCCATAAAATGTTTTGTTTATCTGGATCAATCGTATGTCGTATTTTAACAAGACTTTCATAGTCTTTTTAACAGTTCATTTAATCATTTCATGTCATAATCTTTTGGATATTCTTCTAGGCTCTGTGCCTTTATATAGCTCCGTGTGGAAATGTCGTCTAAAGTCCATCTGTTTGTCTTCAACGCTTTTTAAACGTTAAAAGCCGTTTGAAATCTACTTCTTAAGAATTACAATCTTCTTTCCGCTGTCGAGTGATTGGTTCAAGCGTCTTCTTCCGTTTGTTTACGAGCTAGAAATCGTCGTCGTCGTCGTCGTCGTCGTCGTCGTGTTGATACAGGTAACGATTCTTATGAGTATTTGAAAACAATTGAACAAATGAGTTTATGCCTTTGTGTATTCTCTGATCTATTGATATTTGAAATTATTCAGACTTGAGAAAAATTAGGCACTTTGAAGAAAACTTAATGCCAATTTCTGCAATTTATAGCTCAAAATGATTCCAATTTCCAGACGATTTTCATAATCTTATTAATAAGGCATAATGAAGAGGAAAAGTCTAAATGCTCTGGTCCGTCAAATGTCTGCGTTCTAGTTTACTTGCATAGGCAACAAAGGATCTGCAGCAACCGCATGCGTCGGGGTCGGTTTAGACGTCGCCAGCGCTTCCATTCTTTGTTACGAATTATTTTGGTGCATGCTGTCAATTGTCTTACAGTTATTTGAGCTGTTTTATCATTTCTTAAAATCTCCGTCTATCTGCTATTCGTATTCTGGCGATTCTCTTATTAAGAGTTTTCCTATAAATACTTGACACCGGCGATCGATCGCCCGCCTCTGCTCCTTCGTCGTCGTCGTCGTCGTCGTCGTCGTCGTCGTCTTTTGTAAGCGGCTTCTTATGTCGTCCGTCGGGCGTTATCTTTTCTCGTTAATCTTGTTCCTGGTCTTGATTTCGATGTCGTTTCTTCGTTGTTCTGCGACTATTTCCATCGCCCGTCGCATGTCGGGATATCGTTCGAGAACAGACAGAAAATGTTCGACGGACAGAGAGAACAGACTGCAGTAGGACTCGGCTCTTACGCTGGCCACGCGTCGACAGTTCGTCAGAAGACAGATCTCTGAAAAGAAACAACACAAAAGACGGTCATTTGGATCGTCTTTCTCCGTAGAATGAAACCCCCGACCGACTCATGGACACAGTCTCACAGGCGAAAGGAATAAACAATCGGAGACGATCACGTGGTCACGAATAGCTCCGTTCATCATCGCTTCTAAGCGTTCAACTGCAAGTCGATTCGAACCAAACAGAGCGTGCTGTGTCTGTTTATAGACGCGTCCGTATCAAAGACGATGAGCGTCTGTGTGTACGTTTGCGATAGAGTGTGTGTGTGTGTGTGTGTGTGTGTCCTCTTCTCTCCAACGGGCTTGCCACCGGCTATAGACGGAGTTGAACTAAAAAGAAATGTTTGTTTGCTTTTCTATAGGAAACGCCTCAGCAATTGCTTTTGACGACGCGACTTTTGCGGTTGTCGTCGTTTCTTTCGTGAGATGCGTTCCATGGTCAGTGACAATTGGTCACAGCCACTGGCCTGTTGTGCTCATAGTCGTCTTCGGCTTCAGGAAAATAGTAAAATATGAAGAAATACTTGGCATTTAATTTTAGAAAATGCGTGAACAATTTTTTAAATCTTCTACTAGGAATCATAATGCCTTCGAGCAGTGGCGTATTTAAAATTTTGGTAAGGGGAGCCAGCCCATGGCGAATGCGAAGCGCGAGCCTATAATGGGGTCCCCAGTGGGGTCCAGGGGCAAAGCCCCTGGTGGGGTTCAGGGGGCTTCGCCCCCTGAAGCTGGCGACATTTTAAGATTTTCCAGATTAATTTTTTCTGAAAATATGCATGATTATGTTCTTTTCATCAACATGTGCAAGCCACCTTTATTGGAGAAAAAATGGAATTCTGTGGGCTGTGACTAAGCCCTGTATGCATATTAGGCTGAAAATGTAAGCGTTTTAGACTCAAAATCTAATGTTGTCTGGCGAAATCGCTTTGAAGGTGGACCAGACGACATTTTAAAAATATCATGAACACTAAGCTAGTAAGTTCTTGGAGTAATGATTACTCCAAGAGTAAGTTACGCAAGATCATAGATGTCACGTCACACTGCTTAATAAATAAGTAAATCTAACAGTGTTCTGTTTTCTATCAGTAATGCATGACTTGACTCCTACGTGTTGTAACTTGTAACTGTTGTATAACCCCTTAAATTCCTGTTGAATTTAGCTCATTGAATAATTCTTATAAGTCCCAACGCTGGAGTGACAAGATTATAAAATTAAGATTATGGTTTAATTAGAAAACCAGAGGCATATACTCAGTGGCGGCTCCACCGGGGGGCCAGAGGGGCCGTGCCTCCCTATTGAGTGTCTGCCCCCCCAGTGCCCCCAGTTGGGACCTATACTTAATGCTACATACATTAAACAAATGGTTGCCCCCATGATTAGAAGTTGCCACCCCAACGGCCCCCCACTTGCCAAATCCTAGAGCCGCCACTGCATATACTTGAATTAACTTTCTGTACGTACATGGGACAACTACAGCACTTGATTGGCCAGAATGGATGGGTCAGGACAGGCTAGGCCAAGACCAAAGGGGGGGCCATGGCCCAAATGGCCCAATGGTAAATACGCCACTGCCTTCGAGTCTTTGAAACTGAAAAGCCCCAGACTTGCTAGATAAGATTACTGCACTTCTTCATTAACCTCTTGCCCCCCACTAGTGGCATCGGACCAAATTCGGCTTTATAAGTAATGATGTCCCTATTCTGGGGCTCTGACTACGCCAGTACATATATAACTATAAAGACAGACAGAACAGAAAATCAATAAAATTCATGATAATAATTCTGAGTACGTTGCATACCGATATATTAGGCTTATTGTCGGCTGACATATTAGCAGAGACAGCGGCAACACAGGACATTTCCAGTCCAATCACATCGTCGGAGCCATTGATAAATCCAGAGAAGGCGTATTTATATAGCGCCCAAAGCGACGGCGGCGACTGTCTTCCGCTTATTTGCATTGTATTTCTGAGTCCAGGGATTCGTTCGGCTCATCAATATTCCAACAATAAATTATAATTATCGATCGATCAGAGAGGAGAAGGAGAGGCCGGTGGGTGGAGAATCCGATTGAATCCATAAGCGGACTGTCGCTGTGATCGCCACAGCGAAAGAAATCCGGATCAGAATCCCTTCGACGCTTCATCCGATTAACGGAAGCATCCAGGATCCAGGCCAAAGGGACTGGCGCGCAACCATCAGCAGAAAAAGAGCCATTATTATGGAATGGGTGATTTTAAGCGAATTCTACTGTAAAATACCTTTCGGCGGCTGATCGTATAGTAACCACAGACCTCGATACGAGGCATTATATAGCGCCCGATGTTACTCTAGACCACGCGCATCACTGAAACAGATTGGAAGACACGTTATATGCAATCCATCTGAATTTAGTAAGTATGTCTTAATCGAATTACCTCCGAAGTAAGATCCATCGGAGAGCGTCGTGACGATCTCTGCGTTCTTTTTGATGATGGCGACGATTCCTTCCTGGATGAAGTACATTTTCGTTCCCGTTGTTCCTTCCTTGATGACGTAATCACCGGGTAGAAAGACCTCGAACTGAAGCTTAGTTATGACGTCAGAGACGAAGTTGTGATCCGTTTGACGAAAGAACGGGACAGCGGAAACAAGAGCGCGACAATTGTAGTTGACGATTTCCTAACAACAGCAACGACGACGACGACGACGACTACTTAGTCACGACAGCTGTGCAGTGCATTGTGTATTGCAAGGTTTTCAAAAATGCTCTGTTCTTATTTTCCAATAATATCTGTAGCTGCAACTGCCCAAGAACGTGTGTATCGCCATCATGAGAATTAGTAAATCAGTTATGTTTTCGTTAACATTTATCAAGAATAACAATAACGTGAAAACATTGTTCGACAATAATGCACATCAAGATGCTTCTAATAGTTGCGACGCATCAATAGAAAACTATGGGAAATTTTTAGATTCTCCAAAGTTTCGGAAAATGTCAAAGAATTTCAACATCAAAAAGTAGGGTCATCAGATCCTTCCGAATTCCCTGACATTCGCATCCAATTGGCTGTTTCAAAAGAGGGAGGACGTTAGAACGAACCTCGTGGAGACACTGGTTCACTTCGTTTAGGATTGTTGTCTCGTCGAACATCTTGCCTCTGTACCGATGTTCGTAGTAAGTTGTAATGTTGCGTCGCAATCGTCTTGGCAGCTTTCGATAGGTCATGTACTCTTCAACCTGTTTAAACTAAACGGCAGAAATTCATAAAATTTATTTCACTTCATTCGCTGCGATTGATTGATTGATTGATTGACATCGATCGATTGACATCGGTTGATTGATTGATTGGGCGCTGGCGACAACAGTTTCGCTCACATTTAATCATCAATTTGTCCAAAAGTTTCGTGAAATACAAGATCAGTAAACTCAAAATAGGTCTACATCGCTGCCGAGTTTTATCAAGCCTAGTTAAAATTTGACAAAGCTATTGCCAAAATAAAAAGGTTTTTGTTTTTATGGCTCACAGAGTATTTTTAATTAATATCGTTAAAAATAGAGAAGAACGAAGCGTGCTTATAGAGTAACTTCGGCCATCAACACCCACCGTGAGATAAAAAATTTAGTTTTACGTGTTTCGAATCACCCCCCCCCCCCACAAACACACACTAAAAGTCTAAAAGTATAACTGTTTATAGTTGGAGAAGTCCGATTCTCAGCTGTTTTTTTAAAATGTCGACCGCAGTTCTTGACATTGGGGCATACTTTGAAGTGCGAATGCATCTCCCACCTTTTCTCGGTAGAGCCTTTTAGAGGTGTCGAACGACTGGATGACGGTGGTTGACTGTCCGACGAATATTGCATAGCACGTCGCTCCGGTCAGCATGCTGATTATGGTCAGCCAGACATCGGTGGTGCTCTGGGGCGGATAGCGGCCAAAACCAATGCACAGCATGTGTGACAGGGCCTTGAACAAAGCCCACGTGTACTGATCCAGCCAATGAGAGCTCTAGAAATCAAACGCAACGGGTCAAACTGGGATCGCACACAAACAGCTTATCGCTGCAATGTCTTGTTGGCTACAGGGATGAGATTTCTTTTTTACTTCGTCACACTATCCAAACAATTCATTTCCAGAAGCTGCTAACTTTTGAACTTGAACATGTAACAATATAAACGCCAAGATACAGTAGGTATATATATATTTATATATATATTATAATATATAGGCCTATATATATTCTGCCTTGCTTAAAATTTTTATTTTTTTTCAGTTCTGTTTATTATTGCTAATTTATCATTTATGGATCAATCATTAATTATCAGCTATTCAAAAACTATGTTACATATCAATTAATTATTGATGAGAATTATCCCTAATTATGATTAATAATATTAATATTTAATTATCAATTACTTTTAAACTCTGTTAGGCCTACCTATCAATTATTTATTGATGGAAAGTTCAGGTCTACTAAAATTCTTCCGATGATCTTATTATGATAGTCACTCTATTGGTCCTTGATCGCAAAGAGAACTTTGTAACGCCATTAAAGTCTAAGAGATTAAAGGCATTTTCTAATAGGAAATTTAGAAGTAAGAACCTGGAGGCCTTCTATGGCGGCCCAGCTGTCGCGAGGGAAGTCCTGTAGCATAGGAACCAGCCACTGGAGACATCCGTTCCAATGGCCGAGAAGCAGAATCACAAAAACCAAGTTAAAGACTCGCATGAACCTCCCGGCCACAGTCAACAGCTGACAACAAACAAATTACAAAGGTAGACAATCAGACAGACAGAACAAAAGAAAAAGACAGACAGAGGCTGAGTGAAGAATAGAGACAGCGAGACAGAGAGACAGCGAGACATACTCCTGGCAGTCTAGAATTACTCTAGTCGCTTTAAAATATTGAGAAATGATAAAATAACGAATAGATTTTTTTATAGTAATTCGCTCTAAGAGCTAAACGAATACTGGACAATAATCTCGATATCCGTCGTTATCCCTGTTTAGGTCCTTTAGCTGTCTGCTTCCATCCGTCTCTACACATCGGCTTTATCGTCGTAATGCTAAGTTGACTGAGATACGCTCATCCGATGAGAAGCTCTGGACTGCAGAAGCCTCGCAAACGATTTATAATGCGCATTTATGAAACAGCTATCCACTGAATAACGCTCTATTCCAACTGATATCGAAGTATTGTTAAACTTCTCGAAATTAGATCAACGTAAACGAAGAACTGTAGGTCTTAAAGAAGGAAGATAAAAGACGTGTGCCATGCTGAGGTGCCTTGACCAGCTCAATGACTCAATCTGGAAAATGGACGGAAAGGCAAAAGGAGGTGACATGGAAATAGCATCTGGACATTATAAACGCTTTGCAGACTTTCTAAATAAATGTAGGGGCCCGTGACTGCACTGCCCACAGAGACCCGGAATTTCTCTCTACCAGCCTCTCTGTCCACGTCCTGGACACTACAGTGCATGCGTAACAACAGTTCACGAAACAGATTCACGCGATTTATTTTATCTCAGAACATTTTGTAAGCTCTAAACAAACAGTAATGCCATAAATCTAAGATAGACTATGGGTAGAACGTCATGGATTGTCAGACGAGCAAAAAATTGACACACGAATCCTGCACAACAGCTGGTGACAATGTTGCAAACTTCATTCACTAATTTTTGGTGTTTTTGGACGTTGTTTCAAGTCTAGGGTTGCCAGCCGTCCGGCAAAAGAAGGACATGTCCTCCTTTTGGACCTCGGGTCCTCCGTCCGGCCGGCATTGGTCTGAAATGCAAAATGTCCGGCACTTTGCTCTCATCATCTACTGACTTGAATTTCGGTCTACTTGGCCATGTTATTGGTAATTGCACACCATCACGGAAGATCAATGGTCAATGGACAAAGAAGAGAACCTAATTGCGAGGAACTTTTTTGCTTGTAAATATTTTTTATCTGATCGATGTTGTAAGTCAAGAGTTGTCAGAGGCGCGATACCTTTCGCTCCGGGCGCTGGGGCAACCCTCTCTACGCCATCGAATGTGTGCTTTGTGAATTTTACGACCTATTTCCTTTGTCCAGCTTTGTCCTCCTTTGTGATCTCTGGTGTCCTCCTTTTGATATGGAGGTATCTGGCAACCGGTATCCGGACGTTTCATCTCAGGACGATTCATCTCAGGACGATTCATATCAGGACGATTCATCTCAGGACGATTCATCTCAGGACGATTCATCTCAGGACGATTCATCTCAGGACGATTCATCTCAGGACGATTCAACGCGGAAGATTCATCTAAATGACTATTCATCTCACGCCGTTTCATCAGGAGGACTATTCATATCGGATAAAGTTATAAGGGGTTAGGGTTGATGAAAGGTTAGGTAAGGGTCCTGATGGGAAGGGTTAGGGTGATGAATAGTCCTCCTGATGAAACGTCCTGAGATGAATAGTCCTCCTGATGAAACGTCCTGAGATGAATAGTCTTTGAGATAAATCGTCCGCGTTGAATCGTCCTGAGATGAATCGTTCTGAGATGAAACGTCCTGAATTCCTGGCAACCCTATATTCAAGTCTCACTGTTATCTTCCGCTGGATTCTCAATGTCCATGTATTTTAACGCAATAGGATTACTTTTGGGGAGTGGACAAACTATCGTCAAGAAAATTTGCGGACAAATCATGAAATTTAATTTTAAAAGAAGAAATTATTTTTAAATCTCATCGCTTTAAAAAACGCAAATTTCTCCGAGAATTTTTTTAATCTGTCCTTAACGTAACGTCCTGAAAATTACTATCTTTGAAAGGAAACTGAAAATTTACTCACCTGGCCAATATCCTGAATAAAAACAAAGCAAAAATATCAATTATCATTTATTTAAAAATGCTTCTATTACTAAAAAGGGTAAAACGATATACAGTATATATATATAAGACTAATAAGACTAGATATAAAATCTTAAACTTTGGAGCAAATTTGCAGACTATATGAGAGATATTAGGCAATCACCTTACCCCCATAACTAAGATAAAGGTGTATTAATGATTCTGCAAGAATTCCCCACTAGTGTTGGCCTTCTCACAGCACACTCAACCCCCCTCCCATCCCAGCCCAGACCGCTGCAGACGAAGGCAGACACGCACAATCGCACAGGCCATTTAGTCCGACAAGGAGGTTTGGGGGAGCGACGATGTTTTTTTGCTCGTCAAGACTTTTTCACCAGATAATCTCTGAAAATGTCGATGTGTAGCCCCTATTGCGGAAAATGCTGGCTACGCCTCTCTACCTTGAACAAATTGGCCCCGGGCGTCAACCAGCTTCTAGGGTTATTCTTAAGATTATCAATTTGAGGGGTGTCGGTATATTCTGGGGGTCGATCTCTGCTGAAAAAGTCTGACAAGCAAAAAATGTCATCCCCGGCTCAACAGATTTTCCCTTCATACAATATTCTGACAATCAAAAAAGGTCATCCCTGGCTCAGATTGGGGGGTGGTGGTGTTGGGGGGTCGGTTTCAAATAGGGATTGTTGAGGATTTTAGGGGTGTAAAAATATCTCTACCAGTCTCTGCACGCGACTGTCCGCACCTTCTGTACGCTGCGTCTATTAACTCAACAGTTTGGGGCCCTCTGAGCAGACCGATGTCAGTGCGAAATTCTTGCAGAAACATTAAGAAAATGTTATCTTATTAGAGGTAAGATGATTGTCTAATAGCTCTCTTATAGTCTGCAAATCTGCTCCAAAGTTTAAGATTCCATATCGAGTCTTGTATACACGATTTATCGACAAACTCAGTGCAAAATATCCTTTAAAAACATCTAAGGGGCTGTCCATTAATTATGTCAACAATTTGTGGGCAATGTTTGACCCCTCCCCTTGCCAACAACTGTCAACTTTCAGTTACCCCCTATAATTACGTCAAAAACGTTAGACCCCCAAAGATCAATGACAGGTCCCAATAACAATAGTATTTTTGCGGTGATGATCATTTTTCCCTGATTTGCTCATCGAGTGTCAAAATGTGGTGGTACGTGATGACCTTTTTTGCCATGTTTTTTTCCATTGCAATAAGTAGTATTCCGTGAGATTTTTTTGATTATTTGTAAAAAGTTACATTGTTGACGTCAACTTCTCTTGACCCCTCTCTCCCTGTCAACAACTGTCGAACTTTTTTTTAAACCCTCCCCTCTAAATTGTTGACGTAATTAATGGACAGCCCCTAAAACAATCTCCCGGTTGTTCACAGAATGGATTATTTTATGATTTTCCGCTTTTAATTTAAGCCTAAACTCTGTTTTGAAACGTCGTTATCAGGTCGCGACAATTCTCTGCTGTTTCAGTCACTAGAAGAGACCCGCTCACTGCCTAGTCTCATTATCTCACTAATGATGTAGAAATAAAACGACATGTCATGCTTCGTTCTCGTCAGCGTCAATCCTAATTAAGTGTCATTCCAGTCACGCAGTTGTCAAATTTCACGTCAGCATCGAATCCAGTTATTCCACAATTTTTAAGACATGCACGGACACGCACATAAATACGTATGTACTGTATGTGTACCTCTTGCCATTGATTTATGTAGCGCACAAGTCTTGAAAGTCGTAAAAGGCGAAGAAGACTGAGCAATTTGACAAGACGAAATATTCTCAAAGCTTTTCCTACAAAAGAATCAAAATATCTCAGAAAATCATTCGAACTCAGACATTTGCTTAAATACGCAAAACACGAAGACGACTGGAGATCGTCTGTCAAATACTCTGTCGACAACGACGACGACGACGAAGATGATAATGACGACGACTACAATGTTGTTGCAACGTTAACGACTACGCTGCGAGTGAATAGAGACAGCGGTCTCGTGCATAGGAAGAGAACACGCAAAGGTATATCCAAGAATTCTGTTAGGGAGGTGGAGGACTTAGCTTACTAGCTACAAACGGCAAGTGTCAGAGAGAGAGAGAGAAAAAGAGAGAAGAACTATGGTCATGACGAAAGAAGCATTTACAAACAGAAGAGTTCTAATTAGAAGAAACCACAGTCGCAATCTGTAAAAAGAACAAATGGTCAAAACAGATTGATCGGTGACGCTCCATGGGTCAGAAACATGGACGCTTAGAAAAAGAGGACATAAAGAGACTGGAAGAATTATTCCAGATGTGGATTTGGCGAAGAATGGAAAGAAATCAAACATAAAGACAGATAGTGAAGAGGTATGGGAGAGGATTAAAGAAAAGCCTAACAAACACAAATCATGCTAAACAAAAGACGCGGATAGGTCATGTTCTGAGAGAAGAAACATATTTACTAAGAGAAGTACTGAGATGGTGAAGGCGACAGGAAAAGAACAACGGGCGACCAAAGACAGTGATACTAGAGTGGATGTTTGACCATACAGCGAATAACAAGTACTCAACCCTAAGGATAAAGGCTCAAGGAAGAGAGCAGTGGAGATGCTGAAGTATGAAACCTGTGTCTGAACAGAGCACCTGATAATTATATATATATATATATATATATATATATATATATATATGAGGAATAGGAATATATGTCCTTGCGTCTCCCCCAGGGCCGTTTTAAGGCATGGGCATGGTAGGCACATGCCTAGGGCTCCCGCGATAAAAGGACCCCGGCGGACCGCGAAACGTTTTTTTATTGCGTATCAATATAGGCTAGTTGTAAGCGCTCATAAACCTAAATAATTCACTTAATCAAGCAAAATAATAGTCGACGAACTTTTTTGCTTGTCAAAATTTTCCGAATTTTGGGAATCATGGGAACCATAATCCCCCGTCGGGGAAAATCCTGGCTACGCCACTAGACATCACCGTTTTTAGGTGTTTAAAAGAAAGGTCGTCACTACTTTTTAAAAATGCCTAGGACCCCAAACTTCTTAAAACGGCAATGCCCCCTCCGTAGAGCCGTCTCTGCACGACACTGTTCGAATAACGTTAAAGTCAAAAGGGGTTGAGGCGCGCGGTTGATGGGAAAATTTAAAAGTATGGCAGACTGGCTTCTTTGAGACTTAGCCTACTACAGAGCAAGAAGAAGAGGAGCAAGACATTCAAATGAAAACCGTTGAGATTCCACTGATTTGGACCCCTGCGCTATGGTGATGATGAGTCATCGTCCCCCTCCCCACTTCATTCATCACTTCATCTGTTGGGAAGTTCTTAATATTCTGCGATTCCCACCGGAATCCCCAGGCTGTTTGTATTGCGTGTCAAGCGCCGATCGACTGAAGACTATTGCAACATCACAATGGCTCTATAGAAGTCCTTCTATTTCATCTGATTTCATTTAATTTCATTTCGTCAATCTTTTTCCATTGATTGTGGCCAGTGGCTTAAGGTCAGAGGAGTTCGTGAATATCACGTGTCATTGGTCACGTGTTCATATCGATGATTCAGACTCTCCATTTTGTCGCTCCATTTGACTTCGGCCGTCTGCGTGTTGACCGCGTCGATACTTTGCCCCTCTTTCCGTCGAATCTTCTTCTTCTCCTCCTTCGCCTTAGACTACATCTCTTAAATCTTACCGTTTTGATTTTGTGTCAGAAATCGTCCGAGTTTCTACTCTTTCATTTGACCTCTGAGCATTTGACCAATTTTTCTTTAGATCCAATTATGTTTGCAACTCGTTCGGTGAGTGGAAGAAACGGGGGTTTCTTCTGCACGAAATACTGCCGAAGCTCTTGTATCTGGACATAAAGCAGGTGCACTCTGCGACCCAAAGATGTTCTAAGAGCAATAGCGGTAACATGAAGCTATAAAATGCTTAAGGTTATCAAATTTGGCGATTTATAAAATTATGAAAATTATTTTCAAAACGTCGCATAGCGAAGGGCATGGGGCAACCGCCCCCGGGCGCCGAATTGATGAGCAAAAAGTTTTATAAGATGGCCCTTTATCACGGGAGAATGTAGATTGTGTGCAACTTAAGTAAGCGAAATTGACGAGGACCTGAAATGGACGAGAACCTTTTTGCTTGCCAGGATTTTTGGCAGTTGATGCCATATATATATATATATATATATATATATATATATATATATATATATATAGGTACATCCTGCCCCTGGCGCCGGATACCCTCGCTAAGCCACAGTTTGTCACATTCAACTTTCTCAAAAAGAAACAAATAAAACGCTGTCGAGAAATTTTCCTTCTCAGATCTTTAATCAACTCCCTGCTTTTTGTAAAATCATATTTCTGAGAAAAATTTTTAGATCTCAAGAAAAATTAGTCAAATTCTCAGAAGTCAAACGCGGACGATTTCTGACACAAAATGCAGGTAATGGAATTTTAATAGATCTGCAAAAAGGGGAGTAAGTGTGAACGATCGGAGTCACGCCGCATATAGTGTCATCAGAGCGGCTGTTTCACTAAAGGACACAAGAGAAAGAATTCTACACGACAAGATCAGACTGACTTCGATGACAGCGGACTTAATGCCTATGGACGTTTTGCTTCTGCATAATTCACTTCTAAGTCGAGAAGATTTTTAGCAGCTTCAGTCTTTCTGCATATTTCAATATTTTGTCTGTTTCAATTCTTACTCTAGCATCCTAAAAGGGCGTAATTACAGCTCAACAAGAACATTTGCCAATTCATCAGAGCAGACATAAGGCCGAGAAACAGAAAATTATAAAATTAAAAGTTTTAACTTTCAATAATGGAAATAAAAAGAGATGTATCGCAAATCTGTGAAGTTTTCTAACTAATTTCCTTAACTTTCTCGACTGAAAGCGTTCAACTCAGTAAAAATTCGCCTTGTGAATTTTAAAACTGCCGGTGGTAACACTGATCACAGGCAAATTCAAAAAGTTAGCTTTGTAAGGGCTTTATTGGTCGAAAGATTAACAGATTGAAAACATCAGCATTCAAAATGCACGTACAGCGGATTAGTTGCCGCAGTGTTATTTTTGGGCCATATGCTTATGAGGTAAAACATTGAAATCAAACTCAGCAATATTAAAAATTTTGCGAAATAAAAATTTTTTACAGGTCTGTCATCTAAGTTCTCTTTCTTAAAGATAATCCTCCAAATTTTAAAATATATGTATAGGCATAGGCATTAAGCATAAACACAGAGACATGAGAATCGGTTGAGACTCTAAAAACGGGCGATGAACTGCGCTATGTTAATTGCAAAGCTCTCTCCTTGATAACATCTCTTCCCAAATTCGTTAACTAGAACTTTGCAAATATTCGACGACATTTTCAATAGCGCAGTCTTCGAGAAAGTGACGGCAGATATTATGAAGCCTTGCTCTGGAAATAACTGCGTATATTTTCTCGCAAAATAAACACGAATACTGCTGTCACTGACATCGATGTGTTAACATTCAAATCAATCAGACTTAGTGCTTCTATGTTTGAACACGCCCCGCTCCGCTCACCCCACCCACCCAAGCCTCCGCCTCACTCAGGCCGATCACAATAGACGCATCAGGATCGCTCCGTACAGGTGATGCCAGCAAATGGACGCGTGAATATATCCGTGTTTGTATCTCTATGTGTGTGTACATACGCTTTTCACTGTTACTCAGAGCCTCACATTTTACAGCATGGCAGGAACACGGAAAAGACTCTAACCACAGCCAAGTGCATCATTTCTATTCGTAGGATGGGCAAGTCAGCGGCGGGCGCAGTGCATGATCGAAGTGCATCGACTGATCAAAATGTTGCGGTGATGAGAGGATCTACTTTTCTTTTTCCGTCTGCCAATAAAATCTACTAAAATTCAGTCACTTGAGCATCTTCTGTCTTTACGCTTTTTCCAGTGTTGAATTCAAGGAAGAAATCAAACCTCGCTCCATTCAATCGGAATTTTAATTTTCCGAGAAGACGAACATTTCTAAGAAGGTTTTATCCCTCGCGCAATTCTACATCTATCTTCCAGACATAATAGGCTTGTTGGGGGACAACTTTAAAAACCACCTGCGGACCTTAGGCATTGACACAGTAGCCTCGTTCTGATCCGTGTTGACAGACATCACTTGATAAGACGAACGCTAAATCTAATGCAATTAAACGACTCCAGTCGGCTTTAAGCTCAACATTGTAATTTGTGGCTAGTTTAAAGTAGTTTGTTCATGTTTGCGTTCAGAGGGTGGTGTCCCATAATTGCAGGAGGGTGTCAATGCCCAGTGTTTCGTCTGCAGTAGAATCCTCGGACCCAGGGGGAATAGAATTAAGCGAGGGACGTGACAGAGGGTCGATGCTTGGCCCCGGAAAAATACAAGTAAAAACTATGATTTCCGTTGTCGTCTCTTCCGTTTTCATACGATCCATTCTAATTTTTGTGGAGTTAGTGGCTCAAGTTTCAATTCCCAGAGGTGAATTTTCTCTTTTAGAATTGTAAATGAATAGTTTCAACATCAGTCTGTTTTGGTGATAGCCAACACCACCCCTGGGAAGGGGCATAGGGACGGGGTGTCTGCCACAAACCGAGGAATGTAAACCCCCGCTGGGGTGTAGGAAAATTCCTGTTCATTATAGTCAATATGGTCATAATTCGGAATTACTATTTACAAAACAGACAAAAACACTGTGATCCATAAAAACCAAACCATTTTCACTTTGGCAACAACTTCGTCAGATTTTGACCAAGCTTGTTAAAACTTGGCAGTGATGTAGATGAGTAAATTTCCAAAATTGGCAAAATAGCAAGAGTTTGTATGATTCAGTGTATATTTTAAACTAGGTTCTAACTATTCGATCAAAACGACCAAGAAAGATATGATTCATTGGAAGCGAGCAGATATTAAATCGGGTAATCAGACGCCGGTTGAAGAAGATTTAAACTAATCACGATCATCAAGTCAACAGCTGCAAAACTAATCTCAAAACCCAGATTAAATGAACTTTCTCTGTTGGCAAATGGGAGCCAATCCAACCGATAACGGGTCTCTCTCTGTCTCTCTCTGTCTCTCTCTCTCTCTCTCTCTCTCTCTCTCTCTCTCTCTCTCTCTCTCTCTCTCTCTCTCTCTCTCTCTCTCTCTCTCTCTCTCTCTCTCTCTCTAGATGCTGCCAAAGACTAAAGACTGACCACAGCAAACCATTGTAGTACCATTCTATACCAGCTAGGCCTACTAATAAAATTATTAAAAAATAATGACCAAACATTACTTTAATACTGTAGTTACTAATCAATTTGGGAAGTTGCATAGCAGATGCCAATAGTCGCTTGTTCCTTGTGATAGAATATTCGCATCTCGACAGATTCGAATGTTACCGTTTCAGTTGATTCACAGCCATTCATTCCATTTAACCGCACTGTTGATATTGTTTCTTTTGCCTTTTAGGCGGCCGTCGAGCGTTTCGTTTAATGTTAAATAGAGAATTTCATTGAATAAAGGAAGCATCGCCAGATGAAGAACTCTTCTGGGTTCGAATGAGAAATGAATTCTGGTTCGTTGTACGAAGTGATAACAACGGAGGCGGAAACACCGTTGCTCTTTCTCGACGGTCAGACCATCAGTGCATGGCGCATGTTGGATAATGAAGATATTAATAAGACTCAGAAATAATTGCATTGCTGGACGAAGACCAAATGTAGAAAAGAGATGGTATGGAGCGCAGGGGGAGGAGTAAGATATGAAGAAAGGGTGAGACCACGACTGGTGCTTATCTCTGAATGGCTCTAATCAGTCTTCACTCTCGACTGGTCGAGATCTGATCTTCATGGTCAAAATTCTTAATGTTTCCTGCTTCGATCTGTTTTCAAGAACTGACGTAAAACAAAGTTCATAAGTTCATAGTAAGTGACTTAAATTTATATTGTGAATCTGGCGTGTGTGTTACGCCCAGATTGTGAAACTACCAATAATTTAGACATTACTTTAAGTCAATGATTTTTAACTGTATTGAAATTTAAGTTGTGAGTTGAAGAAAGTTTATGTCGAATAACTGTCTATGTCAAAGAATACATTTAATGATTGCGAAAACCAATTATAATAATAAGCCCGTTGGGTGTTAATATATTTACAGATCATCGGATGACTTTAACTCGATTAGCCTCTGTATTTAACTGACATCGTCACTGTACATAAACCCGTTCACCAATCCTTCCATGCATCCAGTAGATCCAACACTTTTCTCTCTCATCTTCAGGTGCCATATAATTTTACGTTGGCGACTATGGACTGCCATTTCTCTCTGCTGTTCATAGTTTGCATGAGTTCCGATTCTGTTGTTACCTCTTTTACTTCGGTCAGTAGACTGCTGAGGATACTTTGACTGCTGAGGATACTTTGCTGAGGATACTTTGACTGCTGAGGATACTTTGACTGCTGAGGATACTTTGACTGCTGAGGGTACTTTGACTGATGAGGATACTCTGACTGATGATGATACTCTTTGTCTTTCTCTTTCTCTTCTGCCTTTGATTTACTCAGTATCTACCAGGTTTTCTATTCCGTTCTTCCTCATTATATGTCCACAAAATTGCTAAGCAGTCTTTGAATTGCGATCGGATGTCTTTTTATGGTACCCCCTATCAGATGAGAGAACACGTGGTTCTTCCTTTACATTCTTTGATTCTCTTGCACTGCTTTGGCCATGGCTATTCTTAGCAGGTTACAGCAGTGGTTTGCTATTGCATTCTCTTGCTTTTTGTCAGAGGTTACTCTTTTACTTTTTTGCTAATTTTTTTTCTGGAAAAACTCTAAGATCCGCACCAATCTAAAATCTACCATGACCAATCAAAATACATCTCCACATCACCCATCACCACCAGAAGCTCCTTCCAATTTTTCCTGCTTCACTCCTGTGACTGAGGAAGAAGTATCTAAACTCCTGCAGTCCTTTCCAAACAAGCAATGCAGTCTTGATCCAATACCAACCTCTCTTCTCAAACAGTGTGCTTCTGTCCTAGTACCAACTATTTAAAAAATTATCAATTTATCTCTTTCCACAGGCACATTCCCATCCTCATTTAAAAATTCCCTCGTAACTCCACTTCTTAAAAAACCAAACCTTGACAGAGAGGATCTCAACAACTATCGCCCCATTTCAAACCTGTCTGTCCTCTCCGAACTCACAGAGAAAATCGTTCTTTCCAGCTTAACTGAGCATTTGTCAAAAACACCTTATACAACACTCACCAATCCGCTTATACAAAACATCATTCAACAGAAACCGTCCTCACATACATTTATGACAAACTCCTCACTGCCATTGGATCTCAACGAGTTACTGGTCTCTGTCTCCTTGATCTTTCTGCTGCCTTTGATACTATAGATCACAAAAATCCTACTGAAACGCCTTTCCCTCTGGTTTGGAATATCTTCTGTAACTCACCGCTGGTTCCAATCCTATCTCCAATCTAGATCCTTTCAAGTTTCATGCCAGAATCAAACTTCATCACCCTCCGATCTATACTATGGAGTACCACAAGGATCTGTCCTTGGACCGGTTTTGTTCAGTCTCTACACTACCCCACTGTCATCCTTAATCAACTCTCTCAAATTGAATCATCAACTTTATGCAGACGACACTCAATTATTTCTTTCGTTTACTCCATCTTCCTTTAAGGCATCAATCTCTGAACTAGAATCAGCATTTTTGTCAATCTCATCGTGGATGTCAGCTAATCTCCTTGCCCTCAATCCCTCCAAAACAGAATTTCTCTTATTTGGACTGCCACAACAACTGAAGAAAATTGAAAATCCCACACTGATTTTAGCCCCAGATACAATAATAACCCCTGTTCCAACTGCAAAAAATCTTGGATTTACTTTTGACTCCTCCCTAAATTTTGAAGCTCACATATCTCAACTATCAAAAACCTGTTATGTTCACATTCGTGATTCTACGTCGCCTTCGCCCCTACCTTGATATTAAAACTGCTTCCACTATTGCCACTTCAATAGTTAACTCTAAGTTAGACTACTGCAACTCACTGTTTCACAATCTTCCAAAGGCTTCCATATGTAAACTCCAATCGATTCAAAATGCCTTAGCTCGTGCAGTAACTAAATCGCCTAAATTTTGCCACATTACACCATTACTCAAATCTCTCCACTGGCTCAAGATAACAGAACGCATTGAATATAAAATAATATCGATGACTTATAACTCACTCCATACATCAAAACCAGTCTACCTAACAAATCTGATAATTCCACAACAACCTGGATCTACTAGATCCTCTTCTCATGTAACTCTCCTTCGACCTCTGAATCAATCATCTCTCAAAATTTGCAATCGTGCTTTTTCATATGCGGCACCTGAGCTTTGGAACTCAATTCCAATATCCCTTCGTTGTCTACATCAAAGCCAAATAACAAACTCTGAGTCACAATTTTCTCCCCTTCTTGCAACATCTCCTCATGTTTTTCTTTCTAAACTAAAATCATTTCTCTTTATAAAATCATTTCCTCCATAGCTATAGCATCCTGCCCACTCGCCCTTTTGATTAAATGACCCGGCATGAATGACCCACCTTTGGCTATAGCTACTTCATTTGAGATTGAGCGCATAGGAATAAGGAGCTACTTCGGTGCATCTTTTGGAAGCGCTTTAGAAATTAACGAGATTTTACTTACTTACTTACTTACTTTTATATGATTCATCGAAAAGGCCGTTTGTATAATAGGCCTATAGAAGACAGAGGTCAAATGCTGATGTCAAATAATGAATGTCTTTTACACTATTTGACTTCAGATGGCATCTTGTGACTACAATATTTTAAAAAAATGGAAGCACTATATATATAAACGTACAAAATAAAAACGTCGAAAAACGTTTTTTGAGGTAAATAAGCGTAACAAACCCATAGAAGGTGCGAGCGGCAAATGACAATTTGTAAAAGCTTCGTAACCGCATTGCCACAATTAAACAAGAAAACGAAGTAGTGATCTAATTCTTTGCAAAATGTCATTAAATCTCTGCTGTTATTTCTATGGGCCTATGATAAAATTGTCAAAACAGACAATTTATTACTGTTATGTGGCAATTGTATGCTTCTGTTGATCTGTTATTCTGCTCAAACAATTTTCTTTAAACATTTCGCAAGCCGCAAATTCTGCTAGAAGATCCTCATGCGGCTCGTAAGCTGCAATTTGACCACTAGGGTGGGTGGAAAAAAATGTGTGCACTGAACTGAGTATATATTTGCATTTCCATCTGATCGGAAAGAAAATTACAAAGCAACTATTTTGGAACATGTTGGTAGTGCCCCATTTTTAAGTAGGAAATTCATACATTAATTGCAAATTACAAAAGTTGTTATACCTTCAAGGAATGACGAATCGACGATAGGTAGGCCCTATTACACAGCCGCTCACTCAGTAAGTATTTATTACAAGAGGTTTTCACAGCAATCTTTTTGAAGCAAATAAGGACATTGGATTTCGAGAATTAACTCTGACGCGAATAAAAGCAGAATGTTTTCAGCATTAGCGAAATATGCACATGCCGACGGCTTGACATTAGCAGCAATGTCACTGGAAAGTAGTTTGAAGCGTTGTGCTGCCAAATAGATATACCTTGTGCTTTCAGCGCAGAGCAAATTCCTCTTAATATCAAACCAGTTGCGATCATAATTTGTAACTACACTGTATAAGGTGCGTGATGATGCGAAGGTTAGAAGAAGGATTTTAACTTTAAACATACAAACGGCAAACCCTGTTGGCAAGTCAGTCATTGTGCGTGATTCAGACAACCTGGTTTTCTTCTCGATTAATCTTGTGAGACAACGCCGTTTCATTATTTCATGCAGAAATTTCTGACCACCTGTCAAATCAACTAACGCGCCTTTGCTCAACTCTCACATATCTTGGTCACATGTGATATTTTAAAATTAACAATAGATTTCTCTTCACAGTGTTGCAGTATACTATCAATGGGGCCAGAGAAAATTCGAGGGTCCAGATGTATATCCATCCAACCTACGTTTTAAACATATGTCTCAAAGGCTGTTCATTTGTAGGCAGCACACATAAGCTTATAAACCAATTGACCGGATGTTGCAAACCCAGTTCAATCTGACGGATTACTCCAGCTTTACAGCCTGTATTAGTGTTTGTACTATCGCTGCCTAGCCTACTGTTTGAGATATAATCGCTAGCATCTGCATCTCTTATTACTTTCAGAATACTACAGTACTTAGTACAAGCAATGTCAGTACTTCTTCCTGCCGAAGACGTAACGTAGGATAGATAATTCCCACCTGGTTCTTCAACAAGAACATAATGATCTTCAAAAATAGTATCACCAATAAATCACCATACCACTTGCTATTCTTGTCTACTTTGGGTTAAATGGCATCCCTTCTACCATCAAAGTAAATACCTGTTATGGATTTGTGTGGCTATTTTACACCTCGCTGAAAATTTTCTCTTAATTTCTGTCCGTCGCGACATAGTTTATTCCTATCAATCACAAGGCTTTGATCCTCTTTGCTTACAAAGCCATCATCGATAAGCACTGCTGTTGCCAATAATGCAGCGGCTCGGTCAGATATGCCATACCTGTCCGCTTCTTTTTTTGCTGTAGGTGCGGAAGAGGTAATCGCATTGGACTTGATCTTACATTTGCACTACCTACAACAGGATTCAGCATCGCTATAAGGAAATACCTCACAATAGCTTTTTTGATCGCTCCCTTCAACAGCTGTATCACTATCATTGGCTTCGTCTTCACCAAGATATAAATTTGTATCACCATCCAATGCTTTCTTTGCCTTTTTAGCTTTGTCTTCTTCATTCTGCTTTCGTTGCGTTATTTTTGCGCTGTAGTGGGTGACGGCAGGCCCGTAGGAAGTGGGGTGCAGGGATACGGCTGCACTCCTGGAATAAAATAGGGTGCGCCGCACCCTTTGGAAAATCAGGCTGGTTTTTTCAAGAAGATAAAGGAAGGGCGATACCTTTTTTGCTTGTCAGAATTTTAATAGAGGATAAAGGAAGGTGACGACCTTTTTGCTTGTCACAACTTTTATCTTGAAAAACTGCACCCTTGCTGAAAATTCGTTCCGACGTGCCTGGGTGATGGTTTAGAGTTTAGACTGATGGACAGTATGGTTTAAGCATATGCTGCATAAATTTCATATTGATACAGTGATGTAATGCTTATTTTGGTCTGTTTGGTTTTTATGCATGAGAGCGTGTCGAACGAGAAGACTGTCGATGACGTCTTTATTAAGGACAACGGTGGCCAATCGGAAGATGAGGAACCATGTTAAGTCGTCACTTCAACCAATGGACGGTTGCGGTCTATGGAACGAACTGTGTCCGCTATTCGAGTCGCGCATGCGCAGAAGGAGAGCGCTGGGTTACGTGGAAGGCCAAGGATGACGAAAGAAATCGTCGATCTCATTAAATTCCTTTTTAAATTAAACATTTCCGCATTCAGAGTTGTACTCTTATCGATCATTGGTTGACTTTGTGAAGTTGACGTAGCGTGATTTATGTGGTTCAGGATTGAGTTTTCGCTATTTAATTATCGAATACTCTGTCATGCCACATAAGTTGTATGGTCGTAGCGTTCTTAGCAACCGCTGTTAGCCTAGAAGTGTAGTTAGTGACTTATAAATTGATTATATTCAGACTCATTGAAATATTAATTGCATGGCAGCTAGCTATTGTTGTTGCAGTGTTTAATGATTTGCGCTATTAAAAGTATTTTCTTGTACACTGTCGATACATGATTAATCTTTGTAGCGACTCCGTCCTTCAAGTCCTATCTATCCAATTGCCTTGTTTAGATATTTCCCATAGACATAACTAGTTGTTATCAGGGAGGGGTTCGTCACAACGTGTTGAACTTGACTTAGAACGACATAGGTCTGAACCAGTGCAAATTTCAAATTAGTGTTTCGATTAGCGAAAAGAAATTAGCGTTTCATGACAAACTGAGAGTGAAGTGTTGCAATGGAAGCCTTGTTCCAGAGAGGGATGTTTGCCTTTGACACAGCTTTGTACTTGTCTTTGTCTGTGTAATTATTTCTTGTTTTGATGTGCAAGAAGTGGTGTGCAACTTGTGCATTTGTCGGCAACATACTGGCAGGAAGTCCACTGACATTGCCGAATATAGCATGTAGTGTAATTAATGTCTCTTGTGTCATGCCGAAACTGCACTTTCAAATATTGTATAGAATAAATTTATTATTAAACAATTTACAACCAAAGCAAAAAAGGAATCAAATTGCAGTCGAATATTAGGTAGATTTAAAAAAATGTGCGCCAAATAGCGAACAGTAGGCTAACAAGTCTGTATTCAATGAGAAATGCTGATAAGTATGACAATTTTTATTACAAGAAATAAGGTGTTTGCAATAGCGCAACTGCCATTTTATACTTTGTTTCTTTCTTTAGACTTCATTCTCAAGTAATTACCAAGTTCCATAAAGAAATTCCATAATTTTTCAACTCATCCTATTGGCCACCCCTTATCTATGGCGTAAACTAAGAAATTATCAAGGCCTATGCAGGCAGCTAGAAGCGCTGCCTGTCGAGTTCTTTTTGCATCCATCACTTAATTATCTATCCAATAACCAACTGTTTCATCTATTTATCATTCCATCTATCAATATTCAATTCCATCAAATCAATTCTCTTTTGTCTCTCCATTCTGTCATCTACTCAACCATTCAGCCGGCCAGCCATTTAACCAGTCAACTATTCAGTCAGTCAGCCATTTAACCAGTCAACTATTCAGTCATTCAACTATTCAGCCAGTCAGCTATTCCGACAATCAACCGTTCAAATGATCAGCCATTCAACTAGTCAAAAATTAGCTGCCCGTCCGTTTCCTCTGTCTCTTGCCTCTTTTTCTCAGATTCTATAATAAATTAAGAGATTTGTAAAAAAAACGTCGCATAACATTTACTCAGTTTATTCACTTTCAGCGAATTGATGTCATGGTCTTTTTCTACTACTCGGCAATTGCTTAATTGCTTTACACATATTAGCGTCGATTCTGCAACCGCAAAGATTTGTGTATAATTCCGAAGGAAAGTAAGCATCTGTCTGTCATCTATAATAGTCTTTCGCCCTTTCCTAGATACCAAAACTGTCTCCACAATTGCTACCTCAATAGTCCACTCCAAATTAGATTATTGTAACTTCCTCTACTATAACCTTCTCAAAGCCCCCATCAACAAATTACAGTCAATAAAAAAATGCACTAGCTCGCGCTGTTACTAAGTCACCTAAATTCTTCCATATTTTACCCATACTAAAATCATTACATTGGCTTAAAATAACTGAACGTATCCAATATAAGATAATAACACTTACATATAGCTCACTTCAGTCATCAAAACCTGTCTCTCTTAGATCACTATTAACCCCTCAGCCTCCTCGACCCACACGTTCGTCATCTCATCTCACTCTGTCACGCCCGCTGAATCAGTCATCCCTGAAAATTTGCAACCGTGCGCTCATACGCTGCACCTGAACTTTGGAAATAAATAAATATATATATATGAGATATATATATATATCATAGATAATTTAAGAAAGGCTGAGTGCCTAAGAATAAGCAGCTACTGTTGTGCTGCTTTCCAAGGCGCTATAGAAATCCACAAGATTTTACTTACTTACTTATGTTTCTTAGTTCTCTTGCTCTGTGTACTATTGCCTGCGTCTTGTTTTCCTGTTCTACTTGTCCTACAAATCTACAATTCGCTTGTATGATTCTTGATTCTTCCAAACATTTAGCAGACGCAAAAACACAGACTGAAAAGATTGCCAATGACATTTGCTCGTCCGATTAAGTACGCAATTCTAGAGGAAATGAGTAGTAAAGCCCTCAGAGGAATGAAAACAAAGACATTAGGCGTGGAGTCAACGTTAGAACATAGGAACAAATAGAACACGACGAAGAACATGAAGAACAATGATAAGGAAGAAGAAGAAGAAGAAGAAGAAGAAGAAGAAGAAGAAGAAGAAGAAGAAGAAGAAAGAGGAAAGTTCGAAAAGACAATTAAATGTAACTGAAATATATTGGCTCTGCCAATGGCAAAGGTAAACTGGTAAAAGAGTTTGCAGAAATAGAATGGTGAAAGAGCAGAATGTTTCATCCAGAGATGGCCATTGGTTGAGTCAACACATGGATTGGGTTGGGTCAGACTTTTCCATAGTTATGGTGGGTTGGGTTGAGACAGAAAATAACTCCTGGTTTAAGAAATTGCAATCTATTACGGCGGGTTGGGTTGGATTAGGTTGGGTCAAGTATGGGTTGGGTTGGGTTAGAGATTTGATAGATTGGGTTGGGTTCTAAAAAATGGATCGATGGCCATCTCCGCTTTCACCTGAATTTTCTCTCAGCTTCTTTTGTGATTTGTGACGTGATCACATTAGTGATTATATGATGTCTGTTCTACACTGGCTGCCTTATCCTGCTCGAGTCGAAGTGTCGTATGTTGAGAGCGGTTGCACTCTCTCTTTATAGTGCCACTCCATCTGAACTTTCAGAGCTGCTCCATCCTCTTAGCTCTATCCATGGTCGGCCATGTCATCGGTCCACAACCAATGGTCTTCTCAGTGTGCCCCAAGCACGAACCTTCTTGTTCCTGAAGCGAGGTTTTTGAATCAGTTGACCCTATCCTTTGGAATGCTCTTGACGCCAGTATGCGTGGCTTAGCAACTCCTAATTCTATGGCCCTCTTTTTGAAACGACTTAAAACTTATCTCTTTGTCAATATACAGTAATTTGCTGTGGGAGCGCTTCTGAGTGATTCTTCAGAAGAGGCGCTATATAACTATTTTGTTACATTACATTTGTAAAATGAAGAGCGACTGCTAACCTGCGTTTAGAAGCTGCGTGACGTTTGAATCCGGTGAGAGTGTAACGATGATGTAGTCGAGAGGAATGGAACTGATGAAATCGAGAACGAACCACGTCTTCAGGTAATGCTTCGCTATTTCCAATGGCTCCAGAATAACGGCATCTGCATAGCTGTCGACGATTATTCCTACAATTACATAAAAATACCGGTACCTCTAGGTCATCCAGACGAACTAAGGCATTAAGCAAGCGACTGAAGTCCCACTTGATCTGTTAACTCGGTTTACATCTTTACACGTTATAACCGTTATAAGGTCTAACCAGTAACCAGCGATTCGCAAAATTTAAATTCGAAGGGCCAAAGTCTGTGGCAATTTCTTTTCAATTGCCATAATTTAAAAACCTTCTTACACGTGCTATTAATTAGCCTATCTAACTTTCAAATATAAAGTACTTTTTATAGCGATTATGTCCATTTATGCAGTCATTTTACAAACTGGATTGCTGCGGAAAAACATCTCGACTAAATATATAATAATTGAATATATTGTTTATAGCAGTGGTTCTCAACCCGTGGTCCGCGAGAGGGGGTCTAGTGGTCCGCGGCAAATTCTTGAAAAACGTTAATAAAAATTAGACATAGCCTATATATTTTCCATGTCAGTGGCGTAGCCAAGGAGCATTGGGGTTTAAACCCCTTCTTGGGTGCCCGGACCCAGCATTTTTTAGAGCAAGCAGCACAATTAAGTAAGGTGACGACCTTTTTTGCTTGTCAGGGCACTGGGGAGGAACGAAGATCACACGCGATGACATTTTTTCCTTGTCATTTTTCTCAACTTTCAGGTGGCTCATGAGAAATTTCTGATTTTCAAAAGTGGTCCGCGAGGCAAAAGGGTCTGAGAACCACTGGTTTATAGCTTTTTATTGTAGTATTATATTATATGAACTATGGAGTTCAACTCTCTTTGGAATTATCTTGAAATTCCTTCCGCATCAGAGGGTAAGTAAGTAAGTAAGTTAAATCTTCTTAATTTCTATAGAGCTTTCAAAAGAAGCACCGCAGTAGCTCCTTGTTCCTAGGCGCTTAAATCTTAAAATTAAGTAGTTATAACCAAAGGTGGGGTCATTCATGCAGAGTCATTTAGTCCAAAAGGTCATTGTGGTTGGGATGTTGCAGCTATGGGGAAAATAAGTTTTGTAAGAGAAATACTTTGAGATTGAATAAGAAAACTAAGAAGATGTTGCAAGAAGTGAAGGAAGTTGTGACTCAGAATTTGTCGTTTGACCATGGAGGTATGCTGGAAATGAGTTCCAAATTCTGGTTCAACATATGAAAAAGCACGGTTGCAAAGAACGAAGGAGAGTAACATGAGAAGATCTAGTGGATCGAGGATGTTGCGGCATAATCGGATTTCCTATAGGTGACTGGCTTTGATGTATGAAGTGGGTTATAAATGATCATCGATATAATTTTATATTCCATGCATTCTGCTATTTTGAGCCAGTGAAGAGATTTGATTAATGGTGTAATGTGGCAGAGTTTAGGTGATTTAGTTACTGTACGAGCTAAGACATTTTGAATTGATTAGAAGGTACATATGGAAGCTTGTGGAAGATTGTAGAACAGTGAGTTGCAGTAGTTTAACTTAGAGTGAACTATTGAAGTGGCGTTAGTGGAAGCAGTTTTAATATCAAGGTAGGGACGTAGACGGCGTATATCTACAATGTGAGCATAACAGGCTTTTGATAATTGCAATACGTGAGCTTCAAAATTCAGGAATCAGTTAAAAGTAAATCCGAGATTTTTGCAGCTGGAACAGAGGTTATTATAGTTTCTGGACTTAGATTAGCGTGGGATTTTCATTTTGTTTCAGCTGTGGCAGTCCAATTAAAATAAATTCTCTTTTGGAAGGATTGAGAGCAAGGAGGTTAGAAGATGTTCCTGAGGAGATTAACGAAAATGCCAATTCAAGTTCTGAGACTGATGTAATAACGGAAAACGGTGTGAAGCATAGAATTAAGTTAGAATAAAAGTTTTTGGCAGATGTGAGGAGTACCGCATATGGCAGCGATTTGTTGCAGAACAGAGATTTTAAAGTCAATGAATGGTAGAATGTGTCCGAGTTTAAGTTCTTTCCAGACGTCTTCGAAATTATCTAAAATCATGGATAAAGTAAAGTAAGTAAAGTAAAATCTCGTGGATTTCTATAGCGCCTTGGGAAGCAGCACAACAATAGCTGCTTATTTTTAGGCGCTCAGCCTCTCTTAAAATAGCTATGGGGAAGGTATATTATCAGCCAGGCAATAGTCAACATCCAAATTCAGAAACAGACTGAAAAGCCATCTGTTTATGGATTCATAACCCCTGTAAAGCGCCCTGTTTTTTTTGGTTATGCTATGTTTACGGCGTTATATAAATAGTCCAGTATACAATATATATGTGTGTATATATGCCTACATTCCTTCCATTCTGTATCCACATTTCCAATGGTTCAAGTAATTTTAATGCAGCAGTTGTTTTTGGATACAGTTATTTTACCAATTACCACCATGGTTATTGTCATAAGATGATAGTGGTCGTGTGATTATGGGAGCATGATTCATGTTTGTCGAGTATGTAAGATAGGATGTATTGTTATATTTGTCGATCAGTAACTGTAAGGTGTTTGAGGATTTGTTGACGAGGTCAGACGCTTCAATGTTTTCACAAAAGGTGGATATATCAATTTCATTAAGACGGCAAACTTATTAGGTACCACTGGTAACCACTGGTTAATTATACAAGAAACCGGTACAATAGTAGGTTCTTCAAAAGTAGAGGACGACTAATATCATGATTCCCTCCTTCCCTTGACTATTCCGATAACTTTCACTTCACTTCGGTCTGTTCGTCATGGCGCGTCCGTCAGACGCGGTTGTCATTCGAGCACTTCTTCGTCTTCTCCTTCTTGTTTTCTTTTTCTTTTCTTCTTCTTCTTCTTCTTCTTCTTCTTCTTCTTCTTCTTCTTCTTCTTCTCGCCTTTGCCTCTTAAGCTCAAAACCGATCAATCGCAAAACAAATTGAAAGAATGTTCGAAATCGATTGCGTAAGTTGCGTCCATTTCGTTCATTCGCCGGTAAATGGCAGCTGGAGTCCATTTCTTAGAGAAATCAATTTGGTCATTTCATTCGCAATAAATGTAAACACGACTCCGGACTGTCGGCAAATAATCTTCCAATGCCAGGTGCGTTTACACGCCCATGCTAAGATTATAATTAAGAAGAAATATTTTGAGTACAACAAAAAGTTACTTCAACGAGTAATTAAATTTAAGCTTATATGGTGAGACATCAGATGCTTTCTAAATGGAAAACAAGTAAAACGAAACCAAAGGTGATATGCACAGCAAATCATCTGCTGCAAATGGAATGTCACTGGTATGAGGATCCTGGTAAGATCGGTGCCATTAAGCAGCCCAAGCAGTTCAAATAGCTCGAAATCAGATCAGAGAGCATCAAGATGTCACCGTGAAATAAATAGAAGAAGAATAAATCGTCAATTGGTATTCTTTGCAAGAGATAAATGAACTAATTAAAGTGTTGAGGAAACGAATGGTAATGATATGAAATGCGCTGCTGCATTAAAATTACTTGAACCATTGGAAATTTGGATACAGAATGGAAGGAATGTAGGCCTATATATATATATATATATATATATATATATATATATATATATATATATATACTAGGTGTTTACCCGTCAAAAATGACGGGGGAGATTGGCTGTTTTACCACCTGATTTTGCGCAAATGCAATAGCATTTTGCGCAATTAATTGCAGTGATGTTAATCCTTGTCCTGGTCCTTGTCCTTAGGAATCCTTAAGGACCAATTTGAAGACCTTGTCCTTGTCCTCGTCCTTGGGGTTCGGTCCTCGTCCTTATCCTCGTCCTTGCAGATCGGTCCTTGTCCTGGTCCTTGTAACTTAGTCCTTGAAAAGTCCTTATAAGGACCAAATTATTTGTATACCATTTTCAATTGTACTGATAATTATGTTCCAAGGTAAGAGTAGTATGTGGATTTATATTTAGGCTACATACTTGCTTTGAGTTACTCTAACTAAAATGTTTAGTCATTGTTTCCTTTATAATACCAGTTGAAGAGTTGATTCTTTAGCAGAATTCTTTGTTGCCCAGCGACGTCGGCTCCAGTTGAACGAGTGTTTCCGCAAAGTGGTCTCATAATTATAATTAGACCTCATTGTGTGTGCATGACTGATCAGCTGCTGGAAACACTTGTTCATTTATTATTATTATTATTATTATTATTATTATTATTATTATTATTATTATTATTATTATTATTAATATTATTACTATTATTAAACTTGACAATTTCTTAAGCGCAGTAACATAGCTAGGTGGCTAAAGTCAAATGCGCATTTGAAACGCAGCATTGCTGTTGACTAGACTATGTTTTACAACATTCTTTTTCCTTTTCTAATTTTGTGATTCGAATTGAAATTGTGTTCGTTTTTTCCTTTCTTTTTTTTTGTTTGACAGAAGTTGGTCCTTGTCCTTGATCCTTGTCCTTGGGGGTCAGTCCTTGTGGTCCTTGTGCTTGAGGGGTAAGTCCTCGTCCTTGTTCTCGTCCTTGGAAGGTCGGTCCTTGTCCTTATCCTCGTCCTTGGGGGTCAGTCCTTGTCCTTATCCTCGTCCTTGGGGTCAGTCCTTGTCCTTATCCTCGTCCTTGGGGTCGGTCCTTGTTAACATCACTGATTAATTGTCCTTAACTCGCCGCCTTTCCTTCAACCGAGTTAACGCCCATTCGCAGGAATTTTCTGAAACTTGATAGTCAAGGAAAGTGTACTGATTTGGCAGTGTCAAACGACATGCAGTGCTTGATTCTCTTCTTTGCTGTGCTGCTTTTTCACGCCGAGCAACAGCCTGCTCCTCATTCTCACTTGATTGTCGGAAAGCTCGTGAACGCTGGACTTTTTTGTTTTGCACGGACGGTTAGAAAGAGGAATAAAAGCTAAACAATGGTGCAAACCTCATCTTCTTAGCTCTTATATAGCCTGAGATATAGCAAATTTTAAAAAATTGGAAACTTTCTCAGAATTCAAAACGATTGAAATTCACCGATAATAATACTTATGTTCAAACATTGGGTCATCGGGTTAGAATTGATAGATCTTTGCCAAATGTCAACCGATTTTCAAACTTTTTGGTTTATTTTGTTCCTCTGACATCCCTTTACAACTTTGCCGCTGACCAAAGTGGGGTTATCGCTGAAAATATTTTGCTAGGGGGCTTTACAAAATTTTCGGGGGGAGAGGGTAATATTTTAGGCCGTAAAGTGGACTCTACCCCCAATTTTTTTTCTTTTGCATGGACGGTTAGAAAGAGGGATAAACAATCTAAACAATGGTGCAAACCTAATCCTTTTAGCTCCTATATAGCCTGAGATATAGCAAATTTAAAACGTTACAGCAATCATTTCTGAAGAACGCTTTTCCAAAAATTAAATCCCCAGTACGGTGACGGCGTCTGAAAATGTAATCCCCACTTGAGGGGTAAAATTTTAAAAAAATAGGTATTGAGGCTAGGAAGGAACAAATATATATATATAATAACGGGGGGCAGGGCATTGGGAGAGGGAAGGGAGGTTTGGGAGGAGGAAAGTGGGTTGTACGGGTTTTCGGAGCAGCGTTGTGTAGGTTTGGAAACGGGGTTTGGGGCAGGTGGGGTAGGGCGGAGCGGTGATGGGTTGGGGCCTGGGGCGATTGGGAGAGGGATGGAGAGAGATACGGGGGTTGGGAGAGGGGTGGGGAGAGAGAAGGGAACGGGGGTTTGGGGCCTGTCGGGCAGGGCGGGGCGGGTATGGGTTGGGGCCTGGGCGATTGGGAGAGGGATGGGGAGAGAGAAGAGGATGGGGAGAGGGAAGGAACGGGGTTTGGGCCGGGGCCGAGAATGGGTTGGGGCCAGGGTGGGGATGGGTTGGGGCCGGGGCGATTGGGAGCGGGATGGGGAGAGGAAGGGGAACGGGGGTTTGAGCTGCAATTAAGACGCTTCGTTAAACACTCCGTTGATTATACGGTTTTGATTAAACAATTTCGTTGTTATGGCGACAGCCTCTTGCAAAATTGCCGTGTATCGTGACCGACAGACCGTCGGACAAACATAGAGAATTATATAATAAGACTAGAAAGATGCTCGCTTCGCTCGCTTCGCTTCGCTCGCGGTGCAGGATAATACTAAAACCCATTCATTGAATTCATGCTGAACAACGTTTCAATTATGTACATACGCCACCTAGCCAAGCTCTGCGCCACGTAATAATTAGGCCTATGTACGTTAGAATCACGCAACTGTGACCATTTGTGACGCTGTACACGTATTTTTGTGTACGTTAGAATTGCGCAACTTCCTCAAGCTAAGCCCACCAAAGCATCTCGACGTTGTACACATTATGACGCTGCAATGAACAATTGAACGTACGCTTCGTCAAACGCTTCTTCGACTAAACCGTTTGGTTACCAATAGCAACGTCGTCTTCGAACATCGCCCACCAACGCATCGCGACGTAAGGACTAAACTGTCTGCTAATAGTCAACCAATCAGAACGCTTGAAGGTAACAGACATACAGAACAAGGATCTTAATATTATAGATATATATATATAGTTATATATACAAAATATAAATACTGGACAGAACAATAAGAAATGAAGGAGAGCTGAAGACAATAATTGATGCCAAGTGCATTACTAAATGGCGCTATAGAAGTTCTCTGGTTAATTATACAAGAAACCGAACCCTCGTTGAGTCAACAAAAGGACGACAACGTCGCATTACAAGAAGTGACGTAACACTGACGTCAGATGACGAAGGGACGAGTTACTTAACTCCATTAACAGCAACAACAACAACCATGGAACGCTCAAGAGTACAGGGCAGAGTCGAATGGCTGCCACTTAAGTAACTGCGCTCTGCAGGTAGCTTCAAGCAGAATAAGACTTCGATTTGTTTTCATTTATGAGGCGCCACCTAGGGCGAGACTGAGTTTATTCGTTTCGCTCTTATTTGTTGGGGTTTACAAAAGAGATGCTGTGATGGATTAGTCTGCTTCATGCCACTGAAACGTAGAAACTCTGTCCCTCGTCTTAATTCTTCCAAAAGATTAAAGTCTCTCGGTGATTAGTCGTACATAACCTGTTGATCTGCTTTATTTCTCGTTTAAGCTGCTGTTCCATTAGGGGATATGTTGCGGAGATATAACCCTAAGCAGTTGCACGGACAATATCCGCCTGAATGATGCGCTGGCTTTAATTGACGGGGGCTCCACTTAAAGATATATCATAAATAAATACCACCCGGATATATCCGAGCGATTAATTGCGTTTGCACTTTCGAGCGGATAATTCAGTCGGATATCTTTACCGTTCAGCCAATCAGCTTCCAGGTCAGTAGGTCATCGCCCGATTGACTACTAGGTCTTGCGTCAACTCGAATGGTTATGCGACATTAAAATGTCTTCGCAAAATAATAACTTTCCAAAACAGCATCAGCGGTCTGATGGAAACTTTCTACGCTTGCGACACTTCTTTCCAATCGAAAACGCAACTTTTAAAACGCACTTCAACACACGAATTGCAACAGTCCTATACTGTCGTCCGCCATCTTTACAATAGGCGGGGCTCCCTTTTATCCTGGGGTTCATCCGCCTACTGTCCGGGGACAACGTAATAGACTTGTAAGGGATATATCTCCGCAACGTATCTCCTCATGAAGCCGTACCTTTGGACCTATTCCTCTCTGTCCATTCACAGATTGCTGGCTTACTGTACAGTCCAAGCGCCACAAAGGCATACATTAAGGCGCAATTCATACGCATGCACGAGAACTATTTGCCGAAGAAAAATCCGAGTGATTCTGAAAATTCTCAAATAGGCCTATCAGTGTAACATAGGCCTAATAATTAAATAGTTGCAAATCGAAGCAACAAACCACAGAAAGTCACAATCCAATCAACGAATTTCAGTCTGCCTCAGAAGGGAAAAAGTCTTTTGCAATTTGCAATCTTTCCCTTTCGACGGCCATCTTTTGAGTGGGGGTTTGGTCGTTAGCTAAAATTATCTCAAAACTCACGTTCTCTTCAGTTTCATTCGATAAAATAAAGCACCGAAAATTTGTAATTTTTCATTTTCTGATTTGGGCTTCTAGGTATCCACTCTATTGGATTTCATTTGACATTGTCCACTATGCCCTGCTTAGGCTGAATGACGATCAAATTCAAATCCTCAATGAACCCATCCTTTGCAAAGGCCAAGGCTAGGTTTTGGACACAAAAGTTCAGTAAGCCAAGAAAACACGAAGCGTTGTAGATGATGTTTAGCTTTTCTGATGTGATAAGGAAGTGTTTTTAAATAGCTGTTCTCGTTTATCAAGACACCAAAAAGTTCACTAAAAATGGCCTGCTATGTTTTTATCGAGTCACATTTTTCTTGCCTTTTAAGCTATCTAGCACTTAGTTGGCAAAGTCTTAGTGAAAAGCAAAAGACTGAACCATAATCTACTGATCGATTGATTAGATCCTTAAAATTTATGCATCAATCAAACTCTTCATCAATCAATCAATAAAATGAACTGCCTCAAAATCAATGCTATGGCTTGCCTGGACGCGTGTTTTGAAAGGAGCTTCATAATTTCTTAATGAAGCACCGGCATTGCAGAGCACAAACTGTAGTGACTGCTTTATGCTACTGGCGATGAATACACAGATTGACAGAGAGAGAGAGAGAGAGAGAGAGAGAGAGAGAGAGAGAGAGAGAAGAAGAGGAATGATTGAGTATCTTCAATCATTCCAAACTAATGGAATTCAATGCACAGGATATTCTTCAATTTTCAAATGACACGTGACTGCAGTTATTGCTGCAATGTATGAAAACGATGATTAATTCGACAACGACTATGACGACATGGTATGACGACGATGATGTTGATGTTGATGATGATGACGTTGGCGTTGCTGCTGACAGTGATGAAGCCGACTGCAGTCTACGAACCTATGATTGCTTGCGTTGCGGTTAATCTGCAGAGGTCAAGAGAGGTCATTTATCGTTGGAGATTCTCTTTACACGATTTCATCATTAAGCCTGAGGCGTTAACTGCCTCTGGTCTTGTGTAATGATTGCACAAAGACATCAAATGGATTTCGTTGTCTGTTTGGAAAGATAAATTAAAATATCTCTCTCGCTCTTTCCCTCTCTCTCTCTCCCCACTCTCTCTCTCATTCTCTCTCTATCTCTTTCTCTCTTTCTCTCTCTCTCCCTCTGTTGGATATTATGAGAAGATTTTCACAATTCAATTTAAAATTTCTGGTTGTCTTTTTTTGCTCCTAGTTTATGCTCACGAGTCTGTCTTTAAGTTCAGCATCAGATTGCCTGTCTAATCACACACGTTTAGAAAGCTTAGAAGGGATCAGTTTTGATCGTCAGCTATCAAACTATAAAAACTCTAAGGCCTAGACAATTCATTATAAATGTTTAAATTTTCTGCCAATGAGAATAACTGGTTCATCTTTCTTATTCGCCGGTTTCGTTGAACCAACTAAGTTACTTGACGCTCTTTTCTTTTAAAAAGTCACAAATTTGAACATTCATCAAATCTTTTTCTGTCTGCAGTTTTGGAAATTCAAGCAGTCAGAGAACTTACTATGGTCTATACAGTACGGTCAATATAGACAATGACATTGATGTTTCAATATTTGAGACTCAGAGGATAGAATTAGTCTTGTTTTTGAATGCTCATGAGATCCACTCATGATAAGACTTCATTTATTCGCGTGGATCTGAACGTTCATTGAGAAAGAAGACTGAAATGGACACAATAAAGGACGAGTTCGAGGTCAGAAAACTAATGGACTGGTCGCTCAGGAAAGATGTTCACTACAGCACAGAATGAATCGCTCCTACACTTGACGTATTTAATATGTCTTGAGGACTGAATAGAATCTCCAAATTTCATTTAATCGTCGATCGCAGATTCGAGGTCCTTCGGGGAAAGTGTGCGCTGCTTTACGTCAATACATTTCAACGTTATGACAGCATTAAGAAGGCACGGAGAAAGTTGAAGCCACTTTTTAAATCGGTTTTTGTGCGAAAAATCCGATGCAAATTTATTTAAGGAGCAAATACTTTTCTATGAAAGTTTTTTCCATCGTAGCAATGGACAAGATGACTTTGCTGGATCACAAAACCGTGTTCACATCTCCATTTTGATTTTTGCCATCTCCGATCTGTCATTCCTAAGGCGCGTAGTGCACGTTGGCAATATCGTTAGACGTATTGAATTTTTAACAGAAATTATAGCTGTTGACTATCGTTCTTGCAATGTCCTTTTGCGGTCGAATTCAAACCAACGACCACGGGCGATGATCACCTGCGCGACGACCCTTCGACTAATCTGAAATCTCGCCTGCATTTAACATCACTGTACGTGGTCCCTAGTCATTTTACAGCGTACACCAGAGGTCCCTTGTGCTCCTCTGTCAAAGGAGGAAAATCGACGCTGACATCCAGCTCATGGGGTCTGAATATGTTTGCAAGCAAACTATATTTTAAAGCAAACATTATTCGAAACCCTTCAATTGGCTTATAGACCACTGAGACCAGCGAATGCATCATGACAACAGTCGTCCTGTCTCTAAAGTTCTCGTCTGAATTGATATATTCATGAAAATGTATGTGGCGCCATCATTCGTCAATCTCCGAGACAGAAAGTTTAATGAATAAAACTTAGCTTCTGCAGCAATCGAACCTGTTCTGAAGTTGACGAGGAGGTCCGTTAGAAAGACCGTGCCACAGACGCTGTTGAAGACGATCCACTGGGTGCTGAGATCATCGTTGAAGAATGAGATGGCCACAGGAAGAATAACCATGTTGGCCATCACCAGAATCAACATGAACAGATCCCAATACAGGCTGAACTCAATAGACCAAATACATTCTCCTGTAGTCAACAGCAACTGGTTAACGCTTACATGTGTCAACATTACGTAGTTGCTCTTTCTCTCCGCGCTCTTCGCCATTTTAAATGTGCAGCTAAAAACAAGAGCGCTATTCCGATGTTAAATAAGTCAGCGAAAGCTCAGCTCGTTCGCCCCTGCTTTAAAAAATGCGTGGCTAGGTAGTCGGTAACATAAATTCCCAATCAATCGAGGTCAGATAAATTTGTCTCGCAGTTTTTGTAACTAAGGACCTCAGTTTAAATTCTTGTCTGTTTCGGAGTTTAAGCACTTTTTGCTAAATCCCTCTTCAAAAAATGGATTAATTCTAGAAGTACAGAATCTAATTATTCTAAGCCGCACGAAGATCGATTACAAGGCGAATCATTTTGGCAACTGATAAACGCCGGTCACCGCTTGATTATAATGCACTTGATGACAAATTAGCAATTGGTGACAAAAATCAAAAGTGCTCGTAAATAATATTTCACGAATCGTTTGATTAGCGCTGTGAACGATCCTCTCACCGGAAGTTGCTGCACGGATGGATGATCCACCTGGCGACGCTCTTCTGCCTCTGCTTCTCCACCATCAACGCCTTCTTGTTCCCGAAAAGCTTCATTGCAAGTTTGTTGTCCGAAGGCTGAAAGAACGAGATGATCTGTTCTTTCAGGTAGATTCCGGCCGACTGATGACCTGGGACTGACCCCGTGGATTGCGTCTGATCGACCTTGCTCAGAGGAGATTCGCCTTCGCTTGGGGTCACGTAGACGCTTGACCTCGACATGGGGTCAGCGTAGAGGTCATCGAACCCCGCGCGGTGCAATATGGTGTCCGAATTGTTCGTAAGAGAGCGACGATTGTGGACAAATTCATCGGACAGAACGCGGACAGTTGGTCCGGAGACGCTTTTGAATCGGTGTTGGAGCAGAGGTCCTGCATGTTCCTGACTGTCCTCCCTTCTCCTGCGGCCCTTGCGACCGCTGCCTGACCAGTTTCTCTTCTTCGGTCGACGCTGAAGCCCGGAGAACTCGAAGGACGGCTGGGCAGCATCAGAGATCGTCACGTAACTCTCCTCGCTTTTCCGTTTTGCAGCCTCGAGAGAAGGTGTTCCAGACGGTTCGCACTTTCGCCATCGGCTGCTGCGTCTAGGGCGGCACCGCTGTTGTCTTCCTCCTCCTCCTCCTCCTCCTCCTCCTCCATCCTGACCCCCGTAAAAACCAAAGTATTGGAACTTGTTCCGTTTTCGTTGACGGCATCTTTGACGCAACTGTGCGGATTCTGGTTACGACACGTGACGGCGATTGATCCTGGCGCTTTGGCAGCCGTGACGCCGCCGGTCGGCTGCCGTAGGACAATTGCAGACGACAATACCTCTGTGCAGACGACGGAATCGAAATCAATGGCAGTCAGCCGAGGAGGTGGAGGGGAGCGGTCGAGACTCGGTCTGGTTCAGATGCTGCTCTGTGCGGAGGTTTGACCTTGAGAGTCCATTCGGAGGAGGGGCAGCTGCAGAGTGCTGCGCTGCTCGTAAGATGTGGATTCATTATGGAGTCGAATGAAGAGAAGTCGATCGAGTCTTGACGATTTCCACTCCACCGATCTTAGCGTTCTGGTGGACAATGCTTAGACGAAATCCGCTGAATTAACTGCGGCGACCAGTGGACATTAAGAGAGTCAGTTTGCACTGATCGATCGATTAGCAGAGCTGAACAAATGAATGATCATACAGGAAATCTGCTCTATTAAGATGCAATTGCATTGTAAATAGTTAGACGATTCACTTTAAGCCTGTAATTTCCTATAATTTGTTTAAAATCGTAAAAATTTAAGCTCAGACAATTTATGTTTCGTGTTTTGTGCGACTTTGAAAAGTTATTTGACGTAAAAATCTGAGGATAGCCAAAACTAAAGATTAATCGAAAGTGTGTTTGTAGTTATTATAGGTCAAGCTTTCTTTTATTTTATGGCAGATGGAGAGCAAATACTGTCGTGATTACTTGTATATTCTCGAAATCCCCAGTCGATTCAGAGGAGATTTTGAGAAAATTGCAGAGAAAATCGATGCTCAAGCAAAACGCCGAAGAGAATTGAGTCTCCACAATATGCAATAATTGATTGTACTACGGAAATCCTATAATTTAGAGAATTCAAATTAAAACCTATTGCGGTGTTTCTCTGTCAAATATTTATTTAACATCATCGCCGTCAAATTAAAAAAAAAGAAGGCAAATGATGGATGGTCAGAAATCAAAACAATTGATGCTTCATTTACGTATTTAAGAAATGCTCGTTTAAACGACATTCATATATAGAGTTATAGACACAAGACCTCGGCGGTACAACGAGTTCATCTATTCACACAAACTCATACACACACGCGCACACACACGCACACTCACGCACGTGTGTGTGTCTGTGTCTGGATTGGTCGAGTTTTAACACAGAAAAGAGCTGAGCGATGGTTGCTTATGAAAGGCAACAGTTGAAGAGACAATCGTCGTTTTTTGCGATTTGATCAATGTATTCTTATCAGGGCTTCATTTGATGCATTGAAGGCAACATCAGTCATTATTGATTTCTTGACATAATACTAGTTGGTTGGTCAGATGACTGCTGTTGAATTTCGTTTCCCCTACCTTATTAGACACTGGTCAACATGAAAAATTATTGACAGAACGAGAACAGAGGACAATTATTTCAACGCATGACTGTAAATACAAAACGTCAAAGCAGGATTCACAACAGATGGATTTTCTTTGCGAAAACAATAATATGATAAACAATAAAACGGGAAAACGAAATCAAATGACAATTTCGATCGTTGATGAATTCAGTGAAACGACGAAGACAAAGCGACGGCCAAAGGGACGAGAGAAGACAGATACAAAGGCAGACGATGTCACGTGACGCTGCTGAGTCTACTAAATGAATTTGACGAGTTCTGACAAAACGTCAGTTTTCTCGAAGGACAAAGACTCTCTGCTAATGCGATTACCCGAGACAGAAATAGGAGTCACGTGATCCACAGACTCGAAATTTCGATTCCAAGGCTCTTGTAATGTCACTCACTCGAAGGAATGTGAAAAGAAGTAACATTTGGAATCGGTATGTACGTTTTAATTGAAGCGTCTCTGCAAATAACAATTACCATGTTGTTTCTTATTCTTCTACAACAGCTCACAGATTACGAGGCAATATCCGCAGGAGCTGTTTGTGGCTTTAGAGGCTTAGGTAACGACTGAGAGAGAGAGAGAGCAATTTCTTTGCTTTTGCGTTTCATTGAGTCTGGATTTATTCATCAAAACAAATACTTTATCCCGATCATACACAGATATTGTCGCTATTCGCAGAATGAGTCTTCAGTTAGCCGGGGTAAAAGCGCCGACTCAACTTCTGTTCTGAGACCTTAGCGTCGATAAGCACGGATGTGATGGATGCCGCTGCTTATTAGGAAAGGCAGACGTCTCTACAGGACACGCTCACTAAAGTCTACTACCAGTGGCGTAGTCAGGGCTTCAGCAGAACAGGGGACATCACCACTTATTACCATAGTGATCAGACTAAGGGGTCTGGGAAGCGTCGAGAGCTCCCACAAGGGGTGTGGCCCGAGCAGCAAAGGGCATAGGTGTTGCAAACGTATAAAAACGTTCATTTACTTTTTAGCCAACACAAAAATTAACGTGTCAATTTTTTACTGTGGTGGCGTAATTAGTTTATAAGCGAAGAAAAGCAAGACAACGAGAAACACCCATTAGTAACGCAGGAAACGCTAAATGTATGCCTATTTATTTATTGTGACAATTTGTTAAAAGCTTTTTTGAATAAATATTAACATTGTCTCGGCGCCAAATTAATAAGCTCCTCTCAAAATCATAGACAGTCAAGACACGCAGCGATCATCTTAGGTTTAACGTAAACGTATCACCCTCAAAGCTTGTTTAAACTCATATTCCAAGAAATTCTAAGCAACTGCTGACAATATTTTAAAATATACCGTACATTTTCGTATAAATTTCTTACAATTTACAGCGAAAACAAGATAATTCAGCTCAACGTGGTTCGTATTTCGACGTTTCAATATTGTCGCGTTTTGGCGCTAAACTTCACGTAATTTAAATTGTGTAGCGCCTTGATTAATATTTGAAAATTTTGATTCGCCGCTTGTCTGATCCATGATCTAAAAGTAATGGAAATGCCACATTGCAAAAGCCGTTGAAAAACGCAATCAAATAAAAGCGCAAAAAAATTAAAAACGTACAAAACGCGCTTTTTGTTGGAAAGAAAAAAACGAAAAAACGTTTGCAACATCTATGGCAAAGGGTAAGGTAATAATAGCTTCAACTCCTGCCTGCGCTTTTGTGCAATCTTGCAGGCTATGCATCCTATCGCAATCACCATACCTGCCCCACCCCAACTCCACTCCAATAGAATTTTCTCGTCGGATTTTCGCGAATCTCACAATGCAGGAGAAAACACGAGATCATGACTATTAGCATTGCACGGCAAGAGACATGACGTGACGCTGGAAACGTCACGCACTGTCACTAACTTCTTTAGTAAAAGCACAAATTCAGGCTTTAGAGAAGCACAAATTCAGAATTTAATACATAATTATTTTTAGAAGAATTTTCTGTTACTATGAGATCAAATGTCTCCTTAAGAAGTGGCGGCCTCTGCCGATGCACTGCACACACTAGTTGCGCTTATTTTGATATTGATGAGGTCTTCAGTGCTGTCTACTAGAGAATTAATACTTGGTACTTGTATTTGTACTCGAGCTGTACTAGAGTACAAATTTTTGGTAATTGTACTTGGAGGCTATGTACTTGTACTTGTGACTCCAGTACTTGTACTGATGTGTACTTGCCAGGGTTGTTAACAATACTGCTAAAATGTATTTCCAATAACAATACCAATACTGCATGAAAAAGTATTGCCAATACTAATACCAATACCAAAATGAAATTGTATTGCCTAAATCGATACCAATAATAATACTTTTGTCCGCAACAAATAAAGTTGACTACCGGTACTTATAATGGCTAAATAATAATAATAATAATAATAATAATAATAATAATAATAATAATAATAATAATAACAATAACAACAATAATAATAATGCAGACCCAGAAACATACATGTCATGCCATTTGTAGGCCTACATGTTCCATAACAACAGTGTGTGATAGGCATAGTTAATTTCCTCATCAAAACAATAATCCACCTTAACAAAACTATTTAGTATTTATTTCCTACAATACCGCTCGAATTCAACCGTTTACTGTCCACATTTGCATATGCAGTGCGCGTTGCCTGATTTTTAGGCCCGATTCTAATTTTAACCATAACGCGTTTAGCGATTGGCGCTATTGGAACGTGGTTACTTTAACTTGTTCATTATAATTATTAGGGGCGAGCTCAAACGATCGCAAGGCATCGAGGAAGGTGGCGGGACTTCGACGCTAACATTTACCCTTACGGGTTTTCGAACATTTCGTATTATTAAAAAATTATTTAGTAATTAAAACTAGTTCAGCTTACAGGAATATGCTTCTTTAAGTTTTGCCGCGCTTTGTGGTGGCACAACAATGACTTATTTGTCACCCCGGGGGGACATTTTAGACACTTATACAACGAATTACCACTTTTACCTGCTTGACCGTAACCAACTTTCGAAAAATCTTCACAAGCTGGACAAGCAAAAAAGGTCATCCTATGTATCTATCGTATGTCTTTTAGAGATGTGCGGGTATGCCCGTACCCGCTAAAACCCTACCCGTTCCCCGTACCCGCGGGTACGGGTAGGGTAGGGTACACATTTTACGGGTACGGGTCGGGTACGGGTCGGGTACGGGTACAGCGCTACGGGTACGGGTATAGCGGCTACGGGTACGGGTATACCCGTTTTTACCCGTAACTTGTATATCGCGTTCAGTTTGTCAGACAGCATGCATTTTACTTACTGAAAACATAAAGGAAATACAGATGACGTAATCTGACATCATCAGTAATAAATCTATAATGGCGTCCTCTGACTCCTCCAAGGACTCTTTGACCGAGAAAGTTCTTCTGTAAAAGTTTTGTGGTTTAACTTGAGCTCTAATGCCTGCTCATAGATAAATGATATCTACTAAATATTTTAAACAAGCCCATTAATGTCGGCTTAGGCTAGCTGACTGATTATCCTGATTCCTAAGTACTAGATCTGTCCTAATCTAAACATGCGTGCTATTTACAATGAATAGTTATCCCAATTTCGTAGCCCCTATTTCACTGTTGCCTCTCTATAGTCTCTAGGAACGGATACGGGTTCACGGGTCCATGTACAGGTCCTTGTAGTACTTGTTAAACGCACCCGCGGGTACGGGTCCGTAAAAACCCCCAAATCCAAGGTCTCAAATTCCAACCAAAAGTCAAATTCCAACTGGGTACGGGTGCGGGTACGGGTACGGGTACACAGGTACAGGTCGGGTCGGGTGGGTATAGCGCTAGCGGGTACGGGTAGGGTAGGGTAAAAAAGTTTTTCCACGGGTACGGGTAAGGTATGCATTTTGCTGTACCCGCACATCTCTAATGTCTTTCCTTCTAAAATGTTTCCTTTCAGATGCTGACAAGCAAAAACAGGTCGTCACGCCTATGGCGCTTAAAAATTTATGTAAGCAGCCCCAAGAGGGGTTTGACCCTCAAAACCATGTCAGAAAATTAAAAATGCATGGAAACGCATTTTAAAATGTTTTAAATCGGCGCCCAGGGGTTTAACGCCAACCCCCTTGGCTACGCCACTGTAATCAATACAACACTAAATTCATAGGCCTACATAGAAAATTTAGAACTATATTAGTTCTAACTTTTCTACTTATGAATTGAATGTTGCAAAAATACAAGCCTTCAGATTTTCCAGAACGTCGTTCCGCCTCGTTCTAGACGTAATGAGACAGTGACGTCTGGAACTGTGTAGGCCTATAGTACGTGTTGTACATTATGATAAAAACTTCACTACTCGAGAAGTGAACCTGAAATTTTTTAACGTTCGCAATCACAGAGAAGAAAGTGGTACATCCCAAGTATCTTTTGTGTATCTAAAATGTGCTAAAAGTCACATGCCGGCAGTTCCGATTGTTAAGATTTTTCCGGGGTTATACCCCCGGACCCTCGTTAAAAAGGGAAAGAAGAGGGAGAGGAGGAAAGAGAGAGAAGGGGCAAAAAGAAGGGAAGGGAAGGGAAAAGGGCGGGGGCGGTTGCACCGGTTGGGATTTTTTCCTAGCTATGCCAATGGTAGAGATGTAGTACTTGGCACTTGTATTCGAGTTGTACTCGAGTACAGATTTTCAGTACTTGTACTTGCACTTGGAGACCAGGTACTTATGCTTGTGCTCGATTTTTTTGGAATGCATATACTTGTACTTGAAGTATTGTGTACTTGCAGCATCTCTGGTCTCTACTACGGAGAGAGAGGGAGGAGAGATAGAGGGAGGAGACAGAGGGAGGGAGGGAGAGAGAGAGAAAGAAGGAGGGAGACTCAGAAGAAGAAAATGTTAAAATAGAACTGCGCAAATGGACACAGGCCGGTGACAATCGGTTCATTTGGCGCTAATACTTCACATCATTTCTGTTACATTACTTACAGGAAATCGTCTAATAAACTACAATCATCACTACATGTAATAAAGGAGGCAACACGAGACAAAGCGACTTCTATAGAAAGTCAAAACTATCTGGAGTCTTACTATCCGATTCTAATTAGCTCTGAGACAATTCGATTTTCAAATATACGAAGTGGCTAAAATAATCTTGAATCCAACCTGAACACGGATATAAATTCCTATCGCGCCAGTTGTTTTGCGTCCTCTGGACGGCAACAGCAGCGGCAGCGGCTGCGGGGACGATGGTTGCCGGGCCCGACGGCGGCGGTGGCCCCCGGCGGTGGCCCCCAGTGGCCGGCCGCAGCGGAGGCGGAGCTTCGCTCCATCGACGGCCGCCATAGACTCCGCGTCACGTCACATTGCATCGAGTGCGATCTCGTCGAAGATATCCGTCAAACTGCACCGAGCGAGATCATGAAATTACTTAATCGGTTCGAAAACAGAAACCGAAGTTTTGTACAGGCCTGCAGGGGCGGCGCTGAGGGGGTGGGTCCCCTGCAGGCCTGATTAGGGTATGTGGGGTCCCGAGACTGAATGACATTAGCGGAGGGCTCTTTAGGAGCTGTCCATTAATTATGTCAACAATTTAGGGAAAATTTTTGACCATCTACCTTGCCAACAACTGTTAACTTTCAGTGACCCCCCTATAATTGTCAACAACTTTTGACCACTAAGATCAGTGACGGGTCCCCCTAAAAAGTTTAGAAGGTTATTATTTTTGTGTGGTGATGACTTTTCCCATTTTTTCCTCATCAAGTGTCAAATTGATTACTTTTTTCTTGTCAGCTTTTCTTCGTTGTAATATATAGTATTCCATAAAATTTCCAATTTCTTGGTTATTTGTAAAAAGTGAAATTGTTTACGTCAACTTCTCTTCACCCCCTGTCAACAACTGTCAAACTCTTTCAAACTCCTTTCTCATATTTTGTTGACGTAATTACTGGATAGCCCCTTAGCTAATGAAGTGATGAGTGATGAAGGATAGAAGTCTGAGGCCCAAAGGATCGATTTGCTTCTAGCTGACTGTATTTATTGTCAATAATAAAAATAAGTACGTAAATGTATACAATTGTTGCTGAGTAAAAAGTATAACAATTAAACAGATCACGGCGACTTTCCGACTCCAAACAAACGTAGACTGGCTAACAAAGAATTTTTAACATTGACGACTTGGGGCCCCTTAAAATGTGGAGCCAGGGCTACAGCCTTGGATTGCAAATGAATGGTTTTTGAAGGTCAATGTCTTTGTGATGTGCCGACTGTTAGTTAACTCAATGGTTGAAGTTATCAAGTTTTATTACAACAACAAACGTCAGATTGATCGGATAGAGTTTTACAATCGCAGCGCGTGTGAACAGCTCCTTGCAGCCATCTTGACCGGAAGCGCCCGGCGCGCATGTCTATGTCAAAACATTTTATAGCGCATTTTATAGCGCTACAATAAATAATACAATGTTAACTAATAGCTAATACAATGTTAACTAATACAATGTTATGTTATAACAATGTTATGTTATAACATAACATAACAATCCTGACATCTTCCCCCTAAAAAATGTTAATTACTTTACAATATGTAATCCTTAAATCTAACAGGTCTTGTAATTGTTCTCCCAGATCTGGTTACTGGAATTGCGCAAGGCTCAGCAGTTGCTGGAATGTTATCAGGACTCTCTGACTGTTTTTCCGCCTGAGAAGCAGTCTGGGTTTCTGAGAAATCTGAACTGTCCATTTCTGGAACAACAGTCTCCGGAGAAATTGGCGGTTCCGCGGTCTTTATGAGATCCCGGCGGTTCCTGCGCAGTGTTGATCCTTCCTCAGTTTTAACAACGAATGATCTCGGAGCTGGATGTTCTTCTAGGACCACAGCCTTCTGCCATGATCCACCGTGACGAATTCTGACTGCCTCACCTTTCCTCAGTAGTGGAAGGCGTCGAGTATGTCTGTCATAGAAATGCTTCTGAGATTGCTGACGACGTAACAGCTGATTACGATCTTCCACCGCTTGGAGACATACAGTCTGGAGCAACCGGAAGTCTTGATCGGAGAGCACGACCCATCAACAGCTGGGCCGGGCTGCGAGTCATGCCTGCTATAGGCGCATTGCGGAACTGCAGCATCGCGAGATAAGGGTCTGATCCATCGTGCTCAGCTTTCTGAAGAAAGCGCTTAACCGTCTGGATATTTCGTTCCGCGAGACCGTTTGATTGCGGATATCTAGGACTCGATGTGGTGATAGTGAAATCCCACCCTAGAGAAATTAATCATGACACCACTGTTAAATGGCATGTTGTCACAAATCATTTCAAGTGGAATGCCATATCTTGAGAACATTGATTTTAGAGCAGTCACTACTGATTCCGCAGTCTTGTTTGGCAAAAGATATACCTCCGGGTACTTTGAGTAATAGTCGACTAACAACAAATAATCCCGACCAAATAGTTGGAAAATGTCCGCAGCGACTTTTTCCCACGGTCGATGAGGTACGGAGTGAGGCAAAAGAGGCTCTTTGGTTTGTTCTCTTTGAAATGTGTTGCATGTTGCGCATTTCCCAATAAAAATCTCCAGGTCACGAGATAAGCCCGGCCAGTACATGCATGATCGAGCAAGACCTTTACATTTTTCAATACCCAAATGTCCTTCATGGAGCTTTAACAACATTTGATGGCGCAAAGAGGAAGGAACAACAATCTTCCCGTGTACGAAAAGGATGCCGTTAAGCTCATATATGTTCTGTCAAATTTTAGCATATTGCTTGATTTCTGGGTGTAAATCTCTAGTATCACCCGGAACACCTACCCGCAGGAGCTGTATTAGCTTGTTCCAGAATTGGAAGCGCTCGTACACCTCATTTTTCCGAGGCAGGCAGTACCCTTCCATCTTTTCCATTGCCACATCCAATTTCTCAACTTCATCATCAGAAAAACGAAAGGTGTTGTATACAGCAAGGCCTTCATCGCCAAGTACATGTAGGAATGTCGCCAACTGGACACGATCAGGTTTTTCAGAGATTCCGGAGGCCAGTAGGTAGTTTTTGAATTTCTGTTTCCACAGTTTCCACTCTGCCTCTAGATTGCCACCACTCAGGGTCAGTGGCCCAGGTTGCCTAAAGAACTCCATTGTTTAATCCGGAATTTCGTCGTGATAAATCAGTTATTTAAAGAACGGGAAAAGACTAACCAGATGTGTCAGGCGCTCAAGGAACTGTCGATCAGGTTCACAAAAATATCTTAGCTACCGTGTAAACGAATCCTGTTCACGACGCCATGTGATGTGCCGACTGTTAGTTAACTCAATGGTTGAAGTTATCAAGTTTTATTACAACAACAAACGTCAGATTGATCGGATAGAGTTTTACAATCGCAGCGCGTGTGAACAGCTCCTTGCAGCCATCTTGACCGGAAGCGCCCGGCGCGCATGTCTATGTCAAAACATTTTATAGCGCATTTTATAGCGCTACAATAAATAATACAATGTTAACTAATAGCTAATACAATGTTAACTAATACAATGTTATGTTATAACAATGTTATGTTATAACATAACATAACAATCCTGACAGTCTTAGTCGCAAGGTCGCTCTTCAAGGGTCTCACCTTCAGCCCGACGCATTGGTTCTTTGGTAGAATCGTCTCAACCAGGATTGCCATAGGACACATCAGAAATGCAACATGTGGCCACTTTAAATCCAAGAGAATTTAGGGGAATAGAAAAACTTCGATAAATGTAGACATTTGAAAAGGATGCCTTTCTAAATATTTGGAAAACGCGGTAATTTTAAAACGAAAATTCTAGATGGTCCAGAAATTCGTAATTGAATTTCTATTAGCCATGAGAAGAATAACAAACCCCGAAGATCTCCTGGCAATCCAGGACCCGCAACGGCATTGGTTCTGATCAGGAGTCATGCAGAAGAAATTTATCTATAGGCCAAGCACCCAATAACGAGAGTCACTGGTCACCCCCTTCTCGTTCCATCCACTGAGACGTGACAGCACGGAATTGCGTATGCGCTGAGATTGCCTGAGAAGCAATGCAAAGCACATGTGGTCATGACATTGGCATGATTGACGGGCGCAATGTCATCTGGATGACTTCATTTCGAACTAACGCTGCAACAAATTCCCGGATATTCAACGCCACATCCCGAACAGCAGCAGCAGCAGCAGCAGAAAACCGCAGCCGCATGCAAGAGAGCGCCCTGAGGAACGGCTGCAGCTGGTGAGATGACGATCAGAAATGTTGCCATTTAGAACTAACAGGACAGCGAAACTTCGAAATGCGCTGCTTTCGATGGGACTCGTTTTGTCCTTCAAAAGTTTTACATTAAACGATTTTTGAATATTTTCAAAATCTTGAGAAAAATTGCATCTTAAAGTCAATTATTTACTTGAGCTTTGCAGAAACGATTACATTGTTTTACAATTTCCTCAAATAGTCAACCTAAGTCAGGTAATCAAAAAACCTAGAACAGTTCGTCACAGGTATTGCCACCAATTAATGTTATTCGCCTGGTTCATGCTTGGGCCTGTGTGATTTAAATTAACTCTAACTCTAACTGAAATAGCAGTTAACTAACAAAATAGCGAATCAGTTAACTGTAACTTTAACCTTGAGAGAAAGTCGAAACATGTTCCATTTACTGTAACTGATAGCAACTGAAAAATAAAATCACTTATATAGTCAATTTAACTGAAAAATAAATGACTAAAGTGGGTAATTATAACGCGCTATGATTTTCTAATTAACATAACAACGCTCTCGACCTAGTCAACCCAGCCGCGCTTACGGGCTAGCGTTGACATTATACTTATGTAAGATGGGAGATTAGGATCTGCGTGTCATGGATCAGTAGTCGCTGGATTCCGTATATGGTCGTCAACTGGTCTGGTTCAATGGATAAGTCAACTGCAATATCAGTCATTGATCATCAGTGGCGGTTCCACGTGGGGGATGAGTGGGGATGCATATCCAGGCTTATCCATGGAACGGGACGTCCCATGGGAATCCCATGGGATTCGTCTCATGGGATGGGATGGGACAGCACTGTTCCGTCCCATCCCATGGGACTCGTGGGACAGAGCTTCTCTTAATATTTTTTATTTTTTAACCTGTTTGAAGCTTTTTACTTTTCTTTTTTCTTCATATATTCATAATATAATTCTGTGGCAGCTCCACATGGGGGACCGGGGACCCGTGCCCCTATGGAATGACTGCCCTCCCCCCGGCTCTTTACCATATATTTTAGAGGATAGGGTCAGCGTGGATCGGGGTGAGATGAGCCCAAAACCACGCCTAGACGGGAGCCGCAGTAAACTTTTAATAGCTGGGTTAGATAGCTCGAGAAGGAGCATTAGTGTCACAGTCGAACCATCTAACAACCGACCAACTTGAAAAGTGCCAAACTTTAATTAGCTAGTGATGAAGTTTGGATGTTTATCTGTAATCAATTAGAATCGGCAGTTGTTTACATTTGCCCTAAGCATAGATGATCTAATTATGTCATCCCAACGGCCCCCCACTTGCCAAATCCTAAAGCCGCCACTTATAATATGTGCATCTACATTTTGTGGTGAGACATAAAAGTTAGTAGAGTTAATAAATTCTGCCGCTTTGCATTGTCTCTTTGTACATGTAGTCCTATCTAATAGACAATAAACCTAAACTTTCATATATTTCATAATTCATAATTTCATTTGAGCTGTATTACACACGATTAATATTTCATATTAATATTATAAAGGGAATCTCATGGGACGATGGGATCATGGGATGGGATGGGGTGGGACAGGCATAAATTGCCATGAATGGGATTGGAATGGGACAGAAAAATGATGATGATGAAGTAGTATTTTATGAAATTTCCTATTTTTCGAGTATTTGTAAAAAGTGAAATTGTTGACGTCAACTTCTCTTGAAGTTGACCCCCTCCTCCTGTCAACGACTGTCAAACTTTTTCAAACCCCCTCCCCTCTAAATTGTTGACGTCATTAATGGACAGCTCCTAAGTAGTAGGCCCATAATGAAATTTGCGAGTTGTCCCTAGAATATGAGGGATGCAGTTTTAGGCACTGGGTCCGTTTTAGATCACTTTCCCCGAAAATTGAAATTTTCCCCAAAATTGACATGAATTTTTCTTTTTTGGCATGTCCTGCCACTGGGAGGCTTAATTAGAGAACGGAAGGTTTGCAAAAAAGTATATTAAATCATAATGTAAAAACAATGGTTCCGCTGGGTTTCGAACCCAGGACCTCTCGCGTGTGAGGCGAGCGTGATAACCACTACACTACGGAACCACTTGAATGCCTATTTGCTGATTTGCAATAAATCTCATCTGCACAGAGAGCCACGAATATTATTCAATTTATTCAAATTATTTGTACCTTTTATAATGATTAAACGCCTTATATCTTTGCAATTCGTTGAATTTTGCGTCTTTTGACTTGGAAAACATAATAATAAAATCAATAGATCGTTAGGTCTTCTAATTACGACACTGAACATTAATGCCCTTGCACAAACAGTTTCTGGTGTCAAACATAACTTTGCTTAAACAAATCGTTGTCAAAATGCGAAATCTCGTAAATAAACTTCGATTTCACATTTATTTACATTAATTCAATAGCAGTCAAAATGTAAGCGCCATCTGGCGAATAATAGAGAGAAAATGGTTCAATTGCTCCAGTGACTTTTAATAAAGGCTCGGACTGTCGTTACATATTTACATAACAATGTTTCCCAAAGTGGGTGCCGTGCCGTACCAAGACTTCCACCATAGGTCTATACTCCATAGGTATTAGCCTCCATAGGGCACGCCGCACGCACCGCAAGTGGAAGCTGAAATCGCTGCTAACTAGAACCTTCTCGTAGTGTTGCCACTACGTTATACTTTGTGATTTTGGAACAGGGAGATATTCGTCCATTTGCTAGATCTGACACGCGCCATCTGCTCCAGGCTACCTGACTAAAATAGCTGAAAAAGTTGGAAATTGCTGCAGAACATGCAAAATAAAAGCATCAAGCCTATTAATTACTTCATTCTGTTTAAGAGCGTGACTACATGATATAGATAGATAATATAGATTTATCTTACATAAAAATGACTATGGAGTTATTATTATAATTTAAAATAATGACTGGGGAGCAATTTATTATTATTATTATTATTATTTCAAATACGCGACGCTGCTAGTTTAGTTTTCTTAATTGGACCCATTGGAGATCATTGATCATTGATTAGATTATCTTGACTCCAGCGAAACTTTGTCATTAAAATGCAGATCTTGTGGCATCTGTTCATTTGGAGCTGATCGTATTTATTGTCTAGTTTCCGATTGAATGTGAGATTTCTTGTGAGGCTGGCTTTCTCTTAATCAGTTGTTCTAGACATTTTTTCTTTGATTTCTTTTGCGCGCTTATTTGAAAATTAAAAGGAGTTCGATAACAGCAATCGATCTAATCGAGATGAAAAGTCAGCTGATATTAGCGCATAACTGCAGAAAGGATTGGCCGTTAGAGCGTTCTTTTAACAAGCAAAGAGCTTCAGGGTCCTGCGGCTTCATTCGCTCTGTTCGTTTAACTTTATACACAGCGACCGACCACTGGGTCTCTGTGATGACGATGTGCTCTAATCTTACTCATCGACTAAATTTAGAAAAGCTCGAAAGACGAGAAGCCGTTTCTTATCAGAATGAAACTCGGATCATTTTCTGAGACAAACGATCGTTGGAAATGCATTCCGTGACGGCATTTCCATTAGACGCTTGCCTTTCGTTCGCTGTTTTTGGCATTCGACGAGTTTCCCTCTTATCTTTCGCTTTCTAGCTTCAAATCGCCCAGCGTCATTTCGTCTTTAGCTCGTCAAACACCAGTCATGTCTTCTTGTGTTCCAGCAGCCGCAACAGAAGAAAACAGCTGTAAAGATATCTTACATCTAGATTGTTTCCAGATAAGTACAGTTTTCATCATCTTATCACCTGCGTAGTACAGTAAGCCTATTTAAAGTCATTTTAGCAAGAAGTACTCATGGATGGCTGCGAATTTCAAAGCCTGAATAATCAACTTACTAGAATGTTCTACGTGTCACGACAGCATTTGGTAAATCTCAATGGAAAAGCTGTCACAAACTGCCACACAAACAAAGAATTTGTCTAAACTATAGATGCCTGTTCTGTAATAGTCTATTTACTTTAACGCAAGGTTAGATGAACTAATTGTAGAAATCTTTTCTTGACGAGGAATTTGATGACTTGGCTTATGAGTCCTATGCGTAGGACTTCCGCTGTTTCTAGGAATATCGTTGCTCAGCAACTGTTGATCAAATCTAATTTAATTAAAGGGTAAATCTGTTACTCTATTTAGTGACGTGACACTTTGCAGAACACTCAAAGAAATTGAAAATATTAAAGGCCCAGAAAGCAAATTGTGCTTGATCACTATACCGACATAGAAAGAACTAGTATGGAAGTAGCATTACGTTGTTTTAATGTTATTTAGGCTACATACTAAAAGTTACCATATTCTCCTTTTGATTAATATTCTTGCAAATGTTAACATTTTATTTCCTATTTTTTAGTTACCATCTGTGATCGATGATTAACAACAATGGATTATACGGCAATAGCTCCTATTGCAATTGTTTTTGTCCTGAATACAGTTCGGCCCATAGGCTATGGATAATACGGGATACGGACAATTAGCCCACCGGTAACTCGCCCCAGTAACTCGCCCCCGACAAATTCGCCCCAGGTACAACTCGCCCCCAGACAATCGCCCCAGTAACTCGTCCCCGACAAATTCGTACCGAATTTAAAGAAAATACAATGGGTTTAGAAATGTAAGGCCTACAGTAGTAGGCCTACTTTCTTAATGCTATCTAGATATGGTCAACATTTAAAGACAATGTACGGAAAATGTAAAACTAATGCAATCTAAAGATCGAAAGCTAGATATGGTAAACAAATAAAGTAAATGTACGAAAAATGTAAAAATAATGAACGAATGTCAGCATTTAAAAATGTACGAATGATGGTTAAAGAGCAAAATTATAGGCCTAAGCAATCCTGCTTAAGTAGTCTTTCAGAGTGCGATTTGGAAAATCCTCAACGAGATGCTTAACTCAGGCAGCAATTGCAGCTGTCCTCATTTGTTAGCGATCTGGCGAATCGGGGGGCGAATTGCTGGGGGCGAATTTTCCGCAAAACCTTTTCATTCAGGGGCGAATTTGTCGGGGTCGAGTTACTGGGGGCAAGATTTCCGGAGGCGAGTTGCTGGGGCGATTTGTCCGTAAACCGGATAATACTGCTTACGCAGCACAATGCATGGGGAACCGCCACTGAGGCCTACTGTGCGCATTTCAGCCTTTTATAGGTTCCTCTTAGGCTGGTCTATCTATTGATGATATGCAACCGAATCTTCGATTTATATAGCGCTTAGTAAATTAGTAAATACTAAATACAGTCTAAAGCGCTACGCAGACACTACTATACTAGTGACAGGAATCGAAACCAAACTGAACCTTTCTTTGATCGCATTACAGCAGATGTTAGACATTTGGAGCAGATATGCTGATGATTTCGATGTGTCGTTCAATGTCAACCAAATTTATGACCTTGAGACATGGACGGAGATAGGATATTGGATGTTCCCCTCCCCTTTGTAGCCTTGGACCTGGACGGAGACAGGATATTGGATGTTCCCTCTCCGGATTAATGCTTAATGTTTATTGAACTTTGTCACTTCGATTAGGTGTCTAGGGAATAGCAGTTGTTGCAGAAAAATATTTCAGTAAACTTACGAGCTTGTAAAGTTAAGATATCTAGGGTATTCAACTGTATTTACTGTGTGTGTATGTTTTGTGGACTACAAGAAGGTATTCGACCGAATGCAGTGGCCTAAATTATTCAAAGCACTGAATTCAGTGGACAGAAAGCTGATTATAAATGTATACATGGAACAAACAGTGAAAGTACCAATTGGAAGTGATAATTTAGAGCCAGGAGAAATAGGAAGAGGATCACGACAGGGTTGCCGGTGCCCACTATCATGTCGTGTCATGTCATGAAGCCGTCTTCGCTATGCGAAGGTTGGCTGCAACGCTGAACAATAATTTTCCACTGGTCCCTTTTTTAGCTGCTTCCATTAGTGGAGCTCCTTTCATGTTAGACCATGTCATAATGTTGTCTATCCAGCTGGTTCTGGGTCTGCCTGTCTCCTGGTTCCTTCCGTTAAACCTGTTATCATTGAGTTTTCAATTGAGTCTTCTGTTTTTCTTGTAACATGTCCAAAATATCTCATGTTTCTTGATTTGATATGTTTCAGGAATTCCTGATCTACTCCAGCCATTTTGTATAGTATCTCATTGGATATGAAATCCGTATAACGGATCCTCAACATTTTTCTCATGCGTTTGTTTTCAAATGCTCGAATTCGATTTTCATCTTCTTTATTTAGTGTCCATGATTCACAGCCGTACGAGGCAACAGGCCAAACCAGTGCCCTGATCAATCTTAGCTTTGTAAGTTTACTGACCGATTTGTTCTTCCAAACTTTTAGTAATTTGATCATTATATTCATTCCCATGGCCAATCTTGTTTTGATGTCATTTCCACTATCTCCGCTGTTATTCAACAGTTATACTGAAGAACTAATAAGAGAAGCACAAAAAGAAGTAAAGCCTGGAATAAACGTTGGAGCGGGACAGAACAACTCGGCGACGACGCGGCTCGGCGACGAACAACTATAGGCGATAAAGTCTATAAAGTGTGACAAATGTTTGAAGTTGTGTTCAAAGGAGAGCTACTGCAGGACGACGGTTAGCTTTAAGGATGCCGGGGAGGGGGTGGCAGATCTTTGAAGTTTGATTAAGGTCTACGGTCGTTGCTAAGTTCTAGTATACATTTGTAGAGTCTTCTATAAAATCACTAACTCGCTAACGTAAGAGTTGCAGTTCATGGACAAATGCCATTGTAATGATTGACTTATTATTTTATGTAGCCTAATACAACTTACATACATTTTTTCTCCCCTTACACAACCATCCTCCTCCTCTCTTTGTCCTTCCCCTTCCCTTCCTCCTGCCACTAACATCTCTCACAATCAATCAATCAATCAATCAATAAACTTCTATAGCGCCACTATCATAATGCCCAGGGCATCAGCCGATGGCGCACCAAATCCAAATAGAATTAGAGCCAGGTCAATCCGGAAGATCAGTCAGAACAGCGGAGGAGCAATCTAATGGGATAAGCCAAGTCAAACAGGTATGTTTTAAGACCAGATCTAAAAGATGATAAATTGCTAGTTTTACGAAGTGATATTGGTAATGAATTCCAAAGCTTAGGCCACACTCTGAGAAACAACTAGTGCCAATGACGGTGCGAGAATAAGGAACAACAAATGAAAGTCCTGCTGAATACCTAGTGTATTGAGTAGTAAGTAGGTCGAGGGATTAGTCGCATCTTAAGGTAATAGGGTTCATTATATAATATGGTTTTAAATACTAAAAGACAAATGCACAAGGGCCCGGCGGCCTGGAGGAGGACTGGGCCGATGAAGAAGATGCATTATCAACTATATTAATACAAAAAGGTCAGCGTGGTATGTGCACAGAGTGGCCCGGCGAGTAAAGAGAGGGCCGGGCGCTGAGGACATCATCAACAGAGTGAAAAATGGCGATAAGTAAAAAGGTCGTCAGCAATTTTTCACAACACTCCTTGTGACTTGTCAGGGCCCGCCGGCCCTTCTGCACAGGAGCCGGAATTTTTCTCGGCGGGCCTGGAGGTAACCGCACCGAGTAGAACTAGCATGAACTCGTTAAATGACTGTCTAAAGAAATGTTTTCAGGCTAAAAGTTTTCGGCGTGCACTCTTGGCAAAATGTCGCTGAGAAACGAACTATTTTAGAATTCCGGGTTTGGGGATAAAGCAATTCGAAGGATCTTTCTCGGAATGTTTTCGTTGTGCATTAGAAGTCGAATTAAGGTCGACAAAGTAAGTTTAGCGCCGACGATTTCTAACGATCAGCAAAAACGTTTGGCTGTGAGGAGGGAGCAAAGGGCAAGTTTTATGCTCCATCGTTTTCCATGGAAATACTGGATGGATTTGGACTAGAAGACGCTTTCTGGAAGGTTCCTATAGAAAGTATAGATCATAGCGAAGATTTTCAGCACCTCTGACAAACACCGAACTCGATTCAAGTCAATGTCCTGTTACATTCAGACATTCCTGATTCATAGATAGTGGTTTTCACACAGGACAGATCCTAGTCAGAGGCATAGCCAGGAATTTGATTTTAGAGGGGTATACATTTGGGGTATATATTGTTATACATATAATATATATTATATATTGAATCCATGTATATATATAAAATATTATATATATATAATATTCAGTGGCGTATTTACCATTGGGCCATCTGGGCCATGGCCTCCCCTTTGGTGGTCTTGACAAGCAAAAAAAGTCGTCAACTTTTTCCAAAAAGTTGTTTGTCAGTCGAAAGTGTCTGCCCCCTTACCAAAAAATTCTAAATACGCCACTGTATATATGATATATATATATATATATTATGTATGTTATATGCATGTATATTTATGTGTTATATATATATATATATATTACATATATACTGATTTTTGTGGGTATACAAGTATATACCGATATAGCCCCAGTCTTTACGCCCTGCCTACTCTAAACCTTGTTATAATAATAATAATAATAATAATAATAATAATAATAATTATTATTATTATTATTATTATTATTATTATTATTATTATTATTGTATAGACAACGCACAAAATAGCTCACTAAGAAATCAATTGCATCATTAGGCTAATAATGGGCGATTTGATTTTAAAATTTATTTAATTAACTTTCCTAAATATTCTAAATCTAATTATGATTACATAACTTGATGTAATTACATTTTAAATTATTTAGAATGATATTGCTATTACCCATCATTGTTCATGCAATTTATTGCATTGCGATTTTGTTGAATTCTAAAATGTCAGAGTACGGCGGTTAATGGAGCTCATCAAAGATATCGAAAGACATTCAAGTCTTTTCAGTGAAACAGTCCTCGGGATCAGTTGTTGTTACTGTCACACCAATAGACGACGCAAAACACGACGAATTCTGACGAGCATTCGCAAGATTTCAGGCAGTGGTCGAATTACTAGAATTAAGATACTGTAGATCTGATTTTAGGCAATTGAGGCAAAGCATACGAGGCAGTATAAGTAGTACGTGGATTGTTACATTGACTGGGTGAGTGGTCCAATGTTCCTCTCCTACTCTAATAAGTATTTTTCTTGGTTTTATCGCTTCCACTGAACAAATCATCAATATGATATTTAACGCTTTCCTTTAATTCTCAGTTCAAACTCTCGTGTGCACGCTGTCTGTCTGTCTGTCTGTCTGTCTGTCTGTCTGTCTGTCTGTCTGTCTGTCTCTGTCTGTCTGTCTGTCTGTCTGTCTGTCTGTCTGTCTGTCTGTCTGTCTGTCTGTCTGTCTGTCTGTCTGTCTGTCTGTCTGTCTGTCTGTCTGTCTGTCTGTCTGTCTGTCTGTCTGTCTGTCTGTCTGTCTGTCTGTCTGTCTGTCTGTCTGTCTGTCTGTCTGTCTGTCTCTGTCTGTCTGTCTGTCTGTCTGTCTGTCTGTCTGTCTGTCTGTCTGTCTGTCTGTCTGTCTCATCTGTCCTGTCTGTCTGTCTGTCTGTCTGTCTGTCTGTCTGTCTGTCTGTCTGTCTGTCTGTCTGTCTGTCTGTCTGTCTGTCTGTCTGTCTGTCTGTCTGTCTGTCTGTCTGTCTGTCTGTCTGTCTGTCTGTCTGTCTGTCTGTCTGTCTGTCTGTCTGTCTGTCTGTCTGTCTGTCTGTCTGTCTGTCTGTCTGTCTGTCTGTCTGTCTGTCTGTCTGTCTGTCTGTCTGTCTGTCTGTCTGTCTGTCTGAAAGTGTATATGTTCTTGTTACGAGGCCCACAGGTGAAAGTTCGACGTTCTGCTAAGTTGGCCGACAATTGAACACTGTGCGTGGGGCACTGACTCTTCGTTCCGAGAAACAGAGGTCCTTGTCAGCGCAATTAATCTGACAAAACGTTTTTGAACTTATCGCTGAGAACTTCACTCAACGACGGAATCGCATAACGACCAACAACCTCTAAGTCCGATGGATCCATTAGGGGAAGAGGTGGAGGGAGGAGGATATCTTAGGGACTTCTAGGGCAATATTCCAACGGATGTACTTGGAGCTGGGCGATAGATGGATCAACAAATATGGACATCAGTACAAATGACGGACTGACTGACGGAGGCAGATGAAGTGAGGACGACGAATGAGACTTCCGCTCGGCGGCAGTCACCTCCTGCCTCTTAGACGGAAAAAGAATCCTCCTGCTGCAGCCGGACTGCGCTATAGAGACAGAGGCGCTCTCGGCCGAGACAGCAGCAGCAGCAGCAGCAGCAGAGATCCACTAATTGTCCGCCAGGTGGCGGGCGTTTATATTGACGGTCAGTAGGAGGCGGAGAAATGCTTCCATAGAATAAAATCTCAGACCAGTTGAAGCAACTAAGGTGAACGAGGAAAGCGCTTGAAACGCCGGTTGCTATTCAGCGATGTCGAAGAGAGAAAATGACACTGAAATCGTTTAGACATGGGCGACAACATTGCTAAGCAACGATTGAAACAGCTTCGCCGCTTGTTCTCTGCTCCTGAATGCTCTTCTGAGTATTTGGCGCGTATTGCGTTCAGGTGATTCGACGAAGCATTTAGGTATCTGGATTAGAAAGGCTCCAAGTACTTAGGTTTGAACGGAAGTTCTGTGCGAAGATGTCTTCTACTTCCGGGTTTGTGATCGTTCTTGTTCTTCAGGAATTTATTCAGACGTCATCAGGAATCAAATGGCTGTGAGTTCCTCATTTCTCAAAACAAGTTGAACTGCATTTCAGATTATAAGATTTATTCTATTGCCCAAGCCATTACAAAAACTCGTAAGCATGATCACATTAGACCTGTCCTTCAAAAGTTACACTGGCTGCCGGTAGAACAGAGAATTGTATTTAAGACTGCTGTCCTTGTTTTTAAAATACTGCAGTCTGGCCAACCTCAATATTTAAAATCTATGTCAAACCATCCGAGACATTATCATTCAACAAGATTTGCCGATTCATTGTTAAATGTACCTAGAACAAACACTGAAATTGGTAAGAGAGCTTTTTCTATTTCTGGGCCAAAAATCTAGAACTCTCTCCCTCTAGTTGTCAGATCTTCCAATAAACTGAGCATTTTCAGATCTAGGCTTAAAACACATCTCTTACAATTAGCATTTCTTCCATAGTCTGTCTTGCTGCTTCCCTCTGACTGATCTCTGGAATGACCTGGTCTTTTGCGGATGGATTTGAAGTGCCATCGATTGATACCCGCTGGTATTAGAAATAGTGCTATAGAAGTACACAATAAATATTATATCTGATAATTAATGCTTCATCCTCCTGTCCATAAAATAGTTTAGTAAGCTTTGGTATTTTGGTTGTATTTTCCTTCGTGAGCACTGATCAAAAATAACAATTTAGTATTTTTACTATATCCATAATCTTACATCATTAATTCTCAACAATGTCTCATTCAGTATTCAGTGATTGTGTCCGATGATGACACTTTTCTAGGAGACACATCATAAATCACTCCGACACAATGCGAATATTAACAACATTGGTGACCCAAGGGTGCTGGTTTGGAGTGTTCGAACGATAAAGATATGCTCTTAGAATCAACCTGTGCTTGTTCAGTTAATAAGGACTTTGTCTGGCAACTGCAACTGGAGGCGAATAATTAGAAAAGCATTAGGACTCGAGGCCCATGAATTCCGCTCCACGTCTAAGAGGTTCTGTAGCTCCAGTTCACAGCTGCAGACTTGAACTTCTGTATGATTAGAATTGTAAAAAGCTGGAGAATGAAACATAATTACAGTTCCTTATAAGCTTAACACGTGGTCGGCAGATGATCACAGATGACAACCTCAAACAGCAGACGCCTGATGAGTCTATAGTGTACTGCTGCGATGGTATTTGTTGACATTGTCTCAGATGCAGTTGAATGAAATCTAGCTAAGACTTAGCATGGAGTTGAACAGTTTGCCCCTAGACAGAGGACGGTCTATTCAGTGCACGAGAATTTGATAGATGAATGCATTTGAACGCTGGCTTTTATCTATCTTCATATGGAGGCTACAAAAACAATCACATAGTGACACTAACCACTTCAATAGACATATTGTTAATACTTATGGTACGATCATTGTAAATGATGTATTTATACAGATTCTTTGCAATAGAGTCATTCACTGTGCACCTTTGTCGAACAATTTCATTTTTCCCATTCATTGGGTGAAATGTCGTATTATTTCTTTGTACGATGAACGGCTAAAGGACATATTCGACCGCGCAAACTTTTACCAGGTTTACTTCTCGTTTGAATTCTTGAACTGAATTTTTAATATTTTTGCTAAAATATCGCAAAACGAGTCTTGATTAAGGACGACAGCGATTCTCTTGAGCAAACAAATTGTATATTGTTGTCTGGGCGTTCAGTCGACTGCAATTCTGTTAGGGTTTGTTGCTTGGTACAGAACACGAAATGCCACAAATGACATTTTCTCGAAAACTGTTTAAGAATTCATTTAGTAATAATAATAATTTTCCTAATTTTTACAGATTAACGGAACTGCGAATGTGCCTTTAATACTCTTCATTGATCATGACATCAATGGCGCTGAATTCGAACATTTCGTCTGTTAGATTTTATAGACTTTAGCTAATTTCACTCTTCATAGGAAACTTTGGTCAGAAACGGATCTAACGGGGTCAGGGCTCAGCCGACCCCTGGCCTGAATTTTTTAAGTAAAGTGGCCTGTTTTCCGACTATAATGTAATATGCTTTTCATAAATAATCAGCGCCGGATTAATCTAAACGCCAAGTAGAATTTCACGCAGAATGTATTTGCTATCTTTTGATGACGTGACAGCAGAATTAGGTCTGATTGATCGATGTTAACAGTGCAGCAGTCTACCGCCTATAGACGTAACTATATTAAATCTCTGGTTTCAGTCTTGTGAAGCTATTGTAAACAACGTGTTTAAATATGCATCAAACGTTCACATTTTTATAATACTTAACAGATAACCTATAAAAAATGTCTACAATTCTGAACAAAAGTTTTAGACTGTAAATAAGTTGTCAGAATATTTGCAAAACAGTTCAATAGACTTAATAACTGCGGAAAGTTCGATCAGATCTTGCCTCTGTAGAATACTAGAAATGAGGGACGATATCATTTTTTACAATCTTGAACGTGATGCTATCGAACTTTCTAACAAATGCGAAGTGACTGAAATGCAAGAAACTGTAAACGACAACAACCTTCAGCTAATGCTGTATTTTGTCAAAATTTCAATTGAAAACTTGTGAATCTTTAGCACCAGTGGCCCTCCACTCACTGGCATAGCTTGGGTTCCGGGCTGGGAACAACATGGCTTCTACAGGCCGACATTTTCAGTTTCGATCTCAGTGCGTCGTCAGCTCGTCTTCGTCAACAAAGGGGTCTGAAGTAAAAAAAATTGACGGTAGTATTATTATATTAAAATCTCAAGATTGTAGCTTATTTGCAGACTACGAGACAGCATGTCAGAAATCGCCGTGTATGCCTACCCGCCACAATTGCAATACGGGTTTGGCTCCTGTTGCCTACTCATGGCTACGCCAATGTCTCAGCCACTGTCTCCAGTGTTATTTTTATTTTCCAGATGTCTAATGTCTTGAGGCTGCAACTTGCAAGGTCAGTGTTTGGAGGAATTGATTCTGAACTGACCAATTGTATTGAACTGATTATAGCGCAGATTTGAGACGCGAAACGATCCAATCGACTGCGTCTCTTTCATCAAAAGGACAAACATAAATCGTCCCTTGACTCAACTCATTTAGTTGTATCATGCTAAGACCGGTCTTGTATTTTATTTTCAGCAATAAAATTATCGTCATACCAGCTGCTTACCTGTCAGAGCATGACGGATAGACTTAGCTGTTTATTTCTACCCATTAGACCTACGGACCATTAGAGATGGTTTCTTAACTCTCGCGTTCTGTTCATCTTCGCTATTCAGGCTTAAATGCTTAACGAGCAGTATAAAAGTAGGCCTAATTCAAAATATAAAAACGCAGGCGTAAGTTCTGCCCAAAGTCCTAGCAACGTCCAACTACTAAATGATTCAAAAATTACGTCAAAGGCGTGTCGATTAGCTAATCACATCGCGTTTCAGCGTTTCTCATACACAAAAGCACAGACATAGCTGGAAAACTATATATATATATATATATATATATATATATATATATAATACTAAGATCCTTATCTGTATGTCTCTCTGTCTGTTACCTTCAAGCGTTCTGATTGGTTGACTATTGGTAGACGGTTTAGTCTTACGTCGCGATGCGTTGGTGGGCGATGTTCGAAGACGACGTTGCTATTGGTAACCAAACGGTTTTAGTCAAAAAGAAGCGTTTGACGAAGCGTACGTTTAATTGTTCATTGCAGCGTCATAATGTGTACAACGTCGCGATGCGTTGGTGGGCGTAGCTTGAGAAAGTTGCGCAATTTTAACGTACACAAAAATACGTGTACAGCGTCACAAATGGTCACAGTTGCGTGATTTTAACGTACATAGGCCTAATTATTACGTGGCGCAGAGCTTGGCTAGGTGACGTATGTACTTCATTGAAATGTTGTTCAGCATGAATTCAATGATTGGGTATTAGGTATAGGTATTGGATTAGTATTATCCGCACTGCAGGCAGAGGAGAGCGAGCAGCAAGCAGCATCTTTTCTATATATATATATATATATATGTGTGTGTGTGTGTGTGTGTGTGTGTGTGTGTGTGTGTGTGTGTGTGTGTGTGGACAATGAATAGCGTCGACATGGTTGTAGGCCCCAAGGAATATCATAAATTCACGCTCATTTTGAGCGCTCATCAAAATCCTTTCCCAGTGCATATGCAGATTTTCTAACGCCATGCGCACCGAATATGTGACAATCAGTGGCGTGCAAAGGGAGGGGTTAGTGGTGCGCAGTGACCCCTAAGCACGCCGACCAAGATCAAGAACTTACACCCTCCATCAAAATATTTTTAAATCAGCTAGGCCGAGGTTTAGCCACCTCTC